>JAGFNQ010002045.1:286037-378618 GCA_024364735.1 Boesenbergia rotunda | reverse complement strand
TAAGTCTTTTGAAGACTTAATAGATGAATTAAATAAGTTTAATTCATTGGGGCTTGGCTTGGATGGGCCGGCCAAAGAGGGCCTCCATCCTCTTTGCTTGGTCGGCCACAACAAAGGAGAGAACCAAGTTTTTGGTTCAATTTATAAAATAAACCAAGTGTGATTTTGTTTTATAAAATTATGGGATGATATAAATTTTTATATAATAAACCAAGGTTTGGTTTATTTTTCATGGAAATAAAATGAACCATGGATTGGTTTATTTTATAAAATTAATCATGGATTGATTTACATGATAAGGAAATTTATTTCATAGGAGAGAAGATTTTTATCATGAATTAAAATATGATTTTAACCATGATATAAAATCAAACTTGGCATGATGGAATAAGTTATTCCATATTTGAGAGGCTTAATGGTTAAGAGACCACTATATAAAGGACCCAAGGCAAGACTGGGTGTGGAATCGTAGAGATGAAGGCATAGGCTCTCTCTCTCTCTTTCTCTCCTTCTCTTCTCCCCTTCTTGTCGTGCGCCAACCAGCGTCTTCTTTTGCTTCGCCGGAATTTTGATTCCGGCCATCCTTTTGTGGTTAGTCTCCCGACTTCTCTCTTGGTTTTTCTTGTCACGTTCTCGGAGAATCTAGTAGTTTCTCGAGAACACGAAACTCGTGGCTTTGCGAAGTCATCCCGAAGACACTCGGCGTGGACGCGAAATAGAGGCGGAGCTTCCAAGGGACGCTTACGGGTTGGATCTCGTCCCTTCCTTCGAGTTACGCGAGGTTAATATGTAAATTAGTTTACGTTTCTGCAAAAATTTTAAATATATGATCATGTCTACACAAGATAAATTGCATGCTTAGATGTGTGGTTAAATGATTTAGAGAAATTATTTATGCTAAACCTTCCGCTGCACATAATTAATTTTGAAATTATGAACCTGCATTCATGTCAACATGCACCCGGTCCCAATAGTGGTATCAGAGCCGAGGTTTGTGTTCGACATAATCATATAATTGTTTTGCGGGAAACTTTATCATGATCTCAATTTTGGAAAAATTTTCAATTATGGAAACTTTCCATTTTGGTAAATTTTCGATTTAGGAATTTCAAAGTTTGGAAATCCTCATGAAATTTCGCAAACTTTTGAAATATCTCTGTTTCTGAAATTTTTATGATAATTGTGAAAACTTTCCATTTTAGAAACTTTCCAATTTTGGAAATTTCCTATTTTGGAAAACATAAGTTTTCTTTGTACCAGAAACTTACAATTATTCTGAAAACCTTTTATTTTTGAAAACTTTCCATTTATGGAAAGCTCGTAATTTGGGCACTTTCTTTCAAAAAAGTCTAGACAAATTATGGAATATTAATTGGCATTTAAATTTATAATTAGAAATTAAATTATTTACAAAATTCTTTATTTTGGATTGAGCCTCGGGGAGCCGTCCAATTAAAGTTAGTTGTTATAATTAAATTTCCTAAATTGATCAATTTAAACTGTCAAATGTTTAATTAGGATTGAGCCTCGGGGAGCCGTCCAAATTAAGTTATTGATATTAATTTTTTATAAATAAAATATGTGATCAAATCTTGGAAATTTTTGAGGTGATTCTCAAACGATAATTTCCTTATTTGATTTATGAGGTGATGCTCTTACATATTATTGTCTCCAAAATTAATTAGGAAAATTGTTTCTTATAGAGTATATTTCCTTAAATAAGATTTTCATGAAAATAATATGTGGTTGAATTAAGAGAATCTGTCTCTAATTTAATAAGATTTGATTTAGCTAGAGAAATCAAAGTCTTAAACATATTATTTCCGAAATTGATTATGATAATTCAGAAAATTGTTTCCCAAAACAATTCCTTGAATAAAGTATGAAATTAGAATTAGGAAATCCGGTTCGTAATTCAATTAATGAGACTTGATAAATTAAGTCACATACATACTTTATTAAGGAAATCGTTAGAATATGACATAATTATATGTCATGAATGTGCATAAAAGAAAAGGATGAGACCCAAAACCCCTTACAAAATATTAAGGCCAACACCTTCCATTAATATGGTTAGAACCGGAGTTTTGTTTCTCGTTTGGGTTGATGGACACATCCATGCCCGGCTTGAACCTCAACATGTTCAAACCATGGAATTAGTTTATGAATAATATAGTTGGAGTCAGAGGTCAATCCTTAGTTTTGGTTGTTGGACACATCCAAGCCTGACTAAACAGTTGAATGAGCTCCAACCATATTAAAACTATTTCTTGATTAATGGGTCAGCCTTAAGCTTGGAACATCGATTTGTTGTGCCACAGCCAAGGTCGATGTAAAGAGAGGTGCAGTTGGGTGCTATGTATATTGTTGCATACTTGTTAATGAGTTAACAACCCAATGATTTATGCAAACATTCAATTAGTTGATAGCATAATGTGATAGTTACATATGTATAATATGTAATCGGTATAATTACCTACCTTCATAGCTAAGAATAACTTGATGGACTCTAGCCATGGTTGTTCTTATCTATGGTTGGATATCAACCTATTTGGAGATGTTCCTACGATCTCCCGAATTGATAAAAAGGGTTATTCAATTCGAAAAATAAATAAGATTTAATTAATGTATATTGATGCATTCTTTATCATTCTCATCACATAACCTCAATTGTATTTCTAGGATAATCACCTGATCATGTTTTCTCTGAATTTGCGTTCCATTTTGGACACCAATAAGCTGACTGGGCCAAACTTCATGGACTGGCTTCGAAACCTGAGGATATTCCTCAAGGCAGAAAAGTTTGCTTATGTCCTTGAAGAACAACTTCCCAACCATCCTCCTGAAGATGCAACTCTAGACCAGTTAGTGGCCTATCAGAAACATGTGGCCGATTCTGAACTTGCGAGTTGCATCATGCTGGCCGCTATGGTACCTGAGCTACAAAAGCAGCATGAGCATATGGATGCTCATACCATCGTCTTCCATCTTCATGAGTTGTTTGACGAGCAGACGAGATCCGAAAGGTTTGAGATCTCCAGACTCCTCTTCACCTCTAAGATACAAGAAGGCACTTCTGTTTCACAGTTTGTGTTGAAGATGTTGGGGTACATTGAGCGACTAGGCACACTCGGATTTGCAATGGATCACGAACTAAGTATTGACTTAATTCTGCATTGTTTGCCCAAGAGTTACTCACAGTTTGTGATGAACTATCGGATGAACAAACTGGAGACTACCATTCCTGAGTTGCTTAACCTGCTGAAGACTGTAGAGCCTTCTGTAAAGCAAGATCTGAAGACGGTACTGTTAGTTGGTTCCTCAAAGAAAGGCTCTAAGAGGAAGTCCAATGAACAAAATAAGGGAAGGAAGAAAAGGGCCAAAAAGATTGAAAAGACATCAAAAGGCACTTGCCATCACTGCGGCAAGGAGGGCCACTGGCGAAGAAACTGCAAGGTTTATCTTGATTCCTTGAAGAAGATGGCATCCGATGCCCCATCATCTTCAAGTATTTTCGTTATTGAATGTCACTCTATTTCCTCGGACACCTGGGTACTTGATACTGGGTGTAGCTCACATATATGTAATGACATACAGGGGCTAAGGAATAGAAGAAGACTCGTCAAGGGAGAAGCGAATTTGCGAGTTGGAAATGGAGCAAAGATTGCTGTTGTTGCCATCAGAACATATTTGCTAAAGCTCCCTACTGGACTCATCTTAGAATTGGATAATTGTTATTTTGTTCCTTCGTTAATAAAGAACATTGTATCTATTTCATGCTTGAATGAAAAGGGTTATCATTTAACTTTTAGTAACAATTGCTGTTACATAACTTTAAATGGTGTTCTTTATGGGACCGAAACTTTATGCAATGGTATCTACACGTTAGATTTATCCGGTGACGTTTTCAATATCGAAGTTAGCAACAAACGTGCTCGAATAGATAATCAAATCGACTCCTATATGTGGCATTGCCGTCATGGCCATATAAGCAAGAAACGCATGACCAAATTACACCGATGTGGAATTCTGGAATCATTTGAACCTGGTTCATTTGATACATGCGAATCATGCTTAAAAGGCAAGATGACCAAATTACCCTTTTTCGAAAAAGGTAAACCAGTGGGAGAATTGCTTGGTCTAATACATACTGATGTATGTGGACCAATGTCAACTCTTGCACAAGGAGGCTATAACTACTTCATTACCTTTATCGATGATCACTCGCGATTCGGGTATGTGTTCTTAATGAAACACAAATCTGAAGCTTTTGAGAAATTCAAAGAGTTCAGAAGTGAAGTAGAGAAACAGCTTGGCAAAAGTATTAAGATACTTCGATCCGATCGGGGTGGTGAATACTTAAGTCAAGACTTTCAAAATTATCTTAGGGACAATGGGATATTGTCTCAATGGACTCCGCCATATACACCACAGCATAATGGTGTATCTGAGAGGCATAACCGAACCTTGATGGACATGGTTAGATTTATGATGAATCATGCAACTCTTCCAAAATACTTTTGGTGCTATGCGCTTAAGACAGCTGTTTACTTACTAAACAGAGTCCCGACCAAGGTAGTCTCTACTACTCCATATGAGACGTGGAATAGTAAGAAACCTCATTTATCTCACCTTAAGATATGGGGTTATCCTGCTTATGTAAAGCGGATTGTATCAGACAAATTGGATGCTAAGTCTGATAAATGTCTATTTATTAGATACCCTAAGGAAACGAAGGGTTACCAATTCTATCATCCCTTGGAACAAAAGATGTTTGTTTCAAGGCATGCTGTATTTCTAGAAAAAAGAATTTCTTTTACAAGAAAACAGTGGGAGTAGCATTGAACTTGAAGAAGTTCAAGAAACTCCAATAGACATTACAGAGACACCTAGTCTAGACCCACAACTAATAACTCATAATGATGAGCTATCAGTTGAACCTTGTGTGTACAAGAAGGTTAGTGGGAGTGCAGTCGTATTCCTAGTGTTATATGTCGACGACATATTACTTATAGGAAACGATATATCAGTCTTACAGTCAGTTAAAATTTGGTTGTCCAAAACTTTCTCCATGAAAGACCTAGGAGAAGCAACCTATATCCTTGGGATTAGAATCTATAGAGATAAATCAAAACGATTGCTTGGTCTTTCGCAGTTTACATATATAGACCGAGTGCTAGAAAGGTTTAGCATGTCGGAATCCAAGAAAGGTTACCTTCCCATCAGGCATGGGATCAGCCTTTCGAAGTCTATGTGTCCGCGCACAGAAGATGAGAGGATTTGCATGAATAAGATTCCTTATGCATCCGCGATATGATCTATCATGTATGCTATGTTATGTACTAGGCCCGATGTATCGTATGCTCTGAGCGTCACAAGCAGATACCAGTCTGATCCAGGAATGGATCATTGGGCGGCTGTCAAGACAATCCTCAAGTACTTAAGAAACACTAAGGATGTGTTCCTAATATATGGAGAAGGTGATATGGTAATGCGTGGGTATACAGATGCCAGTTTCCAGACAGATAAGGATGACTCCAAATCTCAGTCCGGATACGTATTTATTTTGAATGGAGGCGCAATAAGTTGGAAGAGTTCCAAGCAAGACACCGTAGCGGATTCTACCACGGAAGCGGAATATATTGCAGCTTCGGAAGCAGCAAAGGAAGCAGTCTGGATCAAAAAGTTTGTCTCAGAACTTGGTGTGGTTCCAACCATTGATGAAGCAATACCGGTTTACTGCGACAACAATAGAGCTATTGCACAAGCAAAGGAACACGGGCTCATCAGCGATCCAAACATGTGCTTCGCCGCTATCATCTGATTAGAGAGAATATAAGTAGGAATGATATACAAATTGAGAAAATTCCCACTGAAAGGAATTTAGCGGATCCTTTAACTAAGGTCTTGCCTCAAAGCAAGTTTGAGGGTCATGTTAGAGCCTGTGGTATTGGGTACCGTAGCGATTGGCATTAGGCCAAGTGGGAGTTTGTTAGTGATATGAGAGAAGTGTCTTAAGGCAATCGCCTTATGATTGTAATCATTTATTCTAATAAATGAATATTCACTATTTGAGTATACATGTTTGTGTATTTGATTGAGATCTTAAACTCATTTACTGAATGTCCGCAATACAATTCACAGCATGAGAGAATTTGTGATGAATTCACAACTAGTGATTATCTCTACATGTGCAATTGTGAAGTATTGAAATTGTCCCTAGTCGATGAATTGATAAATACGGACACTACCAATTCTGTTGAGACTAGCATGGGTTATTCTCTAATCAGCTGATTCTCACTGGCTGGTGACATTGAGATGTCCGGAGATAAACATGAATGCTAGTTAAGGGAACTAGTTCATTGGAGTGATTAGTTGTAAAACTTCATATGGTAGTCTACATATAGATATGTCAGTGAAGTTCTTACTGCAGCTTAAGTGCGATGTTCCTTTGACTTGCGGTGTTCAAGTCATCTTGGTCATGGAGACTTATACTTTCACATCTTAAGCAAGTATCTCCAAGGAGGTGTGGACCCAGGATGATTGGGTATAAGCTGAAGTGCCCGAAGATGTTTGAACAGCCTACAAAGGATTCGCCACTCCTTGCGAGGAGATGTATACCCGAGGCCTATCGTCGGATTGTTACTCGAAGCCTCTGGCCAGAGCATGACATGTTCAGAGTATGAATCTCTTAAATACATGAGAGTAATTAGAATCCGTAGGATGAGAAAACGTTACTTGGGCTAGGTGTGACGTAGTCAGCCTAGTGGGGACTGACACACATAGACCATGTCCTGAACCAAGTGGGTATAAGATGGTGAAGGGAATGGGGCACGATTCATTATAGCTGCTGAAGGGTTTCAGAATTGTTTCTGAGGTCAACCGTTGATCTTTCGATTAATTGGGGATCATGATGTACTACTAGGTGCCACTCATGATCGTTCTATAATTGATTAATTATAGACGGTCAACATAAATCGAAAGCCTATTTAGTCACACGCACTACGAGTAATCCGAGGGATTTAAAACGAGTTGAAAATTGGATTTTCCAATCAAGAGAGATTAAGTTTGGTTGAGCCAAACGATAAGTCGAATCTGAATTTTTCAGAGACGCATCGGAAGCGTAAAATGGCTAAGTCTTTTGAAGACTTAATAGACGAATTAAATATGTTTAATTCATTGGGGCTTGGCTTGGATGGGCCGGCCAAAGAGGGCCTCCATCCTCTTTGCTTGGTCGGCCACAACAAAGGGAGAGAACCAAGTTTTTGGTTCAATTTATAAAATAAACCAAGTGTGATTTGTTTTATAAAATTATGGATGATATAAATTTTTATATAATAAACCAAGGTTTGGTTTATTTTTCATGAAATTAAAATGAACCATGGATTGGTTTATTTTATAAAATCAATCATGGATTGATTTACCATGATAAGGAAATTTATTCCATAGGAGAGAAGATTTTTATCATGAATTAAAATATGATTTTAACCATGATATAAAATCAAACTTGGCATGATGGAATAAGTTATTCCATATTTGAGAGGCTTGATGGTTGAGAGGCCACTATATAAAGGACCCAAGGCAAGGCTTGGGTGTAAATCATAGAGATGAAGGCATAGGCTCTCTCCCTCTCTTTCTCTCCTTCTCTTCTCCCCTTCTTGCCGTGCGCCAACCAGTCTCTTCTTTTGCTTCGCCGAAATTTTGATTCCGGCCATCCTTTTATGGTTAGTCTCTCGACTTCTCTCTTGGTTTTTCTTGTCACGTTCTCGGAGAATCTAGTAGTTCTCGAGAACACGAAACTCGTGGCTTTGCGAAGTCATCCTGAAGACACTCGGCGTGGACATGAATAGAGGCGGAGCTTCCAAGGGACGCCTACGGTTGGATCTCGTCCCTTCCTTCGAGTTATGCGAGGTAATATGTAAATTAGTTTACGTTTCTGCAAAAATTTTAAATATATGATCATGTCTACATAAGATAAAATTGCATGCTTAGATGTGTGGTTAAATGATTTAGAGAAATTATTTATGCTAAACGTGCCGCTGCACGTAATTAATTTTGAAATTACTAACCCGCATCAATGTCAACATGCACCCGGTCCCAACAACGGCGTACCATGGTTTCATTGTTACCAAACAACGCACTTATTTTACTGAACTTCCTCTTATACCTCTCTTGCCAAGTACTGCATGTCTTTCTCTTTCTCTTTCTCAGAATGAATTCCGAGACATCTGAATATATTTTTTCAGTCTTTTTATTTTAAAATAATATATTATGGAATCGGATAAAAAACTTAAGGTAAAAACCAAAAAAATATTTCAATTAAAAAAATATCTCATCCGACGTGATCTCAAAAATATACAGAGATTATTTTTATATTTGATTAAAATAAATTAATATATTAAATAATATTTAATAAATATATTAATATATGAAAAAGCTTGAAATTAGAAAGGTCTGAAATCTTTTGATTTCAGGCTCAGCGTGAGCCTGAAATCAAAAGATTTTCAGGCCTAGCGTGGGCCTGAAGTAAATGATTTCAGGCCCAGCGTGGGCCTGAAATAAAAATATTTCAGGCCCAGCGTGGACTTGAAATTAAAATATTTTAGGCCCTGCTCAGGGCCTGAAATCATGTGTTATGATAGGTTTTTTTACGTAGGCTTGAGACGTAAAGGAACATCTCTTTATATTTTTGAAATCACAATAAAAATTATTGAGAAAGACTACCTTACGTGAGACATTCTAATTAATATAAAATGAGCATTATATTAAAAACGAACTTTTATATATATATATATATATATATATAATTCTTTGAAGAAAGAAAAGCAACTTCAATGCATTACTTTTCTCTTTAAGTTCGTTTTTCTGAACTGAGAACTAATCTGAGTCTGATAAAACGATTTTTTATAGCAGGGCCTGAAATCAACTAATTTCAAGCCCTGCATGATTCTATAAAATTAATAAATATAAAAAAATTATTAAGAGAGATAATAATATATAAAATTAATATATAAAAAAACTATCAAAACATGTGATTTCAGATTCAAACGCAGGGCCTGAAATCATCCTAAGAGGGCCTGAAGTCATCCTAGGAGGGTCTGAAGTCAAATATTATTTATTATATTAATTTAAATATTATATTAATATATTTAATTTTAATAAGTTTTGATAGGTTTTTTCAAACGCCTATTTAATTTTGGTAGGAGGGCCTGAAGTCATCTAACTTCAGGCCTTACGTAGACCTGAAGTCAGATGACTTAGGCCCAAGGGTACTAAAATCATTTATTTTAAAAATATTTTTTTATATTTAATCGTTATTTATTAAATTAATTATTTATAGGGTCTGAAGTTATTTGACTTCAGGTCCTCCTAGGATGACTTCAGGCCCTGCGTTTGAATCTGAAATCACGTGTTTTAATAGGTTTTTTTATATATTAATATATTTATCAAATATTATTTATTATATTAATTTAGATTAATCAAATATAAAAAATTATCACTTTATATGTTTGAAATCATGTTCAAAGAGAGGTTTCTTTTAACTGTGCCCAAGATGATATTTATACATCTTTGTGTGCCAACTGATACGGTTAGAGAACATAACTGAAAATTATTGGTACTAAGTTTGCACATCAGAAATAACCTCTCCTAAGTAAATTCTAAATAGAGATATCAAGTATGGAGAAATTCAAGTATCCTAGGTCCATTAGTGAGTTTTCACCGAAACCCACTGATTCTTCCTAGAAAACTTCTATTGCAATATAATTTATAATCATTAGAAGTTTGAATACCAAAAATACCATCTCCTAGCTCAACTCTAACTATTGATATTGGGTTTTGAGAAATCCAAATATCCTAGGTCCATCGGTGAGTTTTGGTAAAAACCCACTGATAGACCTAAAAACTCCTATTGCAACATAATTTATAATCATTAGAAATTTGGACACTAAAAATATCATTTCCTAGAACTATTGATATTTTTATTTAATTTAATAAATCATAATTAAATATTAAAAAAAATATTTTTAAAATATAAATATTTTAAAAAATACCACCTCCTTGGGCCTGAACACAGATGTGTTTAGGCCCTCCTTCTAATTTTTTTTATTTTAAAAATATTTTTTATAATATTTAATCATGATTTATTAAATTAAATAAAAATATCAATAGTTCTAAGAGATGGTATTTTTGGTGTTCAAACTTCTAATGATTATAAATTATGTTGCAATAGGAGTTTTTAGCTCTATCAGTGGGTTTTCACCAAAACCTACTGATGGACCTAGGATATTTAGATTTCTCAAAACCCAATATCAATAGTTAGAGTTGAGCTAGGAGATTGTATTTTTGGTGTCCAAACTTCTAATGATTATAAATTATATTGTAATAGGAGTTTTTTAGGTCTATCAGTGGGTTTTCACCAAAACCCACTGATGGACCTAGGATATTTGGATTTCTCAAAACCCAATATTAATAGTTAGAATTGAGCTAGGAGATGGTATTTTTGGTGTCCAAACTTCTAATGATTATAAATTATGTTGCAATAAGAGTTTTTTAGATCTATCAGTGGGTTTTTACCAAAATCCACTAATGTTCTCATACCGTATCAGTTGACACAGAATGTTGCAGTAATAATGTAGAATCATAGCTTGTTTTAGTAAATCATCCTTATATCTTTAATTTCGTTGATCAATATATATTATTATCTCTCTTAATTATTTTTTTATATTTATTAATTTTATAGAATCATGCAGGGCCTGAAATCTTTAATTTCAGGCCCTGCTATAAAAAATCACTTTATCAGACTTAGATTAGTTCTCAGTTCAGAAAAACGAATTTAAAGAGAAAAGTAATGCATTGAAGTTGCTTTTTCTTTCTTCAAAGAATCGATATATATATATATATATATATATCTTTAAGTTCGTTTTTAATATAATGCTCATTTTATATTAATTAGAATGTCTCACGTAAGGTAGTCTTTCTCAGTGATTTTTATTGTGATTTCAAAAATATAAAGAGATGTTTCTTTACGTTTCAGGCCTACGTAAAAAATCCTATCATAACACATGATTTTAGTCCGACGCAGGGCCTGAAATCTTTTGTTTCAGGCCCACGTTGGGCCTAAAATATTTCTATTTCAGACCCATGCTGGGCCTGAAATATTTCTATTTCAGACCCACGCTGGGCCTGAAATCAAAAGATTTCAGGCTTTTCTAATTTCAAGCTTTTTATATATTAATATATTTATTAAATATTATTTAATATATTAATTTATATTAATCAAATATAAAAATGATCTCTGTATATTTTTGCTCATCTAATTTATATAAAAATGATCTTTGTATATTTTTGAAATCACGTTGGATGAGATATTTTTTTAATTGAAATATTTTTTCGGTTTTTATCTTACATTTTTTATCCGATTCCATAATATATTATTTTAAAATAAAAAGTCTGAAAAAACATATTCAGATGTCTCGGAATTCATTACTGAGAAAGAGAAAGAGAAAGACATGCAGTACTTGGTAGGAGGAGTATAAGAGGAAGTTCACTAAAATAAGTGCGCTGTTTGGTAAGAATGAAATCATAGTATGCCTTTTGGTAAATACCAATTCTTAGATACGCTCTTCGGTAAAAAGCCGAAAAAATTATAAATACCACCCATCTATTAAGAAAGAAGTTTATAATGAAAAATTTATAATATAAACCTCATGGACGTATAGGCCAAGCGGTTACACATACTATTGAGTGTCCATATTATTGCATCTACCATATATAAATACTATAATATGATATTGATTAATATAATATAATATTGATTAATACAATATAATATTAATTAAGGATTGATAAATGATTGGGTTCAATTATTCAGATCGATTAGTTCGGTTAATTGATTGTTATGTTAGTTAATTGATTAAGAAATGTAATATTTGATCATTAATGTTGATTAATAGGCTTACGGATTAATTAGGTGATTAATTAATGACTAACTAATGAATTATTTGATTAAGTTAAATTAGAGAGTAGAGTAAATTGAATTATGTACAATTTAATTAATGGTTAATTAACATGCTAGATTATCAAAAAAAGGCATGTTTGGTATCAAATTTAGTTTGTTTTTGATGGACATCAAACTTTAAAAAAAATTATTTCAAAGTTAATATTTTATTTTTATTTTTGTCTAGGGATCACCTTCCCAATTAGGTTATAGTGTTCGAGCTAAAAATAAAAAACAAAAATCCCTAGGATTCACCTTCCCAATTAGATTATAGTACTCAAGTTTAAAAAAAAAAATCGAAAACCTCTAGGGTTCTTCTTCACAATTAAGTTATAGTGTTCAATCATAATTTTTTTTTAAAAAAAGAGACTTAAGGCGCCTCCCATTGCATGATATTAAAATTGTTACTTTTTAAATTTGGGAGTAAAAAAATAAACGCCTAACTTTGGGACTATAAAATATTTTTCAAAAATTTGATATCAAAATCACCAATTTAGTATCAAATTTGGGAACTGAGAGTACGTGCCCTATTAATTATTATATTATTTAATTAGTTATTAATTATAGAATAATTAATTTGGATAATTATTTATGATTTTCTAGTTAATTGATTATACTAATTAACAAGGTAAATTAGAATTCATAATTGATAGAATGATTATGAATTTGTTAATTAATTAATTAATAGATTGGTTCATTGATTAATTAACAAATAACTAATAGGTAGATAAATCAATTTAACTCTATTACTAGGATTATTCTAGTACTTAGTTTTTGTCTTCACATTCTGTTCTTGTAAGATTGGAGTTCGAAGCATTCCCTTTGATTGAAAAATGATTAAGACAATCTATAATCGAGATGGGTAGTTCTCCCTTGATCTCTTTAGAATCTTTTGACCCTAGTACATGATTCATGTTATTGTTATTTATTAGGAAGCATTTACTTGCTTACCTTGATTCCACTCTATGTTAATTCTTGAGATTGTACTTGTTGCTTGATCTTATTTTTATTCTAATTTAGTATCTATGCAATCTCGTTGCTCTCTATGTTATTTATTGTCATTTATAATTGTACTTTTGTGTTAGTAATACTATACTATAACATAGATTTATAGTATTCTACTAGGTCGTTGGCTTGAAATTTATATTCATGCCTATATCTTAGTGATAACATACCGTAGTGTAGGATATCGAGTATCCTACTGTTAGATCGTGACTTGCAAGCTAAAGGGGAGGGGGAGGCAGGGGGGGTGAATAGCCTCATTCGATTTTTCTACCTACAATGTCGGAAATCTAATAAAACAAATGAAAACAATGCTAACACAACCCGATTTACGTGGTTCAGAGATTATGCTCCTACTCCACGGCAGTCCGTAAGGTGGACAATCCCTAATCCTTCAGCAGATGACTCTCCGGAGCACCTCCGGCTAGATCTTGTAGCTCCTTGTGGGTGGAGAAACCTCTCCACAACTCCTGGACATTACCTGAGCAACAAAGGCTACTAACTAGCTTTGACCAAGCAAGTTTCACCAAGAAAAAGAAGCCTTAAATGAGCTCCCTTAAATAGAGCTCGAGACTAAATATGACCGTTACCAATCGACTGCCCCAGGGGCAGTCGACTGGCCTTTCCTGAATTCGAATTCTCACACTGACCTTTCAAATTCTGGCCACCCCAGTCGATTACCCCAGGAGCAGTCGACTGGTCCATCCTTAAGCCTAGGGTTTCCCTTCCTGAGTACATTTCTCTCCGCACTCAAACCCTCCCGGCTTAGTTCCCGAGTACAAACATTCACACTCGGACCTCACAACCTAGTTGACTCTTCAATCTGCAGTCTCGATCTGTTGCCTTTACGCCCTCTTCATCTTCGGCTCCCGTCCCTCAGATGCGCACGCAAACCCTCGGCTTGTCTCCATGCCATCCTTCATGCATGCCTCAAAGTCCGCGTCACTTGACTCATCGTCTCTGCTCCAACAGTCTCGATCCGTCGCCTTTAAGCCTTCTTCGACTTTGGCCCTCGTCCCTCGGATACGCACACCTCCATGTTATCCTTCACGTACGCCTCGAAGTCTGCTTCCCTCGACTTCATCGTTCCTGCTTTGTCCATGGTCCCTCGGATGCGCACAAGCCTCCAGCTTGCCTCCATGCCACCCTTCACCTAATGACATCCAACTAAGTCTATGTGTACCTGCAAACCTGCAGACTCACATACACATATTAGTCCGACAATAAATCCTAACTTAATCATATTGACACACACATCAAAACTCATGATCCTCCAGATCATACTTGGGTTGATTGCCCCAACAATCTCTCCCTTTTTGATGTGTGACAATATGTTTAAGTTAGGTAAACAAAAACAACAATATCAATAGCAATTGAAAATTAAAGCATAGCAAACAAGAGGCAACCTCCCCCTTAACCTATGCCCTCTCCCAACTTTCAATTCTTACTCACAACACCAAGTTAAGTTATACCCAACTTAACACCATAAGTTTTCCTTTGTTAAGTTAAACCTAACTTAACATCCCAAGTTCTCTCCCTTTGTCACCATCAAAAAGTTTGCCCCAAGAAATCCTAACCCTAGTGCCAAAAAGAACCCAAACTACCTCTGAAACCCTTCAGAAGTCAAACACAGTCATACCAGTCGACTGATGGATTCAACTGGCCTATGTAGTTCGCAAACTACCAGAAACATCAGTCGACTGCCCCAGGGCAGTCGACTGATACAGTACAAATCTGAATTTTTAGCCCAAATTCAGAAACGCGTAGAAAATTCTACAAAATCCGAAAAAATGTAAAATTTTACAAGCACATTTGTTAGAATATAATCTACCCTAGAAAAATAAATTTTCATGAAAAATATCAAATGTGCTTGACTTTTGGTACAAACTCTAATCTCCTAAAAAATTGACATTTTGTATCAACTTTGAAATCCATATATGAATCCATGTGTTTGCCAACTTCAACCATTACCATTTTACACATAGAATTGCTTTCACTTCCCCCTTTTTCTCATGTATTTTTAATATGACAAACCTCCCCTTCTTTTATTCTTAACCTTAGATGCATATACATGAACCTTCCCTTGTGTCCATATAAATCATATCTTATCATTCAATAGCAATTCATGAATTTCAAACAACATAAGCAATATCAAGTCATGACATAAATCTGACAAAGTAACATAAAAGCATAAACAAATATTTCATACATGACTAAAAAAAATAAAACATGAAAGTAACACAAGGGCTAAAGCCCCGAAGTAGCTAAATATTACAATGCCAAAGGAAAGTGTTTGAGAGATAAAATGTAAATCTAAACAAAACACTCTCAACACTCAACCATCAAATAAAATCTACTGCATGCAGTCGCCTGGAGGAGGAGGAGGGGCCTGATACACCAGATGCCATTGTTGTATCATCTCGTATATCTCCTACTGCTGCATCTGCATATCCATCTGGCGTTGCTAGAATGTATGAAAATCCTCCCTCAGCTCGTGTACCTTGGATTGGAGCTGAGAGAACTGCTCCTGTGTAACTCCTCCAGCGGGCTCCTCAATATCATCTGAGCTCGAAGAATCAGGATGACGATGCCAGATGATCTCCCTCTCATGCTTCTCGATCCCAGCTAAAGAGAGCTGTCGAGATCCTATTTGGTCATAGTCCTTGGATAACTCATGAATTTGACCCTTGTCGACTCTGACCCCTCTAGACTTAAGGAATTCAATCAGAACATGACCGAATGACATGTATAATTTCTTATTGACATCGTGGGAGAAATAAGTAATGGATGCAAAAACCTGGTGAGCTATGTCGATGTCCAGTCTCCTCTCTAAGGCATACATCATCACCAAGTGGGGAAGTCGAATCCTCAACCGCCCCTTGGAGACAATAGGAAGAATACAATCTAGGACAACCTTATATAAGACATTACTAATTGGACTCATGTTTTTAACTTCAAAAATACGATCCCTAGGACATCGAGGTCTACTAAAATAATGCTGGTGGATCTGATCTATGGTGATACCCAGTAAAGTTAGAGGCTCATCAACTTTGGGAAAACATGTAAACTGGCTATTTGACACTCTACACCCTAAGAATGCTCGCAACACGTCGGGTGTGACTGGAATGGTAACCCCTTGCACCATTGACTCGTATACATCATTCTAGGCACCAACAGATGTAAGGTTTGTATAGAATTCCTTACACAGGTCAAAGTTAATGAAGTGTTGGCAATAAACCAGTTGTTCCAACCCAAAGTACGCAATGATCTCAATGATGGGAGAAATCTCCTGGAAATATGATCGGTTGAGATAGCGGTAATTCATTAAGATGAAGGTCGCACTCTCAAACACTTTCCGATACTCATCGGACCTAAACTATGTCTCTCCAGGTCTCCCTGTCCTTGGCGGGATGACTCCTCACCCACTTTCTTCTTATGTGTCATTCTAACATGTAATGTACCCATGCATGCACCAAAACCACCCCAAAAAGAAAAAATACAAGGAAAACTATGCAAAATGAGATAGATTAGTTCCAAACCATGAACTTAATTGAAAAATAAACTCCACAAATAGTTACCTTTTCTTGGGGCGTTCCATGATGAATGTTGATGAGAGTTGGCTCATAAAGAGGAATTTTCCTAACCCTAGATCTAAATCCGAGGTGGAAGAAGCCTAGGAAGATGTTTTAGGGATTGTGGAATGCCTTAGATTAAGAGGGGAGATCGGAGAAGAAGAGATCTCGCAGGGGGTGGCACGCAAAACCCTAGGTTTTGGCCACCCCCGTGCGGCTGTTCTTATTTAAACCCACGCTTACAAGTCGACTGCCTCTGGGGCAGTCGACTGAGAAACTGAATAGAGAGTTCAGTCGACTGCCATTGAGACAATCAACTGGTAATTTGAATTTTCCAGTTCCAGATTTATACGAGACCAATCGATTGGTTTTGAACCAGTCGACTGGTACCTGAATTTCAATTTTCTAGTCCTTTAGCTTGTGCTCTTTTTGGCGGTTATTCTAACAAGAGTGGACCTTCGCTCTGATACCACTTGTTAGTTGATTTTTCTACCTACAATGTTAGCAAGCGTAAGCGGAAATCTAATAAAACAAATGAAAACAATGCTAACACAACCTAATTTACGTGGTTCGGAGATTATGCTCCTACTCCACGACAGTCCATAAGGTGGACGATCCCTAATCCTTCAGCAGATGACTCCCCGGACCACCTCCGGCTAGATCTTGTAGCTCCTTGTGGGTGGAGAAACCTCTCCACAACTCCTGGACGCTACCTGAGCAACAAAGGCTCTAACTAACTTTGACCAAGCAAGTTTTACCAAGAAGAAGAAGCCTTAAATAAGCTTCCTTAAATAGAGCTCGAGGCTGAATATGACCGTTACCAGTCGACTGCCCCAGGGGCAGTCGACTGGCCTTTCCTGAATTCGAATTCTCACACTGACCTTTCGAATTCTGGCCACCCCAGTCGACTGCCCCAGGAGTAGTCGACTGGTCCTTCCCTAAGCCTAGGGTTTCCCTTCCCGAGTACATTTCTCTCCGCACTCGAACCCTCCCGGCTTAGTTCCCGAGTACAAATACTCACACTCGGACCCTCACAACCTGGTTGACTCTTCAATCTACAGTCTCAATCTGTTGCCTTCACGTCCTCTTCATCTTCGGCTCCCGCCCCTCAGATGCGCACGCAAACTCTCGGCTTGCCTCCATGCCATCCTTCATGCATGCCTCAAAGTCCGCGTCACTTGACTCATCGTCTCTCCAACAGCCTCGATCCGTCGCCTTTAAGCCTTCTTCGACTTTGGCCCTCGTCCCTCGGATACGCACACCTCCATGTTATCCTTCACGTACGCCTCGAAGTCTGCTTCCCTTGACTTCATCGTTCCTACTTTGTCCATGGTCCCTCGGATGCGCACAAGCCTCCAGCTTGCCTCCATGCCACCCTTCACCTGAAGACATCCAACTAAGTCTATGTGTACTTGCAAACCTGCAGACTCACATACACATATTAGTCCAACATCAAACCCTAACTTAATCATATTGACACACACATCAAAAATCATGATCCTCCAGATCATATTTGGGCTGATTGCCCCAACACCTACTACATCTGTCGATTATTTAGGCTCGTGCCTAAATGTTAGTGAGATCATACCAACATAGCTTGTAGGTTCTACTTGATGAGATTGTTATTGTCTTATTTCTCATTACATAATTTGTGAACCTTGACTACCCGTGAGGTAGGTTGTAGTAGCGTGGTTCACCTTCAGTAAGTGGTCTATTTATGCATCTTAGATACTACTATACTTGTTTTTTATTGCATTGTTTGTCCATCCTATCTTCCCATGAGACCTGATCATGGTAATGTGTATTGTAACCCACAGATAGTGATCTGTATTACATCTGGACTGTCCACTAGACCAAGTAGTAGTAGCATGTATTGTTGCTTGTTGTCTGTAGCTAGCTATCTACATGTCTTGTTTGCCCACTAGACCAGATAATGATAGCGTGTATTATTACTCGCAGACATTGACATTTATACGCTTTAACTCCCACTAGACTAGATAATGGTAACATGTATTGTTGCCTACAGTTAATAGTTGAAAAGCTAGATAGTTATCTCATCCTGTCTGCCCACTAAACCAGATAGTGGTAGCTTGTATTGTCGCCCGCAAACATTGATTGTTATGTCCTTGTTTTATTTAAGATTTGGCTATACAAGATGTACTCCAAGTTTATATGTGTGTGTGTGTGTGTGTATGATTTTATCATACATACTTGGTTGATCAAGTTATAGATGACTATGTTGGTGTTTTTGTTGCTTTTACTTTTACTTTTGTAGTAAGTATTATTATCTGATATTGTTATCCATGGATCTCCTCACACAAAATATCATACATTATCCTTCTATGTATCCTGAGTCATTTATGCTCACTACACCTTTGTTGTTCCACTGACTTCTAGGTTAGTAGGTAGAGGACATGTAGCGTCGACTACTATTGTTTCACTCAGTGATCATCTTCTTGCTAGTCCCATGTCACTTGAGACTTTTCTTTAGCTTTTCCTTTTGTCTTGCACTTTGTTTTCTTTGGTACTTGACATTTGATATTTTGCTTCCGTTTAGTTTGACTTATTTCTATCATTTCATAAAGTAAATGTATTTTGAAGGCATGCACGCATGCAACCCCCCCCCCCTCCTCCTCCTCCTCCTCCTCCTCTCTCTCTCTCTCTCTATATATATATATGTACACACACACATGATCTGCTACGGGTTGTCCACAACGTTATGCTATGAACCCCTATCCCAGGTGCTTGGATCAATCCAAGCCCCTAGGTTGTTTTTTTTCTTTTAAATTTTTTTATAAATAATTTTTTAATCTTATAATATACCCCATTAGCATCTAAAATTTATTATCTTGAACACTATAGTTCAAAAGGGAAGCCTGAACCCTAGGGGAACATATTATTAACTTAAACCCACTATAACTTAATTCCTAAATCCTAAAATTATAAATGCTAATTACATATAATGTACCCAGTTAGCATCTAAAATTTATTATCTTGAACACTATAACCCAAGAGGGAAGTCTAAATCCTAGGAGAAAATTTTATTAGTTTAAACTCACTATAACTTAACCTTTAAATTTTAAAATCTTAAACCCTAAATATACTCTATTTTTTTTAAAAAAAAATTCTTCAAAAATAAATCTTATGCGGCTGTATTCAATACAACGCCTGGGATTGCAGCAGGGCACTTGTATTGAATACAGGTGCCTCGAGTCCACAGGGGCAAGCGACGTAGTAATGTCCGCAACAGAGTGAAATGCTATATATATATATATAATATATATATATATATATATATATATATATATATATATATAGTGTGTGTGTGTGTGTGTGTGTGTGTGTGTGTGTGGCTTGAGGAGGCCCTGACGTGGTGGGGGTTGACCCCCTCCTTCCACTTCGGATGCCTCTTAAAGTGACCACGTGGGTGTGCATAGGGTGGTACGCAATACACACACACACCAATTTTGAGGGTTTTGAGCTAGGTCAGAGTAGGAAGCTGGTTCTTGTCTTTCATGTTTACTTATTTTTAGTGAGCCTCACTTGTAAAGGACCTAATAGTTGAGTCACAGTCCTGGTTATTTTCAGTTCTTAGGTTGATCGCCTGACTTACTTAGCTAGCATATGTTGGGTATGGCTTGGCGGGTTTCCTAAGCGAATACCTGGTCGTCCTTGAGAGACCTCTCCATGTCCACAGATTAAAAAATTAATCCGAATGGAGACCTATCTCCCAAATGATCGTCTCGTCATCGTATCAATTGATTCGAGTTACAACTTAGCCAAACTCAAAGTTCGACTCTTGTAATTCGCGTAACCAAATGATCGCGGAAAAGACGACGACCGGATCGCCGGTTTTTATATTTATTATCGGGGTCCAAATAATTAATTATCAACAATTAATTAAGCAATAATTAATCACAAAGATAATTAATTATCATCCACATAAAATGATAGAAAATGAAGGAGCCAAAGAGAGAAATTAT
Organism: Boesenbergia rotunda; assembly: GCA_024364735.1. Lineage (NCBI taxonomy): Eukaryota > Viridiplantae > Streptophyta > Magnoliopsida > Zingiberales > Zingiberaceae > Boesenbergia > Boesenbergia rotunda. Next base: position 358,063 of record JAGFNQ010002045.1, on the reverse strand, counting down.
ATCTCTCGTTATCTTACGATCTTCTATTGTATGACCCTCCCCTCTTGGACGTCGTGTGGGCGATGATCTACCAAGAACCAGAATCACCAAGGCCTTCCAATCATCCACTTCTTCATGCGCCAACCAAAACCCTAGAGTTAGGGTTCGCCGCCAGCCTTCCAAAGAAGAAGAAGGTGAAGGAGAAGATGAGAGGTGCTCTTCTTGCTCACAACCACCCTCTCCGGCCTCCTCTACCTCTTCCTATCACGCAGCACCAAGCATACAAGGAAGACAAGCCTCCTCTTCCACTCCCTTGCGCGCGGCCGAACAACACCAAGTGCACCCGCCGCCTCCTCCTTGAGCCAGCCGCCGACCTTGTCCTCTTCCTCACCGCACACCACAAAAAGGAGAGAAGAACTCCCCCTTTGTCTAGTAGTGGCCGACCACCGAGTGGTTGAGAGGAAGAAAAGAAAGGATGAAGAAGGTGGAGCTTCTTCTCCTTGTCGCCGTGACCTAGGAGAGAGAAGGGAGAGAGAGAGGAAGAGAGGAGAGAATTAGGGTGGATGAATAATTGGATGTCTTGGTTTCATGATACTGATAACTACCATTTTGTTGATTAAATTAGGCTCTCAAATCCATGTTTTGATTCACTTTTATATGCTTAAGTTTGTATTTATATTAGGTTTCATGGATTGTCTCTATTTTAGCTTTTGATTCAAATCTGTGTATATTTGTGATATTTTGGGCATTAAATATGAATCTATTTTTGTAGGCTTTGAAGGATCATGGACCTAGATCAGATTGGGTCAAACTTAAGTCAGAATTGGATCCGGATCAAAGTGATCATGTATCGGATTAATATGGGGCGTTCGATCAAAGAACGGCTAGATCTGAGCCATCGGTCAACTTCTGATCAATCCGAGTTCAAGATAGAGTCAATCATGACCACAGATCAAGATCTAAAAATTTCATCCAAATCAGAAGCAATCTAACCGTTGGATCAAGCTCAAGATGATTTAGACCATTCATTCAAGAGAAGGGAAGATCTGAGCCATCCGCTGCAGATCTGATGGATCCGAGCAAGTAAAAGTAGATCAGAGCCATTGATCAAGATCTAAAAGGTTTGGTTCAGATCGGACTTGATCTGACCGTTGGATGGAGCAAAGAAGATCGTAGCCGTCCAAATTCAAAGGGAATTGATTTAAATCAGATTTCCCTCTTCCGCTCGAGGTCGTCGTCGCGTGGAGTAGCAGAGTAGTTTCAGATCGCGTTTTCTTCCATTTTCTTCCTCAGATCACGTGCGCGACCACATCAGATTCAGATCTTCTCAAGTTTCAGATCATCGAAGTAAGTTTTCTTGTTCAATTTGCTAATCAGATTCTCACAGCTGAAGGAGCAAAGGGGAGGGTTTCGCCGGAGCTCCATTCCACCGATTGCTTCCACTTGATCGCGGGTTTTCATCGACCGAAGATGAAGGATTGTTAGGAGGGGTTCTCCGACGTTGTCTGAAGGTTTTAGAGTCGATCACGAATCAGCATGTCAAGAAGAAGAGTTCGGCGTCAGCTACTGACCGATCGTGTGACCGGACAGAGATGTCTCTGATCCGTCGCGTGACCGATCAGAAGAGGACCTGATCGGTCGGTTGACCGATCAGGAAGAGCAGAGTAGCTAGATTCACAACAGCTGAGCAAGCAAGTTTTTCTTCATTGATTTTTGAGCTAGGGGGTTCATAGCTCAACCTTTGTGTGACGGCAAAGGAAAGTCTTGTGATAAACTGATTTGATGTTTAATTAGGATAAATTTTAGTTCCAAGCATTACTTTCTTCAATTGTTCAAACTTATGTCAACTACATTTCAAATCAAGTTCTTAATTATCATTTTGATCTAGTTTATATTATCTTGCAATTCATTTCCTGCAATTAATTCCTTGCATTGAAGTTTAGTTCTTGAATTTTGATTCCATTGTTTGAATTTAAGTGCTTAGTTCTTCCACTAGGTTAAGAGTAGCTCTCGCAATTTCCTACTTCAGTTCTGCTAAGTTCAGTCTATTTTGTTTCAAGTTGTTATTTCACTTCTAATCTCAAAAATCCCCATTTTATTAGAAAACCCAAAACATCAAACGACAAATAACCGACAAGCTTGAATTAAACATTCATTCAACTAGTCCTTGGAAAAATACGACCTGAGGCCCCTCTACTACATTTTAGCTTTGTTAACCAAGGGTTTTCAGTTTATAAATATCTAAATTTGAGGCTCATTCGTGACACTAGTATTGGGCACTATCAGATACCATGGGGTATATATGATGGGTATGGCTTGACGGGTTTCCCTAGCAAATCTTGGTCGTCCTTGAGAAACTTCTCCAAGTCTATGGATTAAAAAATTTAATCCGAATGGAGATTCGTCTCCCAACGATCATCTCGTCATCGTATCGTTCGGTACAAATTACAACTTGGTCAATCACAAAGATCGAGCCTTCTAATTCTCCTAACCAAACGACCGCGGAAAAGACGACGAGTGGATCGCCGATTTTTGTGTTTATAATCGGGGTCCAATTAATTAATTATCAACATGATTATCAAATAATCACAACCACAATAATTAATTAATTACACATAAAATGACGAGATGAAATAAGGAGCCAAAGAAGAGAATTATATTTTCCTTTACCTTGTAGCCTTCTACCTTATGCCCTTTCCCTCCCGGACGTCGTATGGGCGACGAGCTACCGAGAACCGAGATCACCAAGGCGTCCAATTAATCTCTTCTCCTCGAGCCGATCAAAACCCTAGCTTCTAGGGTTTACCCGCCGGCGCTCCCTTCCTCTTCCCTTGCACCATCGGTCATCGTGAGGCACCCAAACCCCGTCGGACCAGCAGTAGACTTCGAGAGGAAAGTGAAGAAGAAGAAGAAGGAGAGAGTTCTCCTTCTTCCTTACCCAACCGGCCGGAAAAATAACTCCTTCCCTCACCTTGCGCTGCCTCCGCCGCACCCTCCTTCTCGCTACCTACCAGTCGCCGACGACCACTCCTTCCTCACCGACCACCACAAAAGGGAGAAGAGAGGTTCCCCTTTGTCTAGTGATGGCCACCTGCCGAGAGGTTGAAGGAGGAAGGAGAAAGGGTGAAGGAGAGAGCTTTCACCCCTTTGCCATGACCTAGGAGAGAGAAGAGGGAGAGGAAAAGAGAGAGAGACCTTGGGTTGATTGATTGGATGATTAAGCCTTAGTTTCATGATCCCATGGAGTTTATATAGGGCTAAGGTAGGGACCAAGAGGAGGAGTTGGATCTTGGCCCACTAATGGATCTAAAACCAATCCATTAATGAAGATTCATTCCATTAAAGGATCTCCATTGAACTTCCTCACCAACCCCCATATTTTCATATGGGCTCCACCTATTATGAGTCATTGATAACTACCATTTTGTTGACAAATTTAGGCTCTCAAATCCATATTTTGATCCACTTTTATATGGTTAAGTTTGTATTTACATTAGGTTTCATGAATTCTTTCTATTTTGGCTTTTAATACAATTCTTTCTATATTTGAGATATTTTGAGCACTAAATTTGAATATCATTTTGTAAGTTTCAAATGATCATGGACCTAGATCAGATTGGGTCAAACTTGAGTCAGAATTGGATCCGGATCAAAGGGATCAAGCATCGGATTAATATGGGCCGTCCATTCAAGAGAACGGCTAGATCTGAGCCATCTATGAGTTTCTAATCAATCCGAGTTTAGGATAGGGCTAATCATGACTCCAGATCAAGATATGAAAGTTTGAACCCAATCGGAGCACATCTGACCGTCGGATCAAGCTTAAAGGAGTTTCAACCATCCAAGCGAGAGAAGGGAAGATCCGGGTCATCCGCCACAGATCTGGTTGATCCGAGCTAAGGACAGGTAGATTAGGACCATTGATCAAGATCTGGGGAGTTTGGTTCAGATCGGAGAAGATCCGACCGTTGAATGAGAACAGAACGATCTCAGTCGTCCAAAATTCAAAAGGAGGATTTAAATCAGACTTCTTCTCCGCCAAATCGGGTCGTCGCGTCTTCGCCACTGTTCTTCGCAGAGTTTCCAATTTTCTTCGTTTTCTTCATTGTTTTTCCTTGCGATCGCGCGACCATATCAGATTAGTTCGTCATCAAGATTTGAGATCATTAAGGTCGAGTTCCAGTTTAGTTCGCAGTGGATTTCGCCACTGAGAGGAGCAAAGGGGAGGGTTTCGCCGTAGCTCCGATCCACAGATCGATTCATCTGATCGCGGATATCTTCATCGAGCGGATCATTCAGAGCAGAAGGAGGGTTCTCCGGAGGTTCCTGAAGGTATCTGAGCGAGATCGACACTCAGACATATCAAGATGGGGCTCGATCGTGGAGTTTCTCAGCTTCTGATCGGTGTTTGTGACTAGACAGAGTCGGCTCTGATCGGTCCCATGACCGATCAGAAAAGTACCTGATCGGTTGGTTGACCGATCAGGGAGGCAAATTCACAGCAGCTGATCCAGGGAGTTTGTCTTCATTGATTTTCGAGTTAGGGGGTTCTTAACTAGACCTTTGGGTGGCGACAAAGGGAAATCTTGTTGATAAACTCATTTGATGTTCTAATTAGGATTATGTTGGTTTTTAACATGTATTTCTTCAATTGCTCTAGTTGTTTCCATTACACTTCAAGCTAAATTCTTAAGCCATGTTTGTTTTCATCTGCTTTATCTGCAATTAATTCTCTTGCAAATTAGTTTTCTGTAATTAATTTTCTGCAATTAGTCCTTTAATTTCAATTCAATAGTTGAAGTCGAATTGCTTAGTTCCTTTCAATAGGTTAAGAATAGTTCTTGCAATTTCCTATTCATTCCATGCTTTAGCTAAACTCATTCTATTTCATATTGTCATTTCCTTATCGCCAAAAACCCCCATTTTATCTAGAAGACCCAAAACATCAAACGACAAATAAACCTGCAAGCTCGAGTTAAACATTCATTCAACTAGTTCTTGGAAAAATACGACCTGAGGCCCCTCTACTACATTTTAATCTTGCTAGCCAAGGGTTTTCAGTTTTATAAATATCAAAATTTGAGGCTCACTTCGTGACATCTATTTTGGGCCCATCAGTCATCTATCCCCCCGTGTTTAAGATATCGAATGCCCGTCGATTAATTTAATTACTGACAATTTTAATTAATCGACTTTTAGCTCCTTGACTAGTACCACTCAACCTTATCATCATGTTGGATCAAATCCATCTGCAGGGTTTAACATGATGATCCTTATGAGCTCATCAAGGGGGCATCATCATCCCGACTCACCAGGACACGGATTCCGTCAATAATCAACGGCACACCATATAATTAATATTATTTTCCAACTTACCGGGCCTATTGATTTAACAGAATAAATCTCGCCTATTGGTAAATCAAAGAAATAATAATTAACTATATGTGCCCGTTATTATATCGAGATTTAGGGATTGTACTCCATAATAAATCCGAGATCCGATCCAATTATTAAGTCAGTACAAATTGGATGATCTCTAGTTTTGGTCCTGCTCAATGCACACAAAGCACACTAGTGTAATTCTATGGTCAAGATAAACCACACCTAATTACACTACAACCATCCCGATGGTTTATCCAAATTCATCTCGGTTGTGAGCCTCTTGCTTATACTATGCAAGGAACTGATAACACGATCTTCTGTGTGTCACCACATACCATGTTATCTACAATGCACAGTATTGAGCTTTTATGCATATACTAATATAAATACGCATCTAGTGTTGTTGTGATTCTCTTTTCAAAAATATAGATGATCTTATAAAAGAGCAAGTCTTTTAATATACATATCTAACAATATATAGGGCTATGATAGGGACTATGAAGAGGAGTTGGGTCTTGGCCTGCTAATGGATCCAAACCCGATCCATTAATGAAGATCCATTCCACTAAAGGATCTCCATTGAACTACCTCACTAACCCTCATATTTACATACGGGCTCCACCTATTATGAGTATATATTATCCCCATGATTAAGATATCAAATGCCCATTGATTAATTTAAATTATTGATAATTTTAATTAATCAACCTCTAACTCCTTTACTAGTACCACTCATCCTTATCATCATGTTGGACCAAGTCCACCGGCATGATTTAACATGATGAATCTTATGAGCTCATCAAGGGGGCATCATCATCCCGACTCACCAGGACATGGATTCCGTCTATAATCAACGACACACCATGTAAACCACATTATTTCTCAACTTACCGGGCCTATCGATTTAGCAGAATAAATTGAAGGATCGTATAAGGCATGCAGAGGGGGGGGGTGAATGCACTTTTTCGGATCTTTGATCTCTACAGAATTGTTAGCGCAGCGGAAATAATATGCAAAGAAATAAAAAACAATGCTAACACTTATCGTTTACTTGGTATCCACCCAGATGGGTGACTAGTCCAAGGATCCATGCCGCGAGCACCACTTTTCACTATCGAAAATTCTCCTTGAGGTGGAGAAACCTTTACAGCAAGATCTTCCTCTTTACAGATGCAGACAATGCGAGAGAGGAAGCAAGAATCATTCTACACACGAGCAGCGCTTCGACACTATACAGAACCGTACCATGCACGTACAGAAAGTGCTCCTTTTATAGGTGAACAGGATATATTCGTAATCTGTCCAGCCCGCACCAATCGACTACCCCTGGGGTAGTCGACTGACCTAGCATTAATTGCTAGCGAATGGCTAGTTTCAGGGTATACCAGTCGACTGCCCAACGGCCAGTCGACTGGTCCGACGCTACGAACTTTCTGTGAGTTTTGGCAGTCGACTGCCATAGGGCCAGTCGACTGCCCTGCCTCACAGCTCAGCTCCAATCACTCCGAACCTTGACCTTCGCGTGTGCCTTCAGGTCTGCTCCCTTGGCTTGCCCCTTGATGTCCTCTTCCTCTGGCTATCGTCCCTCGGATGCCCACGCAAACCTTCCCTTGGCTTGCCTCCATGCCACCCTTCACGTGTTCCCTTGAAGTCCACTTCCCGGCTTGCCCTTGGAGCTCTCCTCCCTCGGCTCTCGTCCCTCAGATAAGTCCACCATGTGTGATTCTTCAAGTCCTGCAAACTCAATCACACATATCAAATACAACATAACACTCTAATTTTGAACATATTCACCCACACATCAAAACCATGATCTTCCAATCATTTAAGGGTCTATTGCCTCAACAATCTCCCCCTTTTTGATGTGTGGCAATATGTTTAAGTTAGAGATAAATAACAACCACAATAACAATAGCAACAGATAGCAAGTGAAAAAGCATTAGACATAGTAACCCTAAGAGGTAACCTCCCCCTTAACCTATGTCTTCCACCATTTTCAATTCTAGTCACAATCCAAGTTAAGTTTCCACTTAACAACAACAATATGTTAAAAATATAAGACATATCAGAACCTAAGAGGTACCTCCCCCTTAATCCATGTCTTCTCCCCATTTTTAATCATTCAATTTCTAAGTTAGAAAGAACACCTTAAACCATCCATTCCAAGTTGAAATTCTAACTTAAACCACTCATTCTCCCCCTTTGACACCATCAAAATGATTGCCTCAAGCAACCAAAACCCATGACATCAAATGAGAGAATTTTCAATTTCTGAAATTTCTCACAGTGGCTGAAAACTTAAGTGCCAGTCGACTGCCCATGGGGCAGTCGACTGATACGCTATCAGTAACCTAATTTAGCTTTTCTGTCGAATTTCAGAAACTCCTAGAAAATTTCAGAAAATTCCAAAAATTATAAATTTTGCATACATGTTTGAAATGTTATACTCTATCAGGGAAAAATATTAAACCATATAAAATTTCAAACATGCATGACTTTTGATAAAAATCCAAAAGCTTTGAAAACCACTACATTTTGTATCAAACTTTGAGACCAATTTTGCAATTATATGACTTTTAAAAACATGGCAATGTATGTGAAACATAAAATGGTTTTCCAATATTTAAAATGTCCAACTATGATCTTTGGGCAAAGTGTCCATTGATTAAACACTTGCCTTCCCCATAGTTGCTCTAGTTTTCATATATTGATACTTCTAATGGTCCAACAATGTGCCACAAGCACAAGTGAGCCAAATGTATCATCCTAATGGATGAAGCACCCTTTTTCAAGGCTAATATCTCCAAGTTCACCCTATACTTCCACAAAACACATTCCAAGGCCTCTTCTTAAGGATGTAAATTCCGATTCGGGAAGAGGCTTGGTAAAGATATCGGCTAGGTTCGACTTTAATTCAACATAGTGTAGTTCTATGTCTCCCCTTGCCACATGGTCTCTAATGAAGTGATGTTTCACTTCAATGTGTTTTGTCCAAGAATGATGAACCGGATTTTTGGTTAAATTGATTGTACTTACATTATCACACAAGACTTTGACCTTGGCGTAATGTAACTCATAATCCTTTAGGGTGTGCATGATCCAAAGGAGTTGGGAAACACACCCACCCATTGCCACATATTCCGCTTCCGTTGTTGATAGGGCAACGCATGGTTGTTTCCTACTACTCCAACTAACTAAGGAACACCCAAGGAATTGACACTCTCCACTTGTACTCTTCCTATCTAATTTGCAACCCGCATAGTCCGAGTCGGTGTATCCAATTAGGTCAACACTAGGAGTTCTAGGATATCAAAGTCCGACATTGAGGGTCCCTTTTACATACCTTAAGATCCTCTTAACTACAACCAAATGAGACTCTTTGGCACAAGATTGGTACCTTGCACACATACCTACCGCAAAAAGTATATCGGGTCTACTAGCGGTTAAGTATAGGAGACTACCAATCATGCTCCTATATTGTTTAGAGTCTACCATTTTCCCTTCAATGTCACTATCCATTTTCATATTGGTTCCTATGGGTGTAGATGCTGCCTTAGCATTTTCTAAACCAAATTTCTTTAACATCTCCTTAGCATATTTGATTTGAAAGACATGTGTACCTTCATTAGTTTGCTTGACTTGAAGGCCTAAGAAGAAGGTTAACACTCCTACAAGGCTCATCTCAAATTCATCTTCCATACACTTGATGAATTCTTGTAGGAAGTCATTATTTGTTGACCCAAAAATGATATCGTCTACATAGACTTGGGCAACAAATATGTCCTTGTCCTTAGATTTTAGGAACAAAGTAGGGTCAATTGTTCCTCTCCTAAACCCCTTAGACACTAGAAATGAAGAAAACCTTTCATACCAAGCCCGGGGAGTTTATTTCAATCCATATAAGGTTTTTCTTAATTTGTAAACATGTCTTGGATAATTAGGGTCCTCAAACCCGGGGGATTGTTCTACATAAACCTCTTCCTTAATGATCCCATTAAGGAATGTCAACTTCACATCCATTTGGTGAAGTGTGAAACCCATGTGAGCGGCATAGGCTAGTAGGATTCTAATAGATTCTAATCTAGCTACGGGGGCATAAGTCTCATCATAATCTAGTCCCTCAACTTGGTTAAACCCCCAAACTACCAATCTAGCCTTGTTCCTAGTGATTTTACCTTGGTCATTTAGTTTGTTCCTAAAGACCCATCTTGTGGTTACAATGGTACAATCAGTGGGCCTAGGAACTAACTCCCAAACTTCACTCCTCTCAAATTGATTTAGCTCTTCTTGCATGGCTAAGATCCAATCAACATCTCCCAATGCTTCATCAATGGACTTGAGTTCTAATTGGGAGATTAGAGCTACTTGACTAGTTTGATCCCTAAAATAGGACCTAGTCCTTACTCCTTGAGTGACATCACCCACTATTTGGTCAATAGGGTGATCATGGTGATGTCTCAAGGGCCTAGAGGTTGTGGGTTCATTTACTCCTTCCTCATCCTCTAGGGTACTTCTTACTCCCCCTTGACCATTGCCCTCCAAATGTAGGTTTGGATTCTTTGGGTAAGGGGTTGGATCTCTTCTATATCCTTATCAATTGAAGCCTTTCTAGGGTAGGTACTAGTTGTTTCATAAAATTTAACATTTGAGGACTCCTCAATCACTTTTGTCCTCTTGTTGTACACTCTATAACCCCTACTAGTCCATGAGTACCCTACTAGAATTCCTTTATCGGCTTTTGACTCAAATTTCCTTAGGTCATCTTTGGTGTTTAAGATGTGAACTTTACATCCAAAGACTCTAAAATAATGTACTTGTGGTACCCTTCCATTCCACAATTCAAAAGGTGTTTTCCCTAGAAACCTATGTACCAACACCCGGTTTTGAATATAGTAAGCGGTGTTAACCGCTTCGGCCCAAAAATAGCTAGGAAGAGAATATGCATTGAGCATAGTCCTAGCAGCTTCTTGTAGGACTCTGTTTTTCCTCTCAACTATCCCATTTTGTTGAGGAGTGCTCGGGCATGAAAACTCATGCTTGTACCCATTTTCAACACAAAATTGTGTGAAATTAGCGTTTTGGAACTCCCCACCATGGTCACTCCTAATTCGGTTTATTTTGATGTTCTTTTCGTTTTCTACCCTTTTACTACATCCTATAAAAATCTCTAGGGTATCATCCTTATGTTTCAAGAAATAAACCCATGTAAATCTAGAGAAATCATCTACTATGACTAGGCAATATTTACTTCCTACAAGTGAGGGAGTACTATGGCAATCAAACAAATCTATGTGCAAAAGTTCTAAAGGTAAAGAAGTAGTGGTTAGGGTTTTACCTTTGTGTGATGCTTTCGATTGCTTACCCTCTTGGCATGCATCACACAACTTGTTCTTCTCATACTTGATCATTGGTAGCCCCTTCACCAACTCTTCCTTGGCCACTCTTGCAATGCTCCTCATGTTGACGTGTCCAAGTCTCCGATGCCACAACCACCCTTCTTCTTCTTTAGACATGAGACACTTAACAACATTGTTAGTAGCATAGGTAAGATCAAGATAATATAGATTTGTTTCTCTAAACCCTTCTAATATGATAGCACTTGATTCATTATGTCTAATGATGCATTTTCTAGCATGAAATTCAACTTTAAACCCGACATCACATAATTGACTTACACTTAATAAATTGAACTTCATGTCTTTGATCAAAAGTACCTTATATATGGAAATGGTGGGAGATACCTCAATTGTGCCCCTACCAATGATTCTCAACTTTTCACTATTCCCAAAGGAGACCGTCCCTTCTCTTAGGTAGCTAATAGTGGTGAACTTGCTTATATTCCCGGTCATGTGTCTTGAGCATCCACTATCTACTATCCACATTGTTGGGGCCTCCTTCACCTTTACCTAAACAACATGGAAAATATACTCTTTTGGTACCCAAATCTTTGATCCATAAGCATCATTTAGAAATCTCTTAGGTACCCATGTCTTCTTTGTGGTTCCCTTAGCCCCTAGTCTCCTAGATGCACCAATCCTACCGGTAAGTGAGACAAAGGCTACCTCCTTTGTCTTAGGCCTATAACCCAACCCGGCTTTGTTGTACACAGCCCTTTGACTGTTGATGATCATATCTAGGTTACTTGATCCTACTTGGAATTTCCTAAGGGCCTTTGTGAGGTCATCTACCTGTTTCCTTAATTCCCTATTTTCATTTTCAAGGTGTTAAGCATGTGAAGAGGTAGAACTAGCATGCAAATCTTTAAGTTTAGTAGCTTCTACTCTAAGCATGGCAATTTGTTCTTTTAGATCCTTAACTTTACTTCTAGCCTTGGCTAAGTCCATGTTCGTGCTAGAAATTATTTTCACTAAAGTAGAGGAGGGTAAGTGGTATACCTCACTTACCAAAGCTTTTGATTCTGATGATGAAGTGGAGGATCTCTCATCTTCACTGCTTGAGCTTCGTTCATCATCTGATGAGTCTGAGTGATCTTGTGCTATAAGAGCAAAGTGGGAGACTTGCTCTTCTTCTTCCTCTGAGGATGAGGGATCATCCCAAGTTGCCTTGAGGTTGGTGGCACCCTTCTCCTTTCTCTTTGATTTCTTCTTGTCACTCTTCCTCTTCTCTTCCTTCTTGTCATCCCTTTTCTTCAATTGGGGGCACTCGTTCTTCATATGTCCCTCTTGATGACAGTTGTAGCATATTATGTCCTTGGCCTTACCCTTACCTTTGGCCCCTTTCCTAGCATAGGATTTGTTAGATAAACTTTTAAATGCTCTACGAAACTTTCTTACCATGAACGCCTCTTGATCGCTATCCGAGGAGGTGCTAGTTTCTTCTGAGTCGGACGAGGATGAGTAAACCACCTTCTTCTTCTCCTTCCTCTTCTTCTTCTCCTTTTCTACAACAAAAGCAATACCTTTCTCTTTTGCCGAGACATTAGCTTGCTCGTGTAGCTCAAATTCACAGAAAAGATCGTCCAATTTAACAATTGACAAATCCCTCGATACTTTGTATGCATCAACCATGGATGCCCACAAAGTGGTTCTCGGGAAAGCTTGTAAAACATACTTGACGATGTCCCGGTTTTCGATCTTCTCTCCAATCACATGGAGTTTGTTTATCACTTCCTTTACCCTTCCATGTAGTTGGCTGACGGTCTCGTTGCTCTTCATGGAAAGAGATTGTAGTTGGGCCACTAGCAAGTCCTTCTTGGCTCTTCTGGACTCGTTTGACCCCTCGTTCAGTTCAACCAACTTGTCCCATAGTTCCTTGGCGCTCTTGAACGACCCCACCTTGTTCAGTTGCTCCTTCGAGAGCCCGCATTGCAATGTGGTGGTGGCCTTGGCATTTGATTGCGCCCTCTTCATCACCTCCTTCGACCATGATCTCATTGGTGTTGGGTCTCCTCTTTCATCGACGGGCACCTCGAAACCATCTGCAACACTTATTCAATTTCCAATGTCATTCATAAGGTAGTATTGCATCCTACCTTTCCAATAGGCGAAGTCGTTCCCGTCGAAGAACAGAGGTCGTGCGGTAGAGTATCCCTCTTGAAACGCCATCACAATTGTTCCGGTTGATTGTTAGATCTTCCAAAACGCACCGGCTATGATACCAACTGAAGGATCGTATAAGGCGTGCAGAGGGGGGGGGTGAATGCACTTTTTCGGATCTTTGATCTCTACAGAATTGTTAGCGTAGAGGAAATAATATGCAAAGAAATCAAAAATAATGCTAACACTTATCGTTTACTTGGTATCCACCCAGATGGGTGACTAGTCCAAGGATCCACACCGTGAGCACCACTTTTCACTATCGAAAATTCTTCTTGAGGTGGAGAAACCTTTACAGCAAGATCTTCCTCTTTACAGATGCAGACAATGCGAGAGAGGAAGCAAGAATCACTCTACACACGAGCATCACTTCGACACTATACGGAACCGTACCGTGCATGTACAGAAAGTTCTCCTTTTATAGGTGAACAGGACAAATTCGCAATCTGTCCAGCCCGCACCAGTCGACTGCCCCTGGGGCAGTCGACTGACCTAGCATTAATTGTTAGCCAACGGCTAGTTTCGAGGTATACCAGTCGACTGCCCAACGACCAGTCGACTGGTCCGACGCTGCGAACTTTCTTTGAGTTTTGGCAGTCGACTGCCATAGGGCCAGTCGACTGCCCTGCCTCACAGCTCAGCTCCAGTCACTCTGGACCTTGACCTTCGCGTGTGCCTTCAGGTCTGCTCCCTTGGCTTGCCCCTTGAAGTCCTCTTTCTCTGGCTATCGTCCCTCGGATGTGCACGCAAGCCTTCCCTTGGCTTGCCTCCATGCCACCCTTCACGTGTGCTCTTGAAGTTCACTTCCCGGCTTGCCCTTGGAGCTCTCCTCCCTTGGCTCTCGTCCCTCGGATAAGTCCACCATGTGTGATTCTTCAAGTCCTGCAAACTCAATCACACATATCAAATACAACATAACACTCTAACTTTGAACATATTCGCCCACACATCAAAACCATGCTCTTCCAATCATTTAAGGGCTGATTGCCTCAACATAAATCTCGCCTATTGGTAAATCAAAGAAACAACTACTATGTACATGTGCCCGTTATTATATTGGGATTCAGAGCATGTACTCCATAATAAACCGAGATCCGATCCAATTATAAAGTTAGTACAAATTGGATCACCTCTATGTCGGTCCTGCTCAATGCACACAAAGTGCACTAGTGTAATTCTATGGTCAAGATAAACCATACTTAATTACATTACAACCATCCCGATGGTTTGTCTAACTCCATCTCGATTGTGAGCCTCTTCTTATACTCTGCAAGGGACTAATAACATGATCTTCTGTGTGTCACCACATACCATGTTATCTACAATGCAAAGCATTAGACAGTTTTGCACATACTAATATAAATATGCAATAGTGTTGTTGTAATTCTTTTTTAAAATGTAGATGTTCATTGAAAAAGATAAGTCTTTTAGTATACATCCTAACAGCATAAGCCTTATATTGTCAGGATAGTGTTATTCCTTATATAGTTACCGTTCACAAGAGTGTTACTTGGATAAGGACTGAGAAGATTATGAGACCATGAAAAGAAGAAATAGACCCTCCCTTTGACCTATAAGAGGGTTTAGTTCTTCGTAAAGAAATATTATTATTCAAAAGTCATAGGAAGTACACACATATTAATTAGAAATGAAATTATAGACAAAAATTTCTAAAGAAAATTGCAGTAAGAAATTATAACAGAAATTACATAAGGAAATCTTACAAAAATCTTGCTCACATTAGCACACTGAACTTGCACACTTGCTTGCTTTGCTTCTTATATATTCTATCAAACTAATATCTATTTATAGAGAAGCATCGCTACTTCAGATGCCAAACCTTTCTTTATTTTGATTGAAGATGTGGAGAGTGAGTTGGGTGTCCAATAAGCAAAGTTTCTGAGAGTGGAGTGTCCACTAAGTATAGTAACATGAGCGGAGTGTTATGTTGTCTTACAGTAAGTGCACAGTTAAGTCATCAAGTAATAAAAATATCGATCCTCAGTGACTATGGATTAAACACTAGTCAAGTCCGCGAAAGAAGTTATCTAGACTAATGATTTGTGTTTCAAAAGCTTAAGTGTCACGCCCCCAGAGGTACATGCTTTCTCGAAAATCGGACAGCATCTCCCCTGTACGGCGGACAATATGGGACCATAATACATATATCTCACCATAAAAGCTTAGCCACATGCGGCTAGCATCATATATATAGAAGCAAACACAACCACGCAGTTTATATTAGAATAAAAGATAATGGGTGGCTCAGCCACCTCAAATATGAAAGAAAACCATAACTCAAAAGAGAACTCAAATGTCTCCGAAACAATAATAACAAAACCTGTCCGCTAAACCGATAAACAAATAAAATGTGAAAAACTGAACTCCATACTGAAATAAAACAACGAACCCCAATTTCGGAAAATAACTCAACTCGACACTGGGGACCGACAACTGGATCCTCTCCTGGCTCCAAGAAATACTTCTACCTGCTATCTGAAACAACAAAAAGGAAAACAGGGGTGGTGAGTCCGGGCGGACTCTGCGGGTATATGAGTAGACAAATAAGCATGACATAATAAGGATAACGGTGTAGAGAAATCAACAGTGTACAGTCCATAAGAATTATAGAATTTGCCTAATCATGCATAACCAATATAATACGACATGGTATAAAATCGAATAATAACTAAACAGGTGTAAAACGACGCAATAACAATAAAACCAAGATATACATGTATGTCAATCATGTGCAACAACCATAGCTCATATAAATGCAACAATCACAGGAAAATGCATAAACGAAATACGTATGCACATAATGCAATGACATGTATCACCCCTGACGCCAGTCAAGCCGTCAACACATCCCATCTGTGTGACCGAGTGGGTAGGGCTGTGACAACTGTACGCACTCCATCAACAAATACCACATAAGGCGTGGTTGAGTGGACAGGATGCTGGGGAGCCCACACTCCAGACCCCTATACCTAGGGGGAGCTATCACAACTACAATATCCCTAAAAAACAAACAACATTGAGGGTGAGCCACCAACGGCTCATCCCTCTAAAAACAACGGTGAGGGTGTCACTGTTTGGCATAACATGACAGATGCTCACACTCTAATATCTACCATGACAACAAGTGGTTGAGTGAATCGAGCAATAATATAACTAACGACGGCTTAACCAAATGTAAGCCCAACAGTCGTCAGAATGCAACGTGCAAGTATGGTACATGTTATACGATGCACAAACAACCGAAGAAACAACGATGCAACAAAATCCAACAAGTATACGATGCATCAATACAACCATCTAGAAATCGAAAACCAACGATTATGCACCTACACTACTAGGTAGGGTATTTCTAATGCCAAATAAATCTATCTGTGTTTAATGGACTTCTAAGTGCTCGCGTATAAGCGACACTTTACAGAACGGAAAACCAATAGAGGACTGTACAGATACGAATTTGGGAACACTCGAAGATCAACGAAGAATAAGTCTCAACGGCGATGTTTTAAATAACGACAATGAACAAGGTCAAGCAACCTATCAGACATAATATAGCCATGCTTTTAAGGTAAAGAAAACTACTCGAGTACAAAGAAGAATTACCCGCCTTTATTAGAAGTTCGTAAACGATGAGGACCTTCCATGATCAACCAATCGAATCCAAATCAAGGTCCTGTACCATAGGAATAGTTTAGCTATTTATAAAATTAACAACTTAGCTAACGAAATACGAAATATGATTAGGATGAATCCTAATTATAATATCTATTTAACTAGAATCCAAACAACTATAAGTTCCTTTTTAAATCCAATTTACAAGATTAGATGTTTAGGTCTCATCCCCAAATTGAACTCAAAGAATTACTTTAATACCGGTTAACTCCTCAATCATAACAAGCATAATATAATTTCTATTGCTCCACGATAAATTACTCAAAACTTAACCTGTAGTCACCCTTCAAATCAATTAGTTAATTTCCTTCATAATTAATCCTGCCATTAATTAATCTATTACTCCCTAGCTCCCAAGGTAGATCAAGTTGACTCGTATATGTATCCTATGGTAAACAGTGTCAAGACCAAAACAACTTTACCCAAGACTAATCCAAATAAAATTTGATTAACCAACAACAACCAAGCAAAGCCCAAACCTTGAGGTGCTCACGACATGAATAAAGAAACTAAAACCTACACCTCACGGCAAAACCCAAGAACACAACAAGAACAATCAATCACACTGCCCCCAACCCTTGCCGACCAATCGACCGAAGCAACAACCATAAATCAGACCCATCCACAGAGATACTAAGAGAAATACGAAATAAATCCAAGGAAGTCATGGATTACCCCTTGTGCCGGCGACAGGCAATGAACACAGCAATACCGACGAGGAAAAAGGACGTTGGCTCTCCCAAAGTCGGCGATTGGGCGAGATACTTATTGGGAAAATGCGTGCGGCGCTCTGCTCGTGTGCACCAGAGAAGAAGGAGAAGAGGGTGAAGGGGAGAGGGATAGTGTCGGGGAGAGGCGACGGCGGCAGCGTCGGGAAGAGGCGACAGTGGCGGCGTCGGGCGAAACCGCTCGCATGCGGGGGTCTGCGGCGGCGTCGAGACAAAGGCAATGGGCGAGTGGCGTTGGGGAGAAAACTGAATCGGTGAGAGGGATTTAGGGTTTTATTATTGTTTTGGTTTTTTGCAAATAAATCCTCCAAGTCTGAAAAATCACAACTAGGTCCCTAGTTTGCAAAGAGACCTTCTAAAATTTCGGTTCTCAACATTAAGAACTAGAGGTAGAGAGAGTTAGGAAGAGTAAATGTCCAAGGGAGAGAAGGTGACGTAAGAAAGGTTGGTTTGTGAAGACAATTCTAAGTTTTCGATTTCATTGTAATGCTAATTGATGTACCGTGAATTATTCATTTCCTATTCTTTATGTTTATGCTCTTGTAGGGATCCTTATTAACTACCAGTATGAATGTCGCAATGGTGCACCAGAGTGTTTGCTCGGGCATTCAATGCTGCTAAGTAGAAGAGGTAATATAGAAAGTCCAGTTATAGGGATACACTTTATCACTAAGGGCTCCCGATCATACAATCTAAATTATAAAAGTTACTTCATAACATGAAATTGGGGAAAACCCATTAAACTCTAATTAGATAATCTCTTGTAAAGAATTGACTTCCATTTCAAGATAATGCTTTAGATGTCTGGTTAAAGGGATACTCTCTATTACTAAGGGCCCCTAATCATATGATCTAGAGCATTTCCTCTATGCGACAACCAATCTCATACATCAATTCAATCAAGAATCACATATAAGCAATTTATCTCCACACACACATTTAATCCAACAAGAATAAGGCATAAACATGTCATTGAAATGGAAAATTAACAATTTTATAGTGTTTACGTCAATAATCATATCACAACTACTTATTGCATCCTAGAGTTTGGAGATCTACTCCATAAACAAAGGAAAAGAACCCAACGACATGAAAATAGGCAAGCTACAACGCAAATAAGAGTAGAGAGAAGAAAGCTTAGCCAAGAAGAAATTTGGGCCTTCAAGAACCAATCCTTGCTATGGAGGTGGACAAGATGAGGAATCCGACCTCAGATCATTGAAAAATCGCCTAAATAACGATGGATTTTAACCTCTTGGGTCTCCCTCAAGGGAAGAACCCTTTCCTTGAAAAAGGGGATAAATCCCCTTTTATATATAGGGGGCACGATGCTTATCTTTCACGCCAGACAACCATGACACAAGGCACGAGCGTGGAGTGTATACCACTATGAAGTGACGCACAGTTGTGCCTCAATGACATGATCTGCTCGTGTGTATCTCTAAAGAATGAGGCACCGCCGTGCCTCAAGGGCACGACCTGCCCATCTATCTCTCTGAAAAATGAGGCATGACCGTGTCTCTAGGCATGACAAACCATGTGAATCTCAGAGATGAGAGGCACGACCATCCCTATGGGCATGACATGACCATGTAAACTTTTGGGGAAAACTAGAGGTTGGCTTTGAGAGACACAACCATGTGTCTAGAAGAGACGACCGTGTCAAATGGTTAGTGGTTGTGCCTTTGCTTTGTTTTCCCTTCAAAGTTTCTCTAAGATGTATTCTTACTCCGTTTTAGCTTTAAATCACATCCTGTCAAAGAAAACAAACCAAAAGCAGATCTTCGAACAAAATGAGTAATCATGATGATAAAATGATAAAATAGGGTGTGATAATGTATATTATAATCAAGAAATATATAAGTGAATGTGTGTCAATCAATACCTAAAAGCATATATAATATATGTGCATTACACTCCCAGACTTAAATTTTTACTTGTCCTCAAGCAAAAACCTACAATCTAAACTCATGTGTCAATATAATACATCATAGTTTTTAGTGAATCAATTTAACTCTATTCAATAGTTTCATTGGTGAGCATGATACCAAAATAATATGAATGTGACCTACGTAGTAGTTCTCCATGCTTAGTGCGATGAATGACATAAAAATTTTCAAGTTTCAATCCCTATGCCTGTTGCTTGACACTTACCTGCCACACGCTTGGTTCATCCTTCTCAAACTACACAAGTCTCAAAGAAGTACTCGAAATCAAGAGAAACGTAACATTTATTTCCTTAGTACCTAATTCAGTCTTAATGGGACAACTTTCTAGTTTTCACTCATGATAATTATTTTTTATATCCCTTATTCAAATGATTTTTTTGATGTTTTAAAATTGTAGCACTAAGATAAATGCATATGTACAAATGTAAATGTTGGGATAATAATTTTTTCAAGTGAATTGGTATGATTCGAGCCTCATCTATAAATCAAAATATAGTTTGAGAGATCATTATAAAAACACAAGTACTAACAAGTTCTATGAATTATGACTATTTATAAAGGTATTTACTATCCAAACTAAGTAAAGTGAAGAGAGATCCTAAAACTAGGTTATCACTCAAATATTTTCAATAAAGACTTTGCTCACTTCATACTTCTAAAGATAGAAAAAATCATTCACCAAACATTACTGTCAACTTGTTCTCAAATATTTTACTTGAAAATAAGTAAGTAGTAATGTGCTCAATCATGTAACACATGTCTCTCATGAAAAATAAACAAGCTAAACTAAGACTAAATCAATGTAAACAGAAATGCAAGCAAACTGAAATATGAAACAAAACAATTGTGTACATATGTATAACTCTCCCCCTAGACATGGCTATTTTATTGTCTTAATAAAATTAGTTAGGTGGAGGTGGAGGGTGATAAAAAGGAGGGCGCTGATCTAGGGGATACCATGGTGGAGAGGACAATCATTATGATGTGGAGAGTGTTGCCTAGGAGGGAATCTAGGTACTCGAGGTAGGTGGTCAAGGTACTCATCATAATTGTAAAGTGTGACCATTTGTTGTCTAGTTGCATCCATCGAATACCTAAAATTCCTCTGATCATCCCGCTCATTATACAATCATTCTTAAATTCAAGGACCTATCCTTGAAAGTTTTCCGTCTTCTAAAAGTGGTCTCAAACTTCTTGGAACTACTCTTGATTTATGGTAATATTCCCTTCCAACAAATGTTAGAGGGAACCATGCTCCTCATGAAGAGTATCGAAAGAAGAATAGAAATTAGAAAATGTAGGATCGAGATTGAGCGATAGAGGGGAGAGGGGTGAATATCACTTACAAAACTTTGGATTTTAAAACTTTACGATGATAGAGTACACAACGAAAACTTAAGGTTAGAGTAAGTGTCGGAGTTAGAGAGAGATAGGAAGTAATGAAAAATAAAACACAGCACAATCGCTAACTCAGGTTGATTTTACTTGCTTCGGAGTCTTGACCGACTCCTACTACAAGGCCCACGATCCTTGATCATTTACTTTGGGCAATACTAACAATCGCAAGAATATTATAAATTACAGAACTGAAGTATGTAATAAAAGAAAAATAATTATACCGATTCCTGAAATGAAAGGAAGATCTTCGTTCGGAGAGTTGGATGGCGTTTCAACATTTATCGGAACTTCGATCGCGCAACACACAGAAGAAGAAACTGATTGTAGTCTTAGAATTGTTGTAATAAACTACTGCACTCGATCCCTTTTTATAGTACTTACTCAGGAGCCGGAATGGCCTTTCAGGCACCCTCATTGCAGCATACCGGGCGGAAATTCTATTCGTTGTTCGGTCAAACTTTATCCTAGCCAAGCGCCTGAGTCCCTTTCAAGTGTCTAAGTGCCGACGTGGATCCTCCACTCAGCACTTACCACATAAGCCAGATCGTTGCGCCAGCTCAACCGCTCACTGATAGCTCTTAGGTGCCTAAATCCCATTCATGCGCCCCAGTCAACTCCTTTCTCCTTTTAACTACAAGAAGGGTCAGTTCCAAACATACAATAATAAAATATAGAATTAAAACATGTATGGATTATAGCCAATACTGTCTTGGTCCTAACTTGCAGGTTTCAGTCGAAACTGTTGGTTTCAGTTTCCCGTTCGGATTAAGAATCCTCTCCATGTCTCCGGATTAAAATTTTCTATTAATTAGAAACAACCCGAATGGAGAGACCCTTTACGAACAACCGTTTTCATCATCGTACTAATCAATTCGAGCGATCGCTTGAACAAACTTATTGTTCAAGCAATCTAACTCTTCTAATCAATTAGCCGTGGAATAGACGATGATTTGATCGTCGATTTTTGTGTTTATCTTCGGGGTCCATGATAATTAACAACATACAATAAAACAAGATGAAAAAAAAACCAAATAAGATTTATACCTCTTGTTTATCTCACGATCTTCTACTGTATATCCTATCCTCTTTTTGGACGTCGTGTGAGTGATGATCTTCCAAGAAACAAAGTCACCAAAGCCACTTCTTATCCTCTTTGCTTGCCCCGACCACCAAAAGGAGAACCCTTCTCCTTGCACCGCTGGCCACTCTCCTCCATCTCCTTACATGCGCCGCCCCTCCCTTCCTCCTTGACCTAACCACACCCAATCAAGAGAATGCAACACACCAAGGAGAAGAGAAGGAAAAAGAATGAAGAAGAAGAAGAAGAAGTCTCTCTTCCTTGCTCCAAGTTGCGTCGACCTCTTCCTCCTTATGCTTGCGTCACCGGCCAAAGGAAGGGAAAGCCCTTCCTTTTCTAGACCTAACCGCACGCCTGAGGGAGGAGAAGAGTGGGAGAGAGGAAGAAGATGATGAGGAGAAGAGAAGAATTCTCTTCTTTAGCCACCTCCCACTTTCTTCCTTGGCCTCTTCCCTTTCGCCGCCCAACCCTAGGAGAGAGAGAGAGAGGAGAGAAAAGATTAGGTTAATTGATTAGGCCTTGGTCTCATGACTCATGAGGTATATATTGGCTACAATAAGGACCATGAGGAGGAGTTGGTTTTGGTCTCCTAATGGATCCTGAGCTCGATCCATTAATGATAACCTGGTCCACTAAAGGGTTATCATTGAACTACCGTACTTACCCCCATAATAAATATGGGCTCCACCATATCATGTGTGCATAATCTCTCCGTGTTTAAGATCTCGCATGTCCATTAATTAATTAAATTACTGACAATTTAATTAATCAATATCTAACTCCATGAGTAGTACCACTCAACCTTATCATCATGTTGGACTAAGTCCACCTACAGGATTTACATGATAATCCATATGAGCTCCTCAAGGGGACATCATCAGCCTAAATAATTTAGGGCACAGTTTCCTTCTATAGTCAACAGTACACCATATAAATAATATTATTTCCCAATTTACCAAGCCTATTGATTTAACGAATAAATCTCGCCTATTGATAAATTAAAGAAATAAATATTAAGTATATGTGCCCGTTATTATATCAGGATTAAGAGCATGAACATCCATAATAATCGAGGTCTTATTCGATTATATAGTCAGTATAATCGAACAACCTCAAAACGGTTCTGCTTAATACACACAAAGTGCACTAGTGTAATTCTATAGTTAAGATAGACTAATTCCAAATTACACTACAACCGTTCCAATGGTTTGTCCAAAACTATTTTGGTTGTGAGCCACTACTTATACTCTATAAGGGACTGATAACATGATCTTCTATGTGACACCACACACCATGTTATCTACAATGTAGAGCATTGGACAATTAGCATATATATCAAATATAAAATGCAAACAATGATCATGTGATTCTTATTCCAAAAGATAGATGTCCATACAAAAGCTATGCTTTTAGTATACATCCTAACAGAAACCCTAGGTCGGACCGACACCTACTGTTCCCTCACCGGGAATATGTTCTTGTTGAGGCAATCTGTGGTCCGGAGTGACCAAGTGTTTTGATGTTTGGGCAAAGAGTTTAAGTTAGGTTTACCCTTGTGTTCTTATATATGTATGTTGAGTGTGCAGGTTGTACATGTTACACATATGGACTTGGTTGGACAGCTTCAGTACGGTGAAGGGTGGCATGGAGACAAGCCGCGGGCTTGTGTGCGCACCTGAGGGACTATGGAGAGTAGGGACGATGAGCTGAGTGCGCAGACTTCGAGATATGCGTGAAGGATGACATGGAGGCAAGCTATAGGCTTGCGTGCATCCGAGGGACGGGAGCCAAAGATGAAGAGGGTGCAAAGGCAATAGTCGAGGCTGCAGATGAGGAGTCAGTCGAGTCGTGATGGTACGAGTGCTGTGTGATTGTACTTGGGAAATCCTAGGGATCGAGTGCTGAGAGAAGTGTACTCGGGAAGGGAAACCCTAGGTGTGTGAGTGGGGCAGTCGACTGCTTGGAAGGCAGTCGACTGATAAAACTCACAGAATGATTTCGGGACTGGACCAGTTGACTGGTAAAATGGCAGTCGACTGGTATCCCCGAAATATAGCCGTTGAGTTAGCCGTTGGCTAGCAATTAAGGCTAGACCAGTCGACTAGTAAATGGGCAGTCGACTGCCAGCGAGGGTTTCCAGCTCGAGTTCTATTTAAAGATAACTCGATTTGGGCAAGTTCCTTTGACGAATCTTGTTTTGGTTAAAGGCAAGATAGTAGTCTTTGTGCTCAGGTCGTGTCAAGGTGCTATGGCGAGGTTTCTCCACCCACAAGGAGCGACAAGAGCTAGCCAGAGGTTATCCGGGGAGTGATCCACCGACGGATTCATGGATTAGTCACCCGTCCGGGGTGTATACCAAGTAAATTCGGTTTGTTAGCATTGCTTATTGTTGTTAGTTTTATTTTGTTTGTATTTTCGTTGCGCAACTAACAACGTAGGTGAAAAGAATCGAAGAAACGCTATTCACCCCCCTCTAGCGGACACAATTGATCCTATCAGTTCTCACCTTTTCCTCTCATGAGAGTTTACATGTTACCACTTGGAATCTCCGGTTGGACTTTTGGTCAGCCTCCGAGACCTCGAAACTTGACGACGTTCGACCTCGACCCGTCTCGACTCTTATCCACGATCCCCGCTCGGCAAAGTCTTCTGCTCGGTCTCCCAGACCAAGTCTTCATACTCGGTTTCATTCGCCAAGTCTTCATTGCTCGATCCTAGACAAGGACTTCGTGCTCGATTTCACTTGCCAAGTCTTCGTTGCTCGATCCCCGACTAGGACTTCGTGCTCAACCCTGCAGGTCAAGTCTTCTTGCCTAACTTACCTAGGACTTTCCTGCAATTTTAACAACTTCATTAGTACATCATACCAGCTTAACTTGAACCCTTTGTCACTTATCAAAACAAGGTTTGATCTGGGCTTCCGACACCAACAATCTCCCTCTTTTTGATTATGACAACCCAATTCAAAGTTAAGCCTAAACAAGTTTTAACAGGGAAATAAAATTACTTTTAAGCTCTCCCCCTTAATCAGTTATCTCCCCCAAAGTCATTTAACATTTGTGATTATCAAAGAGATGATATTTTTCAAAATAGACTTAGTCTTTTTCAAATATGAAAAAAAAAGTTCAGAGACTAAGTTAAATTTCTTTTTGAAAAAAATCGTAAAAAATACTTAGTTGACTTAAGCTTTTTGAAAATTTTTGCTTACTTTTTGAAAAGCTTAAGTTAGTGTTGGTACAAGTTGCATCAGTGATGTTCTCCTCTAAGTATTTCAATGTTTGACAATATGCTTAAGTCAGTGATACATTGAACAAGGGTAGGGTAAGTCAAGAGAGGAGTACCAAAGCAAGAAAGTCCTAGTTACACTAGGCAAGAAGTCCTGGTCAAGGACTGGGCAAGAAGTCCTGGCAAAGGGCTGGGTACCGAAGACTTGACCGGAAGTTGGGCACGAAGTCCTGGTTTGAGAAATTGGGCACTAAGTCCTGGCCGAGGACTGGGCACCTAAGACCTGACCAAGGGTTGGGTACGAAGACCTAGTTCGAGGAATTGGGCACTAAGTCCTAGCTGAGGGTTGGACACCGAAGTCCTGGTTAGTGAAGCTGGGCAAAAGTCCTGATGAATGAAGTTAGGCACTAGTCCTGGACCTAGGATTTAGGCACGAAGTCTTGGTTCGAGGGATTGAGCAACTTAGCTGAGCGATGACTAAGGACAGAAGTAGAGACGGGTCAAGGTTCGGACATCTCGAGATTCGAGAGTATCGAAGGCTAAGCAAAAGTCCAACCGAATGGACTGGTTGGCAAAACTCTCCTGAAAGGAGTAGGTGAAAGACACGTTCCCGGGAATGGGAACTTAGGCGTCGGTTCGACCTAGGGTTTCGCGGAAATCCGAAGTCAGAACCATCCCGTTAAGGCTAAGATTATGTGTATATTTACTTTGTATTTGTATATCTTGCAGGTACCTAGAATGGAAGACAAAGCAAGCGAACAACACACAACGTGACTGGAAGGTTGGCTGCCAGGCGCCCCCATTGAAGGAGGCACCTCAATGAAAGGAGGCAAAATCAGGTCTTCATCCAGGCGCCCCCATTGAAGGAGGCACCTCAATCAAAGGAGGCAAACAACCATTTTATTCAGGCGCCCCCTATGATACAGGCGCCCTGGTTGAAAGCTGTATCTGCTGCTGCGAGTGCGAAGCAGAGATAAGCTTTGACCAAGTTCATTGAGGCGCCTGGGAGGTCCAAGGCACCTTGGTCAAGAGGTTTATCTGCTGCAGCGAGTTCGGCGCGGAGACAAACTTTGACCAAGACCTTTGAGGCGCCCCAGTCATTACAAGCGCCCCAATGAAGCCAATAAAAGGGGCTTCGACCCCTCAGCTCAGGCCATGACTTCAAAACATGATTATAAGCTTCCCAAGTGACGACAAAGCGCTAACGACGAAGCTCTATGACCAGGAGGCTCCAGGAGGAAGTGCGCGGCACTTCAGAGGTCCAGATCGGCCGAGTTTCAATTCTGTTTGTTCGGTTTGAGTTTACATTCTGCAGTTAAATTTATTTATCTTTTTGTTTGTAACTTTTGCACTGTAAGACGGGTTTCTCCGCCTCCGGAAAGTCTGGAAAGGAGACCATTAGTGGACGGGCGTTCCCGTGCTTAGGCCTTGGATGTACTGACCCTGGGGGGTTGGGAACCAAGTAAATCCCGCGTGCGCTGTGTTGTTTGTTTTCTTCGTTCTGTATATTTTCTGCTGCACTAACTCTGAGTCTAGAACGAAGATTCGAAAGACGATTTCCGCAAAAGAAATTTCAAAAAGATTTACGGTCGATATTCACCCCCCCTCTATCGACGACACTGATCCTACAGTTAGAACATTCTTTTCGGAAAACAATTAAGTGTTTTTTCACAAACTAAGAAGAGAGACTAAGTAGTTTTTCAAAATGTTGAGTCATTTTAAAAATAGGTTCTAAGCATTTGAAAAAAGCTTAGGTTTTGAAAACACTAAAAAAAACTTAGTTTTCGAAAACACTAAAAACTCAATTTTCAAAGAGCGATCGAAGAGCGATTTTCGAAAAGCGAAAAGACCGGTATAGAAGCACTCTTTTCTTTAAACTCCTTTTCTTTCTCTCCCCCTTTGCCATATATCAAAATTATGCATGTAATATGAGGGTAAGAATGAAAAATAATAGCTATGTGTATCAGATCAAATAATTTCAAGTAACACAATAAGTCTAAGTAAAATGTCTAAGTCTAAGCTAAGTCTAAGTCAAGTTTAGGCACCTTCATTTTGAGTCCAAGCATGAAAGAAAAAATAATTTTAAATAATCAAAAAAATACAATCAATTTCTTTTAGGCACTTGTCTAACCTTTTAGCTACTTGTTGACTGTAATAAATAACAGTTTTCACTTGGGTTAGTCAAGTCAAGTGCATTTCATAAATCAGCCAGTTAGCAAGAATACTTGACTTGATTAATTTGAATTGAATTTATAATGCCCCCAACTTGTGTCGATGCACTGATTTTGAAGCATCTAATTCTAGGGCAATAATCCTAAGCATCTCAACCTAGTCTAAGTTGTCAATCAAGTTAACCCCAATGTGCTTGTGAGATGCTGACTTCTAAATCTATGGGAGCATACATACTAGGGTTAAGCCTAAGCTAAGTCTATGTTGAAAAAAGATCCTAATTTTGAAGGGGATAGTTTTAAAGTCAAAGTAAAACTAAGTATCGAAAAAATATGATAAATTTTGAAAATAAAGTTTTGAAATTTGAAATAAAGTTTTTGAAATCATTTTTAAAATCAGAATCAGACTTAGAATCTTAAAGAATTTTGACATTCAAAATCAAATCAAGATCAAACATTTGAAGTCCTACTCTACTAAGCACATTTCAAGCTACCTTCTTAATGAACTGAACTCTGACTCAGGTAGGGGTTTAGTAAAACTGTCTGATAGGTTAGATTTGGACTCTATATGTTGAAGGACAGTTTCACCCCTAGCTACGTGGTCCCTAACAAAGTGATGTTTAGTCCTATAATGGTGGATTGAGCTTTTGATAAGGTTTATAGAACTGATATTATCAATAAAGACCTTAGTTTGGGTATAGTCTAGGTTAAAATACTTAAGGGTATGCATCATCCATAAGAGTTGAGCTACATATTCCCCTAAGGCAGCATACTCTGCTTCAGTTGTAGATAAGACAACACATTGTGGTACACCATTTAACTAGTCCATTTTGGTTGAGTCTGGATATTAACTTTAGGTTGGCATGTCCTAATCTCCTATACCAGAGTTTAGTTTTTTCTACTTGAGTTAGATAACACTTAAGTGAGGTAGGTAGGTTTATGACATATATGTTATTTTTTGTAAGTCCTTTTAGGATAACCTCTAGGTCTTGTAAGTTCCTAATCAGGAAGTTTTGGTTGGTAAAAGTGACTAAGTATCCAATATCACAGAGCTGACTAATATTGAGTAAATTAAATTCAAAACTGTCAACCAAAAGGACCTTTTTGATAGTAAAGTCAAAGCTCAGTTCAATGTTATCTGAACCAATTACCTTTTTTTTTTTAAAGAAAAACAAAATCTTATTACCAAAAGAAAGCGATCCGTATTAGAAGGGGAAAACCTAACCTTTTAATATAGAATTACAACGACTCAAAATGATTTACAGGTGATGCAATAAAGGAAACCATGACCCCCAAACGACTATCTATACAATTATCAGCTAAATCCGTTAAACTCCAGCATCGCTTTCCTACTTACTTCCAGTAGTACAGCAGCTCCAGTCTTCCAAGTATAAGTCAAAAGCCCATGTACCAAGCCACCTCAAAATAAGATCTTTGTAGCATACTCTTGTATCACACCCGATGTTCACATTGGGCAAGTGACCAGCCAACAACGGTTTTGATGTGTCTTTACCGCAGCCGTTACTACGGACTAGATGGATCTATGGTGGATCCATTCACCCTTTCAGGCTTTTTGGCAAAGCCTCAGCCATCAACGGATTTGAGATGTCTTTACCGTAGCCGTTTGCTACGGACTAGATGAATCAAATTTGGTGGATTCATTCACCATCCCCATTTGTTATCCATCATCTTCCCTTCCATAGTGAAAAACTTCAAAAGAATAACATTGCATTCCCCAACAAATGTCTTCCAACATTTCAAATATTCTGTGTCATCCACTACAAAGATTCTTCTTCCAAAAAACCGTCCCTTTTACATTTCTGCACCTTTCCAAACTCCCCACTGACCATTTCATACATATTATCTAGATTGATAGAGAAATTTTCATATGGCAACTTCAGATGGCATGTATCAGTTACAACACTACACATCCATCTTCCAATTCATCTTCTGATTTCTTACTTTAGTCACTGACCAGACTAGTATAAAATAATGTATCAACTGATGACAGATCCAACGACCAGAACAAGATCCATTTAATTTCTTTTTCGCATATGAAATCCACCAATCAGAATATGTAATACAAAGATATCAGAAATATCAGAAGCATTTGTAGTCAGACAGAGGTATCAGAAATTATCAGTAAAACAGATATGTTTCAAACAGCAAAAAATTCCATATGTTATCAATCTGCTTTGCACTCATTCTGCACAATTCCAGCATCATAGCAAAAGGGAGTCCACCATCTGATCCCCAAATGTATTAAAATTATACCGAGTAGTTTAAGCTATCAGACACATTCTTCACTTCAACATTCATTTCAGACTTTCGGTCTTAGATCATCTGATAAACTATCAGTTTCAGTAATTCAAACTTGTATGAATTGCAGAACAGTTTCCAATTTCAGTATTAGCAAACTGATCCTTGTATCTATACCGACAGCTTCCAGCCCTCAGCAGTAGTATCAGATTTCTATGCCATCAACTTCCAGCCCTCAACAAACCTTTTATATCTTTTTGTATCATCTGAGAAATCAGCCAACAGGAAGCCTTTTTCTGTGTACAGCTAATATCAGCCTCAGCTCATGAATCAATATGCCCAGCTCGTGCCAAAGAAATCCAATACAATATTTAGGTAGTCTTGCACGCAAATAGAGACTTAAATTTGTACCCGTCAGCTTCCAAACCTTAGCAGTAGTGTTAGCTTTTTGAGCCATCAGCTTCAAGTCCTCAGCAATCCTTTTACATCTCTGTGTATTTTTATATCATCTGAAAAATCAGCCATCAGGAAACCATCTGTAAATCTGTATACACTAATATCAGCCTCATCCCCACGAAACAGAATGCCCAGCTCGTGCCAAAGAAAACCAATTTTAGTATTAGATAATTTTGCACCATCTGATACTTCTGCCAACAGAAAGACCTCTATATATACCTAAAAAAACCGTTTATCTTCTGCCAACAGCAAATAATGGCCATATGTATGCCTTTCACAGATCCAGCAAAACAATTTCAATATTAGCAAATCATTATGTCAACAAACAAATTTCAGAATTAGGTGATTTTGCGCCATCTGATATTCCAGCCAACAGAGAGCATTCATCATGCCCAGCAAATTACCACCTCAACATATGTAAGCCAACATATCATTTCCCAATTTCCATCATCTATAGATATCAAATTATCTTCCGATCCAATCTAATATAAGGGAGACCCAATCTATCCACCTTACAAATTCCATACAAAGTCTTGTCTATTTCATGTCTTAACAGCACTTTGTCCTCTTTAAACATAAAAGCTTGATTGGCCAAATAGTCTGCAGCTGCATTCGCCTCTCGATACACATGTGAACATTCCACTCGATATTTCTTGAGTATCAATTTGATTTTTAAAACCAACTTCCTTTGTTCCCAACCAACTGCTGAGGACTGTATAATTTTTAACGCAACCATTGAATCTGATTCTAACCAAACTGGCAAATAATTGTGAGCTACACATAACTCCAAACCGACTAAGATTGCTTCCAATTCTGCCTTTACATTAGTGCTCTCTCCCAACACACCACATTTTGCCATGAGGATCTGGCCTATTTGATCTTGAATAATCACCCCATACGATGACTCCCCTGGATTTCCTCTTGAACATCCATCCGTATTTAATTTGTAGCGTCCATCTCCCGACCTCCTCTAATGAACCATAGTAATAGTATTTCTGATACTCATCTTAATAGATAGCCCCCAATTTTCTGCAACTTGTGTGAAACCTTTCCAATGCTTCCTTTTGATTGTACCAGTCGCATCTCCTAGAGTGATGTATTGCATTATATTTCTTCTAATCTTCTGGACCTCTTGTTTGCATCCTTTGTGTTTAGCATCATTCCTAGCAATCCACAAGAACCATAAAATTATTAATGGCATTGCTTCCCTTATGTGGCCCCCTTGAGATCATTCGGGACCTACCTTCCAATTTATCATTGATGCGCCTCCATGCACTCCAAATATATCCACAAAATAGGTCCATATCTCCTTAGCAATTGGACCCTTAAAGAACAAATGATCCCAAGTTTCCATATGTGTACAGCAAAGACATTTGGAAGCTAAATGTATTCCTCTCTGTTGTAGAATAGAATCCACTAGTAGTCTTTTCTTTAGAAACCTCCAAGAAAAGATAGCAATGCTTGGACTTAGAAGGCCATTCCAGATTGCAAAATTTATTGGATCCACTAGTTGTATTTGCCTAACAATATTCCATGCAAATTTTAACGAGAATTTACCATCCATTGAGGGTTCCATATGATATGATCCGACTCTTCCAAGTTTACAGGAATTTCCACAACTTCGTTAGCCAATTGTGTGAAGTCAACCTCTTAATTCTATCCATCTTCCAATAGGGACCATCTGTAACGACCCGAAAAATTTTCTTAATATTTTCTTTAAAATATTGATCATGTCTAGATAATTTTCTGAGAGACCTAAAGATATTAGTACGAACCTTAGGCTAGAAATCCATGATTTTCTCATTTAAATTGAGAAACTAAGTACTAATGGGCCTTATATGGGCTTTCTAGTACCATGGTTATTAGTAAATTTTAGGTAAAAGTTAATATAAATATAAATGGGTTTTAATGAGGAATATTAGCATGATTATGGGTGAATTTTAAGGGAATTTCGAAATAATAAAAAATAAAATAAAATAAAAAAATAATAAAAATAAAGTGCATGCACCAAGGATTGAACCTTGGACCTCTAGTACTACCATGCATACACTAACCAATTCACCTAGCAAGGGAGTGCTATGAGGGAATGAAGTGGATTTTTGTTAAGGCTAAAGGAAGTGAAGAGTCACATGAGAGAAGGCACCATGTCTCTTCACTTACCCCTCTTCATGGTGTTTAAATGAGAAGTAACTTAACAATTAAGATTCATTCTCTTCTCTTCATCCACCAAGCCACTCCTCTTCTTCCTCTTTCCCTTCTAGCCGAAACCTATAGGAAGGTTTTTCCCTTGGGAAAAGCTCACAAGAAGGCCTCTCCTTCAAGATCCATGGTTTTTGTTCAAGGTGACAAAGGCTAGAGGTGGTAAAAAGGCAACAAGGTCTTCATCCTTCTCCCAAATCTAAGGTCTATAACTAAGATAATCTAAGGTAAGACTCCCTCACCTGTGGTATAATAGTTCTCTTTGATGTTTATCATAATATGAAGTTTGGTTTGGATTTGATGTTGAGAAAACCATGATTTGGACCCCTAAGACATTCGACCACCATAGGTTTTGGGTCCAAGATAATGTTTAAAATTTCACTAATGCTTTCTAATGTTTTCTCATGATGAATATAGGTTAAAATATGATTTGGAGAATTTTTAGAGTACCCTAGTACCCTTTAGGGTTCGGCCAACACCATGAATCCATGGTTAGGGTTGGATCTAAACCTTCAAGTATGTATCTTGTGTATCTTCATGATACAAGAGAGGTTGAGGGTGATTTATGTAACGACCCGGAAAATTCTCTTAATATTTTTTTAAAATATTAAGCATGTCTAAATAATTTTCCAAGGGACCTAGAAATATTAAGGAGAACTTTGGCCTAGAAAATCCATGTTTTCTCATTTAAATTGAGAAAACTAAGTACCAATGAGCTTTAAATGGGCTCCAAAAATTGGTATTAATTAGGTAAAAATTAATATAAATTAGGTAAAATTAATATAAATATAAAAGAATTTTATTTAGGAATATTAGCATAATTATGGGTGATTTTAGGGGGATTTTCAGAATTTAAAAAAATAAAAATAATAAAATAAATGAAATAAAAATAAAATAAAAATAAAGGTGCATGAGCCAAGGATTGAACCTTGGACCTCTTGTACAACCATGTATGCACTAACCAACCCACCTAGCAAGGTATTGTTAGGAGGGAATGAAGTGGATATTGGTTAAGGCATAGAAGAAGATGAAGAGTCATGGAGAGACTCTTCATTTGCCTCCTTAATGGGCTATTAAAGGGGGGTTTTGGGGAGTTACCTCTTCTTCCCATCACTTGCATTTCGAAACCTCTCCCTTCCCTCATCCTAGCCGAATACCCAAGGAGGGGTTCTCCCTTGGAAAAGCTCCACAAGAGGTCTTATCTCCAAGATCTAAGAGTTTTCCCAAGGATACAAGGACAAGGAGGCAAGGATCCAAAGCTTTTACAATCTTCTTCTTCTTCCAAGGTTCGAAAAATCAAGAAACTCAAGGTAAGACTCCCTCACCTGTGGTATAATAGTTTCCTATGATTTTTATGATTTTTAGTATGATATATAGTGGTTGGTTTTCGAATTGGATGTTGAAAGGAAAGAAAACCGAGACTCTCATGTTTAAGGGTTTCGGCCACCATGATTTACAGGTCTATAATTATGCTAAAAATCATGATAATGTTATTTAATGTTCCCTTATGATGTGTAGAGGTTAAGTATAATTTTTGGGAGTTTTTGGAGTACCCTAGGACACCCTAGGGTTTCGGCCAACATGAAAGAAACAAAACTAAGAACCCTCATGTTTAAGGGTTTCGGCCACCATGATTTACAGGTCTATAATTATTCTAAAAATCATGATAATGTTATTTAATGTTCCCTTATGATGTGTAGAGGTTAAGTATAATTTTTGGGAATTTTTGGAGTACCCTAGGACACCCTAGGGTTTCGGCCAACATGAAAGAAACAAAACTAAGAACCCTAAGTTTAAGGGTTTCGGCCACCATGATTTACAGGTCTATAATTATGCTAAAAATAATGATAATGTTATTTAATGTTCCCTTATGATGTGTAGAGGTTAAGTATAATTTCTTGGAGGAATTTTTGGATTACCCTAGAGACCCCATATGTTTCGGCCAACCTCAAGGGCCCAAGGGTTAGGGTTGAGCCTTTAACTTCAAGTATATGTTTATGTGTTTCCATGATAAGTATGATAAGTATATGTTCAGGATATGAATGATGCCATGATAAGAATGATAGGGTTATGATCACGATAAAAATGATGCTATGATATGTTAGGTTCATGATATGAACGATGCCATGTTAAGTATGTTATGTTTATGTTTAAGAATGAGGATGATGCCATGTTTAAGAATGAAAATGATGCCATGTTAAGTATGTTATGTTTATGTTTAAGAATGAAAATGATGCCATGTTTAAGAATGAAAATGATGCCATGTTAAGAATGAAAATGATGCCATGTCTAAAAAAAAATGAAAGTGAAGAATGAAGTTAAGGTTCATGCCTTTAAGGCATAATGATGATGTTAAGTATGATGAATGAATGAATATGCTATGAATGATGATGAATGAAAGATGATGCTTATGTCTTTAAGGCATAAATATGCTAAGACGGCACGGTCGATGGTCGACGGTACGACGGTCGTGAGGACCGGTAAATGGGCCGGTAGACGGGCCGAGCCGTAACAAGTTATGCTATGTTAAAGATGCCATGAATGCCATATGAATGATGAAGCATGAAAAGTATTTTTACTTTATGTATGGGCTTGTACCGGACCGAAGTATGGGTCCAAGGGATGGGCACCTTAAGAACGCCCCGGTTTTGGACTACCGTAGCTGTCCACGGTTCTGGCACTACCGGAGCTGTGCAACAGGGATGGGCACCTTATGAACGCCTCGGTTCGGGGACTACCGACTATGCTGTCCTTACCCTAGTAGGTTGGGGCTCGCGACCTCGGACTTGCTAGGGATGCGCGCAATGATATATGTATGTGGTACAAGCCGGGGACCCCAAATGATGTTATGATGATTATGTTTAAGCAATGAAACGTATGTTTTAAAAGTTAAGCATCCTTATGTATATGCATTCCACTCATGCATCCATTCATGTTATGCATTATGCTATGTTGATAAGATTTTATGCTTACGTTTCATGTTAAGAAGTATGCATGAGAATGAATGAATTATGCCATGCTTAGAATGTTCACTATGTTTATGATTTATGCCATGAATTATGCCATGCTTAGAATGTTCACTATGTTTACGATATGCCATGAGTTATGCCATGCTTAGAATGTTCACTATGTTTATGATTTATGCCATGAATTATGCCATGCTTAGAATGTTCACTATGTTTATGATTTATGCCATGAATTATGCCATGCTTAGAATGTTCACTATGTTTACGATATGCCATGAATTATGCCATGCTTAGAATGTTCACTATGTTTATGATTCATGCCATGAATTATGCCATGCTTAGAATGGTCACTATGTTTACGATATGCCATGAATTATGCCATGCTTAGAATGTTCACTATGTTTATGAATTGTGCCATGAGAATGAATGAATTATGTCATGCTTAGAATGTCTATGATGTTTATGTTTATGCCATGTATCATGCCATGCTTAGAATGTTACTATGTTTATGTTCATGCCATGCTATGTATACGATAAGTGATGCAAGATATTATGTTCTAAGTAGAGCACCAAGTATGTTAATGTTTTATGTGCTCATTATGAGATGATGAATGATGGATGGTTTTGTGAGTAGGAAAGAGTCTTACTAAGCCTGTGTGCTTATAGTCTTATTTCCTTATACCACAGATCATTCAAGGGGATAATGAAGGAAGCAGCAGGAGGGCAAGAACGCATGTGTGACGTAGTGACTTGGCCCAGGAACTATATGTTTACTTATGTGTTTGAATAATGACTTATGGAACCTTATGATATGACGTTATGTGAGACATGATAGGATGCTTAAGTTCAAAGTTAATATGCTAAGGTTCCCATGTCAATAAGTTAAGAATGGTAACAGGGCATGTATAAGTTAAGTTATTCCGCTGCCTTATGATGTCTACATGCCCTAAGCATGTTAACGTAACGCCGCTTAGGAAAAAAAAGCGGGCGTTACAATTTATGTGAATTTTCACAAGGCTTTATAACCCTAAAGGTTTCGGCCAAGAAGGGTCCTAGGGCAAGGAGTTAAGGTTTGCTTCAAGTATGGGTTCCA
The DNA here is from genome assembly GCA_024364735.1 of Boesenbergia rotunda. Lineage (NCBI taxonomy): Eukaryota > Viridiplantae > Streptophyta > Magnoliopsida > Zingiberales > Zingiberaceae > Boesenbergia > Boesenbergia rotunda. Next base: position 321,937 of record JAGFNQ010002045.1, on the reverse strand, counting down.
AAGGCCCCTATGGTATAGTATGGTTGGTGTTTAATGTTTGATTGGGAATTTTATGGAATTTTTCCATGCACCCATGGCCTTGTAAGGTTTTGGCCAACCCTAAGAAGTAGGGCTAAAGGTTAGGGTTAACCCTAATCATGAGCTCTAATGGCTTCCTATGGCCTTATAGGTAATGTATGGTTGTTTCTTTACCTTATGCTACCTTACATGTTATTTGAATGATGGAACCCTTCCTTGCAAGTTTCGGCCAAGCAATGTAAATAGGGTTTAGGTGGAGTTAGGGTTTGAAGGATTATGGTTTATGGCTCATTATGATGTATATATATAGGTTCAAGCATGTGGTAGAAATTATGTTACCTATAACCCTAACCTTAGGTACTATGTTACATGTTTGTATGTTCATGTTAGATGCCATGCTTAATAGGGTTTATTCATGAATGTCTTATGTTCTATGTCATGCACTTAGATAGTATGTAACAGGTTTATAGAAGTCCCACCTATGCATGCTTGTGATAGATACTATACTTATGTATGAAATGCAATGCTTACCTTATGTATTATGATCATGCAAGCTCTATGGAATAGGATGATGGTCTACGTAGACATGTCATGTTTAATGAATATAATGCAATGCTTACCTTATATGCCATGATCATGCAAGCACTATGAACAAGAATGATATTTTATGTAAGCATGCTATGTTTATGAATGAAGTTAATACAAGCACTATGAACAAGAATGATGGTTTATGTAAGCATGTCATGTTTATGAATAAAGATGCATGCCATGTTTTATGAATGAAGATAATACTCATGCCTTTAAGGCATCATGATGCTATGCATTAAGTATGAACAATGAAAGGTCAAGTATGCTTTATGTCATGCTTCATGTAACAAAGCTATGCTATGTCTAAGTATGCTATGAATGTCTTATGAATGATGAAGCATGTAAAGTTATTTTACTTTATGAATGGGCTTGTACCGGATCGAAGTATGGGTCCAAGGGATGGACACCTTAAGAACGCCTCAGTTTTGGACTACTGACTATGCTGTCCACGGTTCTGGGACTACCGAAGCTGTCAACAGGGATGGGCACCTTAAGAACACCCCAGTTCTGGACTACCGATTATGCTGTCCACGGTTCTGGGACTACCGTAGCTGTCCTTACCCTAGTAGGTCGAGAGTAGCTACCTCGTATTTACTTAGGGATGCGCGCACATGATGTATGTATGTGGTACAAGCCGGGGACCCCAATAATGTGATGATTATGTTTAAGTATTTAAAAGTATAAATTTTAAAGGTTAAGCATCCGTATGTATATGCATTTGACTCATGCATTCATTCATGTTATGCATTATGCCAGGATAGTAATGTTTTATGCTTATGTTTCATGTTAAGAATTATGCATGATAGTAAACGTCTTATGATTATGTTAGAAAGCATGCTATGTTAAGTTTATGTATGTTTATATTTATGCCATGTATCATGCTATGTTAAGTTTATGTATGTTTATGTTTATGCCATGTATCACGCTATGTTAAGTTTATGTATGTTTATGTTTTTGGCCATGTATCATGCTATGTTAAGTTTATGTATGTTTATGTTTATATCATGTATCATGCCATGTTATGTTTATTTATGTTTATGTTCATGCCATGAGTTATGTCATGTTAAGTGTATTTTATGTTCATGCACTATGTGAGAACTATATCAGGCTAAATGATTTTAGATGCATATGTCCTATGTAGAGCATCAAGTTATGTTAATATTTCATGTACTTATGATTAAGTGATGATTGATTTTAGTGAGTAGGAAAGAGTCTTACTAAGCTTATGTGCTTATAGTCTTATTTTCCTTGTACCGCAGAACACGCAAGGGGACAATAAGGAAGCAGCAGGAGGGCAAGAATATATGTGTGGTAGTGACTTGGCCAAGAAACAATATATTACGAGTCTTATGCTAAACTTTATGTTTGCTACGTATGTGCTTAGATGATGACTTATGTGACTTTATGACATGATGTTAAGTACGACATAATATGATGCTAAGTATGAAGTTAATATGCTAAGTTCCCATGCCATTATGTTAGGAATGGTAGTTAGGTGCATGTATGTGTAAGTTTAAAGTTATTCCGCTGCATTATGATGTTCACATGCCCCTATGTATGTTAACGTAACGCCGCTTTATGGAAAAGAAAAAAAAAGCGGGCGTTACACCATCCATTAAATCCGCAACCTTTAAATCAAGATTTTCAGCCGGGACACAAGACCGAAAGAGAGGACCACTATCAAGCCAAGAATCATACCAAAAGTTGAGCTTTCCATCTCCAAGAGTCCATCCTATATTTTGTTCTGCCAAGCTTCTAATTTTTATCAACCTGCGCCAAACCGGTGAAGCTTTACTTTTCAGTGTGGCTACAATAGGATGAGTAGAGCCACAATACATTTTTGTAAGGAAAATTGCCCAAGGAGTAGACTGCTCTCTGAATCTATACCATAATTTGACCGCAATGGCCATGCCAAAGTCAGCTAGTTTTCTCACACCTAAACCACCTTCCAGATTCTGCTTACTAATCTCTGTCCAAGCCACCCAGTGAGGTTTCCTCCTGCTATTCGTGGAACCCCAGAAGAAACTAGCAAATATCATCTCCAACTTATGCAAGATTGATATAGGAGGAAGAAGCACTTGCAATATGTATAAAGGCATTGAGGATAGCACACTTTGAATTAGTAATAATCTGCCACCATATGAAAGACACGATATATTCCAGCCTAGAAGTTTTTGCCTTATCCTATCCAGCAAGGATTGGAAATACACTGTCTTTTTGTGTCCATTAAAAATTGGAATGCCTAAATAGTGCATAGGCCATTTACCTTCTAAGAATCCTGTAACAGCAAGAATAGATCCTCTACAGACGTCCGGTATTCTTCTTGCAAGATAAACTAAACTTTTTCCAGCATTAACAGATTGACCTGACTGCATCTCATACTCATCAAGGTAGGCCTTTATCTTCTTCACGCCATCTATAGATCCATTTAAAAAAACCATAACATCATCCGCATAAGCAAGATGAGAAACTCTCATATCATATCCTGTAGAAAAATATAACTTTGGGTTATTAGAAAGCAATGCCTCCAAAACCCTTGAAAAAAATTCTGAAGCAATAATAAATAGAAAAGGAGATATAGGATTCCCTTGTCTTAGTCCTCTTGCTGCTTGAAAAAACCCCTCGAGATGCCCATTGATACGAAGCGAAAAACGACAAAAGCTTATATATCTCCTGATCATATCTATAAAGGAACTTTTGAAACCAAATGCTGCCATGATCCTGAATAATAAGCTCCACTGTACCTTATCAAAAGCCTTAGTCATATCAAGCTTCATCATCAAATTCCCTCCTCTAACATGAAAATTCAACTTATGAGATAATTCTTGGGTTAAAAGAATATTATCAGAAATTAGTCTGCCTTCTACAAACCCACTTTGCACCGGAGAGATGATTTTGCTTAGAGTCTTTACCAAACGGTTTGCCAACAACTTTGACACTATCTTGTAGGAGACATTACATAAACTGATGGGCCTAAAGTCCTGCCATTTTTGAGCATTTGTTATCTTTGGTATTAAAACAATCGTCGTAGCAGACATACCTTTTGAAAGATATCCACCCTTAAGAAATCCAGCACTGCCTGATGAACATCTTCTTTAACAATATCCCAACAAGAAACATAAAAAGCTGCAGAGAAACCGTCTGGGCCTGCTGCACTGTTTTGATCCATTTCCCAAATTACTTCCTTTATATCTTCCAAAGATGGAATGATAGTTAATGCTTCATTATCTTCCTCAGTTATAAGCTTCGGTATATACCTTAGATCCGCTGTCATACAATTAAAATTCTCTCCTGTTAATAACTATTCAAAATACTTAACACCCGAGGCTCTGATTAGATCTGGTTCTTCTAAGCATTCCCCTTCATCCCAAACTCGAAAAATTCTATTAGTGACCCTTCTTATTTGAACTCTGTCATGAAAAAATCTTGTATTTTTGTCCTCCTCAGCCATCTATTTAACTGTTGCCCGTTGCCTCCAAAAATCCTCTTCCATTTGAAGAGTCTTAAAGAGATGAGCTTGACTTTTGTTTCTTTTGACTAAGTTCTCTTCTGTAGGCTCTGTATCAAACTGTTTCTCCGCAATAGCAAACTGATCTTCGGCTCTTTGGATATTATCATGGATATTCCCAAATACCTCCTTGTTCCACCATTTTAAATGCTCTTTTAATCTTTTTAACTTACACTGCAATTTAAGAAGACCATAAAGAAAGCAAGGCAAGTTCCAATTTAATCTTACCGTTTGCATAAAACCATGATGTCATAACCACATCCTTTGGAATCTGAATGAAGCCACTGCCTACTCAAATTTTGGAAAAGAAATCAATAGAGGACAATGATTTGAGGCGGCACGACTTAATTGTTCCACTCGAACTGAAAACCCATGACCTTGCCAAGAAGAAGAGATTAAAATTCTATCCAACCGCTTCCAAATTCTGTTGTTTGTCCAAGTAAAACAATCTCCCACATAACCTGCATCCATCAAACCCGTAGCCATCATAAAATTATTAAAATCCTCTATTGCTCCTGACCTAGTCACAGTTCCAGCAGATTGCTTAGAGGCATTAGCAATAACATTAAAATCACCACCTACCATCCAAAATTTCTCCAAATCTGGCTTAATACTCATCACCTGTTCCCAGAGCTCATATCTATCAGAATGTGAACATTTAGCATAAACTATTGTAACCAACATGTCTATTGGCAAAATAGCAGATTTCAAGCTACGATGTAAAAATTGTTCATGATTTGCCGGTTAGGTGTGAGGGATGTCTTGTGATAGGATTCAAGCATTTGCATTTGTATGTTGATATATGCATTGGCGGTGTAAGTCCAAAGTGTAGCCTTGGCAACGTAAGTCCAAATGTTATTAGTATGTTTATTTGCTATTTGTTTTCCCTAACTTAAACGTATTGTCAAACATCAAAAAGAGGGAGATTGTTGAGGCAATCCCGATAGTTCATGGGACCATGTGTTTTGATGTTTGGGCAAAGGGTTTAAGTTAGGTTCACCCTTGTATTTGATTTGTGTATTTGAGTGTGTAGGTTTGCAGGATACACATATGACTTAGCTTGATAGCTTTGGGTCCGATGAAGATGGAGCATCCGAGGGACCATGGACAAGGCAACAACAATGAGCCGAGAGAAGCACACTTCGAGGCACACGCGAAGGATGACATGAGGACGAGCCGCGAGCTTGTATGCATCCGAGAGATGAGAGCCAAAATGTAGAAGGCTTGAAGGCAATAATCAAGACTGCAAAAAAGAGTCAAGTGAGTCGTGAGGGTCCAAATGCGAGTGAAATGTACTCGAGAAGGGAAACCGTAGGTTTAGGATTTTACCAGTCGACTGGTATGGGATCAGTCGACTGGTTGAGGTCACAGAAAGATTAGTCGATTGATCTTTCTGTGCAGTCGACTGGTGTCGACTGGATTCAAACGTTGGGCTATAACGTTCGAATTCGATAGCTGTCAGTCGACTGGTGTTGGCAACAGTTGATTGATAACGACTGGATCAGCAAACGAGCTCTATTTAAGAGAACTCGGTTTGATTGAGCAACGTTAACAAAATTGATCTTGGTTAAAGGTCAATTAGTAGTATAAGTGCTCAAGTATTCTTGGTAAGGTTGTGGCGAGGTTTCTCCACCCACAAGGAGCTACACGAGCATAGCTAGAGGTTTTTCGGGGAGTCATCCACCGACGGATCGGGATCGTCCACCTTACGGACAGTCATGAAGTAGGAGTGTCATCTTCGAACCACGTAAATTAGTTTGTCTTTTTGTTTATGTTAGTTTTAGTTTAATTATTATTCTGCTTGCACACTAACACGTGTAGGAAGAAGAGAACCAATGAATTGAGAGTGACAAGCTATTCACCCCCCTCTCTAGCCGACCTCCGATCCTTCAACAAGATTCTCCCTCTAGGGTTCAGGTTTCCTCTTGGGTTATAGTGTTAAAAAAATAGATGCTCACGGAGTATATTATATGTATTTAGATTTTATATTCAAGGAAAAATTGATTTTAAAAAAACAAAAGAAAAAAAGCTCGAAGCACTTGGATTTTTCCTCGAGCACCTAGCGTGCATAGGAATGTCACGCAAATATCTTCTTCCTATATATAATTCTCAGCGCCTTTAGCACCTAGCGCACATAGGAATGTTGTGCAGGTATCTTCTTCCTATATATATAAAATATATATCTTTACTACGGATGCCATGTCATGGGCGACATGCCCACAACAGAGAGATTTTTCAGGCCCACGCTGGGCCTGAAATGAGTTTATTTCAGGCCCACGCTGGGCCTAAAATGAGATTATTTCAGGCCCAATGTGGGCCTGAATCAGTTTGTTTCAAACTCACGCTGGGCTTGAAATGTGATTATTTCAGGCCCAACATGGGCCTGAATCAGTTTGTTTCAGGCCCTGAATGGGCCTGAAATTAAATTGTTTCAAATGATTACAGCAAAAGCAAGGTTCAATATTACTGATGGTATCGACAACAATTATAGATTATTGCTTCTATATTATACAAAAACAAGGATCGAAAGCAATATTTCATTTATTTCAAAAGGATTGCATACATTGTACAAATATACAATGTTTGTCATGACACTTACATATACATTGTATGAACAAAAGCAATATTTACAGATTTATCTTCCAGAACTTATCTCTCATTATTTTATATCCCACCTGAAATCGATAAGCTTTCATTTGCTTTTGGCTAAACTCTGTAGATCTTTGAAAGACCAGACTTTCAGCATACCGCATAATGAAAAAAGCACAATCCAACCTGAAAAAACCAATATTGTCATTGTTCTCATCTTATAAATTCAACCATGAAATCAATTGTTATGTTTAACAAAAAAAAAGAGATCATCTTACGATCTTCTTTGGGTGGGTCCTTGTACTACAATTTTATTAAAGTCTGTCCCCGATATGGAAGGCAATCCTTTATTCTATATCTTGTAATATGACCAGTTCAATTTTTTTAAAAATGCCACCTACACAGATAAAATGTCACCTACACAGATATTACATTAGTAATAATTATATTGCATTGAAACTTTTTGTAGAGATATATATATGAAATAGAAAACTTTCAGTTTTTTCAAATTTGGTAGTGTACCTTTCTGTGGCGTCGAGAGAATTATAATGATGGATACTACCTTCCTCGAGGTCAATAATTATTAGATGCCAATGATCATCTGCATTATTTAGAGGACAGATGATATATCTAATTGGCTTATCTGTATCAGTAGCAATTGTTTGTTCAAATACTGCAGCGTGAATCATCTCAAACAGTTCCTATGTTTATTAAAAAGGAAGTGTTAGTCGACTAAATCCTAGAAAAAAACAAAAAATAACTTGCTAATTGACTTACATCTAACCCCACCCCACAGAATATGGAGGGGTGGTATAGTGAGTTACAGGATTTTGCTTCATTTACAAGAATTGTCCAGTATGTATTTATGCAATCCCCGGTGGTGTAGTCATTCCAATCAAATATTGCCAAAAATGATTGCATATCTAATGAAAATGTCCCATTGGACCATATTGGATTATTCTGATACCTACATGAACATAATATAAGCAACTTAATAAGAAGGTGAACGAATAAATTTTATTAATGAATGAGAATAATCATAATTGTTTTACAAATTTATGCAATCGCAATAACAACTAACTCACTTTAATTTACTAAGCTTTAATAAAATTTTAGTAATCTCTGCATCTTTATTCTTCTTAAAAAATACCCTGACATTCTTCAAGATTTTGCTTTTCACCTTTTGAATTTCTTTTGCTTTAGTTCCTGTTGTTCAGATATGTTTGTTTGGGTTGAGGTCGCAGATGTTGTTGTTTGCGTTGTAGTTTGTGACATTGATGGGGCAGGAGCCTCCTCATCTTGATCTTCATCTTCATCCTCATCCTTATCCTCTTCCTCATCCTGAACAACTTCTTTGTCCTTGCCTTTGGCCTCGTAGGCTGGTCTGACCTGAGTTATTTTCCTTTTTTTGGGAAGTGGCTCAGCTTCATCTGACCCTTTGCTTTCCAATTGTTTATGCAGCTTCATGATTCTCTGGTTAGCCTAGAGTATGATCGTTTCTCTTACAGCTGCCATTTTTTTTGTAGTGATCATCTTGTTCTTTAAGCTGGAAATCTTTGTCACCAATTATTGTATCCTTTTCAGCAATGATTTCATCTTTTTGTTTAAGCTGAGACTCCTTCTCCGCAATTATTATTTTTTTCTGAGTAATAATTTGATCCTTGTCATTGATGGTTGTTGCCCTATCAATTTTAACATCCTTCAAACTTTTAAGTGCTATAGTTAATTGTTGTTGTAAGGTATCAATTTGTTCTTACTTTTCTATACATAGATTGCATGCTTCCTTTTCTAAGGCCTGTAGCCTTCCTTCTGTTGCCTGGCTTCCTTCTGGTGCCTGCTGTAATACCTCACAGTGTACCTCAAGTGGTTGAGTTGGAGGAGAGTAGTGAGGTACCAAATCAAGCTCTGACTCAGCCGGAATTAAATCAACAATAATTAAATTTGTAGCCACACGGTCTATCCTCCTCTTGATACGCTCAACATAGGCTCTAAGCCAAGTCCAATGAAGTATTCTTGGCAATCTATGAGGATGTTCTGGAGTAGCAATACTAATATGTTCACTCAGCCATACTTGCAACATGATTATATTCTATAATTAATATCCATCATATCATATATAAGCAGGTATATGTATTCTAACTTATGACCAAAATATTTGGAAATCCCTTGAGCAAGGGAGTCTTGCCCGTTTGTCTTGAATCACTTACATTTGTTCTATGCCTCAGTGTAACCTCCTTTCCAATAGAATCCAACTGAGGAGCCATGAAATTGTAGACGACATTGTACCAATTATAGGTTGGTAGGTTGTCAAAATCATCTACACAATCAATTAGTGACAGGGCAAGAATGACAAGTATGCTGCTAGTACTACAAAATAGAACTGTAGAAAAAAAATAGATTATATACAACTGACAGTAGAGCTTGTCATTAGATGTAGACTTCATTATTAGTTTCTCCAAATGCTTAGCAGAACAACTTGACTCTTCAAAATATTGCTTGTATAGTGGGCTGGAGGCCTTGTTCAAATCAAGTTGGACTATCTCTCCATTGTCAGGTAGCCCTAAAATCAGTGATATATCAACCTTTCTGAATTTCAGATTTTCCCCAAGGAATATAAAACTCTGTTCTTCTTTATCCCAATTATCGAACATATTCTGAACCTGGGGTCTTACACATGAAGTATTAGGGAGGTCCAGGACCCAAGAAAAGGGTGTATCTCGAAGCAACTGTTCTTGTGCTGGTATGGGTGGAACTGAACCAATAAAATTTTGGAAATGGCAAAGGCTACTTTTCCAGTTCATTCGTTTATTTCGACCTCTGTTGACAAAACTTGTATAGTCGCTAAACAATTTCCTTTTTCCTTATGTCAACTATTTTTTTTACTTCTACCAGGGCCTTGCTGTTTCTTCGATTTTTTGGAAGCTGGTTGCTTTGAAGATGATCTTTTTGGAGCCATCCCGAACTTAGCAACTATCAAACAAAAATTATTTGACATAAACACATATAACACTTAGATTTCGTTCATAAAGAGCCTCCTCATATTCGATCAGTGAGTTAAGACTATCACTAACCCTAGGTCAAAAGCAAAAACTAAAATGAAAAACTAAATGTGAGGGTGCGTACATTTCCACTAGTCCGATGAGGAGGAAGCCGCCCACACGACTCCAATTGACGACAGCACGCGAGAACTTCAAATGCCAAGAAAACAAGAGCTACAAGATGATTGCTTACGACTAGGATCCCGAGCACGCTTTAAACCTCCATCACTGCTGGGCCTGATATAATAGGATTTCAGGCCCAACGCGGGCCTTATTTTCTATATGTATTATTTATTAATTTGAGTTATATTTATTTGTATTTGAAATATATAACATCTACATAACATTTAATTTTATAACTCAATGATATAACATCTATATTATTCCTTGGTCATACATTACTCTGATTTATTTATAATTTTATTGATTTTGTATTTATATGTATTTTTGAAGTTTGTGAAATAAACATATTTAAGAACCACCCTGGGCCTGAAATCAGAGATATTCAGGCCTACCATGGGCCTGAAATAACAGATATTCAGGCCCACCGTGGGCCTGAATTCCTCTGATTTCAGGCCCACCATGGGCATGAAATGTGAGATATTTAGGCACAACGTCGACTAAAATTTATTTTCTAATTTTAAAAATTAAAATCATTATTTTTTTCCTTGATTTTTATATTTTATATTTGTAGGGGTAATCTTTTAAATAATTGTACAAGTTTAAATAATCTTTTAATACTCTAATGGTAATACATTATGTTGCAAATCGATTTCTGAAAACCCTATAGTAATAGTTAGAGTAGAGCTAGGAGATGGTATTTTTGGTGTTCAAACCTCTAATTTTACTACATTAAGTTGCAAAAGGATACTCTGTAGGTCTATTAGTGGGTTTCCACCCAAACCCACTGATGGACCTAGGAAATTTGAATTTCTGAAAACCCTATACCAATAGTTAGACTAGAGCTAGGAGATGGACATTTTGGTGTCCAACCCTCTAATTTTACTAGATTAAGTTGCAAAAAGATACTCTGTAGGTCTATCAGTGGGTTTCCACCCAACCCCATTGATGGACTTAGGATATTTGGATTTCTGAAAACCCTATAGCAATAGTTAGAGTAGAGCTAGGAGATGGTATTTTTGGTATCCAAACCTCTAATTTTACTACATTATGTTGCAAAAGGATATTCTGTAGGTCTATCATGTTGGATCGAGAGAACCGATAGAGGGGGGTGAATATCGGAAAACGTTCGGATTTATGTAAAAAGCGATTGAACAGCGGAAGATAAAGGCAAACACACGAACACAGTAATTTTTACTTGGTTCGGAGCCTAGGTCGAGTCCTACTCCAAGGCCCACGGTCGTTGGCCGTTTACTTTGGGCAATTCTATATGAAGCGCAATAATAGTTTACAAATTGATTTACAAAATATGGCACGGTAAACTTAACAATTAAAAGAAGCTCTTCTTTTACTGACGTCCGATGGAGATGGTCTTTTTCGGAGCAGCGGGACGTCGTCAGCTCGAGTTGGGAGGTTTCCGGAGCGAGGTGCGAGAGCAGAAGAGCGTAGAAGCGTTGGTTCGAAGTGATGTTCGAAGCTTGGGGTCGAGGGCCCTTTATATAGGGCCTGGGGGCGCCCGGGACGTTGGGGGCGCCCCCCCCACATGGCATTTGATCCGCAAGTTGCTCGGTCAGCGTCTGATCCCTTTACCTTCGGGATCAATTTTGACCGGGGTGCCCGGAGCGCTTGGGGCGCCCGGATTGACCGGGTCAAACTTCTATCTTCTTGGCTTCGAGGGGAGCTGCTTCGGTACTTTGCTGTTGGGGGCGCCCGGGACAGCGGGGGCGCCTGGGAGCACGGGGGCGCCCGGGAGTTGAACTGTCGCAGCTCCCTTTGTTTTCTTGTGTTTTGTGTTCACCTTGGGGGTGCCCGGGACACTCCGGGCACCCTGGTCAGCTATTGCCTCATTCCTTTGAGGCTCTTTGAGCTGCAGACACTCGTTCCTTCGGTCCTGCATCCAGGGTTAGTCCAAAACACAATAAAACAATAAAATATTAGTTTATACAGCCTTGGCTGTCTTGGTTCTGACTTTGGGTCTCCAAAATGGAACCCTAGGTCGAATCGACGCCTACTGTTCCCTCGACGGGGAACGCGTCCTCACCTACTCCTCTCGGGAGAGTGTACCTGATGCCAACCGTTCCTCTGGTTGGACTTTTGCCTGACGGTCCTTTGCTAGGTCTTGGATGCCGAGCTGTCCTTCGCCTGGTGCCTAGCAGTCCTTCGCTAGGGCTTTTTACTCTGCACACTCAAGTGACATGTTAGATAACAAGTAAGACTTAACTCTTGAACCCTATTGTCATTATCAAAACACAGGTTTGACTTTGGTGCTTTCTGCACCAACAATCACCCCCTTTTTGATTTATGGCAACCCTAGTTCAAAAAGTTAAGTTTAATCAAAAGCATAAAAATTTGTTCCCTCCTCCTGGAGGGAATCTCCCCCTAGATTTTTTCAAAACGTCGTGGGGTTCTAAGTTAAAAAACCTTACTTGGAATGATTTTGAAAACTTAAGTTTAGATACTTTGGAAATCTTTTGATAACTTATGTTTTAAAAGTTCATAGAGGAATTTTTGAAAGCATGAGTTTAGAGTACTTAACAAAAATTTGAAGCCTTAAGTTTAAAGTACTCAAAAAGTTTTTGAAAACTTTTAAGTTAAGTAGGATTTGAAAAACTTAAGCACTTAGTAAACTTTGAAACAATTTAGGTACTTAGTAAATTAGGTTTAAAGTACTTATGGAAGTTTTGTAAAACTTAAGCTTAAAGTACTTATGAAAGTTTTGAAAAACTTTAGCTTAAAGACTTATAAAAGTTATGAAAAACTTAAGCTTAAAGTACTTATGAATGTTTTGAAACTTATAAAAGTTTTGAAAAACTTAAGCTTAAAGTACTTATAAAAGTTTTGAAAAACTTAAGCTTAAAGTACTTATAAAAACTTAGTACTTAATAAACTTAAGTACTTAGTAGGATTTTCTTAAAAAACTTAAGTATTTCTAGAAAGGTTTTTGAAAAGCTTTGAAAAGTAGCTAACTTTTTGAAAAAAAAAATTGAGAGAAAAAATTTGAAAAATTTGAACTCTCTCCTTTCCTATCTATCTCTCCCCCTTTGCCATATATCAAAAACAGATAGATATTGCAGAAATTAAATTGCATAAAAGAAGTGACTTTAAAAAAATTCGTATGATCTTGCTGTACTGAACCACGATTTAGACCAAATCAGTTAATTTTCTCTTGTAGGGACCTGTCTAACCCATTTAGCTACTTACTGACTATTACAAGCAGTAGTTTTCGCTAGAGTTAGTCAAGTTAAGTGTTTCTGTTCAAGTTAGATTTTCTAAACTTGACACTTAACTGGATTGCTGTAAAAGTTGTATTTAGTGCCCCAATTACTACAGATGCACTGACTTAAAGCATCTTGAATTAAGGCAAAGACCTAAGCATCTCAATCCTTTCTAGGTTATCAATCAAAGTACCCTAAGGTGCTTGTGAGATGCTGACTTCTAAATCTATAGGTGCATGCAGTTCTAGGGTTAGGGCCTAAGCTAAGTCCATTTGCGAAAAAATCCTAGTTTTGAAAGGGGGTAGGTTTTGAAAGAAAACTAAGTCGAAAAGGATTTAAAACATACTGATTTTGAAATTAAGAAAAATAGTTTTTCAAAAATCTATTTTTAGAAACTGATTTTTAAGTCAAGTAAAAAAATAATCAAAAGTAAAGTTAATCTATTCTACAGAGCACAATCCTAACTGCCGAATAGACAAGAAACCAGTACTCATAAGCTAGTCAACATAGAATAGTCAACACAGTCATACAGTCAAACATAAGTCAACCCTACTGAGTAGGGGCAGTCAAATAGGTACTGGTACAATACTAAGCAAATCTAGGACGAGGGACCGGGATGATCAGAGGAGCCTGGCTGCCAGGATCGAAATAGAGTCATCATCTCATGATACTTTGCATCTCTGGCCTCCCTGTCAGCTCTGTACTGTGCCTCTCTGGCCTCCCTCTCGGCTCTAAGGGTGCTCATGTAATTGTTGTAGTAGCCCAGATTTGCCTCCATGTTTTCGGCATGATTGGCCTCCACTTCTTCTCGGAGGCTCTGTACACGTGTCTCTAGCTGTGCCACTCGATCGTAGAGTGTCGGTGGATCAGGCTCGTCTATGTGCGCTCGGGCTGCTGCTGCTAGATCTCCGATGTCAACGTCGACCTCCTCGTCTGAGTCGATCGGAGCTCCGGCCTGCTGTCGTCTCCAACTCAGAACCCCGGTGGCCGATACCTCTAGACCCGCTAACGAGAAGTTCCTAAATCCTATTTCATCAAAGTCGGTCATAGCGGTTATTTCACCCACGGTTATGTCACGACCATGGTGATGAAGGAGAGAGGTGATAATATGGCAGAATGGAGTACGCACTCGTCCCTGGGTCGTGACACTGGACGCATGTAGAATAGTATGAAACATGTGTAGTCCAATGTCTATGTCAAGGTGATGGACTAGGGCATACAAAAGAAAGACATGAAACGGTCGCATGGTCCCGAGATCTCTAGTGGAAAGTGGTAGGATACAGCGGACCAGGACTCTGTACAGGGCATAGTCCTGTGCCTGAAGGTCAATGACTTGGAATCGTCTATTTGCGGGGAGTCTAGCTTCCCTATAGAAGTAGGCGTGGATAATGTCTAAGGTAATGTGAGAATAGGGAGGGTCAAATGGAGGATTCCTAGGTGGATAGCAGCAAAATGTGGACTGAGAGGGTCGTAGTCCAAGGAATCGGTTCAACAAAGTAGGGGTGATAGACAGAGGTATCCCTTGGACAGTAGTGTGAAACATGAGATTATCTTGTCGAATTATGTTATTGTAGAATTCTGCACATAAGGATTCATTAATGGTATGAGTGCAGAAGACAAGATTATCTAATTGATAGAAGTTGATAATATTCATGGCTACGGGGCATGATTGGGTAAAGAAGTGCCTATTAAGATAACTTATTTTAATGGGCTTGTAAATGGTTTGAGCAAACTTGTTGCATAATTCTAGGGTAGGGAATCTAGGGTCAGGACTTGGTTCGGCACCGGGGTTGGCCGGGTTTGGTCGGCATCTTCTAAGTTAAGGAAATTAAAAGAAGCATGAAGATATTGCATTAAAAATAAATTTAAATGCAATAAAAATAAAAATTATACCGGGCAGCTCGGGGAGGCATAGTTGAGGATGAGGACTTGCAAGATCTCCTTGGAGGGAAAGAAGTGAAGAAGGAAGTTGATTTTGGTGTGGGAAGAGAGGGGGAATTCGGGTGCCTTATATAGGCAGATCAACGGGGGCGCCAGGGAGCTTCCGGGCGCCCCGGTCAGGGTTGCTGCCAAAGGCAGTGTTTTTGTCTGGTTGGGGGCGCCCGGGACAGCCCGGGCGCCCTCATCAGGTTGCTTTTACAGCCTTTGCTGCATCGAGTACGATGGGGGCGCCCGCATGGTTCTGGGCTCCCTGGTCAAGGGCAGAGGTAGCTTTTTGCCTAGGGAGAAAGAAAAAGGTGGGGCGGGGGCGCCCGAGGAGTCACGGGCGCCCGGGACTGTAGCGAAGAGACAAATTTTGTGTTTGACCATGGTTTAATCGGTTTGACCATGGTTTGGCTATGGTTTGACTGCTTTGACCATGGTTTGACTATGTTGTCCATGTTTTGACTATGTCGACCATGGTTTGACCAATCTGACTAAAATATAGGTATTAAAGTAATTATAATTGAGTTTATTCTTACTGTCTCACCCAATCTAGGGTTTTCAATCACGTTAGTCTTATAGGTTTCGTGAGACAGGTTTTGATAAAAGAATTTTTGAAAACCATGATTTATTTTGAAACTCTTAATTAATTTTTGAAAACATTTCAATTTATTTTGAAAGGAGATGTTTGAATCTATACTTAACTGAAAATTGTGTTAGTTTTGAATTTTACAAAAAGTAATTTGAATTTGAAATTCAAAAATTGGCTTCCAGGTCTTGGCGAGGCATTAGGCCTTCTTTGGCCGTAGCCTTATTGGATCATCAACCCTTTCCTTGACAAAGCCGTTTAATGAAGTTTTATTTTCAAAATTAATCTTTGAAAAAGTTCTGGTCTAACTAGTTTGGATTTTGGATCGGTAGCTTCGGCTAGTTTCACCAGTCTAAAGAGACCAAGTGAACTTGATCTTATTAGAATTGGTTTCCCTAACGTACTATCATCTCACCTCCACCCAATACTATGTTTTCAAGTTTTAGTTAAGTTTGTTCTGTCCTTATACTAACCTAAGTCTAAGCATGGTAAATTGCATAAGTTTAAATAAACAATCAATCAGGCAAATTGAAAGAATGAAATTCTATTTAACAATAAAAATAGTTTTTAATTTGGCTCCCCTGGACTATAGCCACGATAATAATTAGGCAAGATGTGAATCTTGTCCTTAGGGATCCAATACTGATTTGATCCAGTTGGTTTTTTCAGGCACAGTTTAGGTACCCATGCCTGAACTTTACTTCTGGACTGATTCAGTACAGCAAAGTAAGATCTTTGTCGGGATTTGGTTCTATAGCCAAGTCTGGATCGATTTAGAATGTACTTCTGTTTTCCAAGAATCATGTTAAGACCCTTGGAACCAGAAGTGAATCGTTCTAAGGCCGCTCTAAGATCCTTAACCTGAGTTTTCAGGGAGGAGTTCTCTTTCTCAAGTTTTTCAACTTGAGTAGGAGTTCCTTCTTGAACTTTCTCGGCTAAGGATTTAGAGTCAGCTCCCTTTTTCAGGAGTTTTACTTCCTGTCGGAGAGATTCGACTCGGAGTTTGGCTTTCGCCAAATCTCGAGAAAGATAGGAAATAAGTTCGTTTAATTGACTTTTATTGAAACCGCTTACCTTGATTTCGCCGTCTTCTGAAAAGGTTAGTCTGCCGTCGTCCTTTTCTGACTCTGACTCGGTCTCGATTTCTTCTGAAGCGATCAACGCTAGTAGGTTTGACTGGGGTTCTTCTTCTTCTTCTTCTGATGAAGATTCGTCCCAGGTTGCTTGGAGTGCTTTCTTTCTTCTTGTCTTTTTGTTCTCCTTTAGGTTTGGGCACTCCGTCTTGTAGTGACCCTTCTTCTTGCACTCGTAGCAGGTTACGTTGGGCTTGTTTTTGTTATTCGCGGGTTCAGCTGGTTTGTCCTTTCTTCGGCTTGTCCTCCGTGTGTTGACTTGGTTTTTCAATTTTTTATAGTAGCTTCGGGCCAGTCGGACCAGCTTAGATTGATCTCCTTCTTCGTCTTCTGCTTCTGAGTCTGAGTTGGACTCGGGTTCAGTTTGAGGTTTCTTCTTTGTCGATCTTCCAATTTTTCCTGCAACAAAGACAATTCCTTTCTCGGCCATATTGCAGTTAGTCTGTTCATGAAGTTCTAACTCAGAAAACAATTCATCTAATTTAATTTTAGAGAGATCCCTTGAAACCTTGTATGCATCTACCATAGATGCCCACAAGGTATTTCTAGGGAAAGCATTTAGAGCATACCTTATTAGGTCACGGTTTTCGACCTTGTGACCTATAGTGTGAAGATCGTTCATCAATTCTTGGATTCGTGCGTGGAGTTGGGCTGCTGTTTCGTTGTCGGCCATCTTGATGGTGTAGAGTTTGTTTAGGAGCAGGTCTCTCTTACTGATCCTGGTGTCTGATGTTCCTTCGTGCAGCTCGATCAATTTTGCCCACAACTCCTTAGCACTGTTGAAGGGGCCTACCCGGTTCAGCTCCTCTTTCGTCAATCCGCATTGGAGAGTCTGGGTCGCCTTTGCATCGGCTTCAATTTTGCGCTTTAGGGCGTTGTCCCATTCTGAGTAGGTCTGCGGTACTCCTTCGGCGTTTTTGGGGATCTCCAGTTCAGACTAGATGATGATCCACATGTCCACCTGAGTTTTCAGGTGGACCTCCATTCGACTTTTCCAGTAGGAAAAGTCTTCTCCACTGAAGAGTGGAGGTCTGGCAGTGCTAAATCCTTCTTACATGGCCATTTAATCTGGAAAAAAAACTAACGAGAGAAAAAAAATTTCCCAAGACTAGGTCTTGGATTAGTAGTGCGGGATGAATAAAATGAAATAGCGAGGGGTGTTGCACCAACCTCGATTAACGGGAAACAGAAAATTCGAACGAAATATTTAAAGAAACTTTGAACGAAAAAAAAGAAAATAGAAATCCGAAAAAAAGTTTTCAAACTGGTGGTTGCACCAAGTTTGAACTTCCCCGCTCTGATACCACTTGTTGGATCGAGAGAACCGATAGAGGGGGGTGAATATTGGAAAACGTTCGGATTTATGTAAAAAGCGATTGCACAGCGGAAGATAAAGGCAAACACGGGAACACAGTAATTTTTACTTGGTTCGGAGCCTAGGTCGACTCCTACTCCAAGGCCCACGGTCGTTGACCGTTTACTTTGGGAAATTCTATATGAAGCGCAATAATAGTTTACAAATTGATTTACAAAATATGGCACGGTAAACTTAACAATTAAAAGAAGCTCTTCTTTTACTGACGTCCGATGGAGATGGTCTTTTTCGGAGCAGCGGGACGTCGTCGGCTCGAGTTGGGAGGTTTCCGGAGCGAGGCGCGAGAGCAGAAGAGCGTAGAAGCGTTGGTTCGAAGTGATGTTCGAAGCTTGGGGTCGAGGGCCCTTTATATAGGGCCTGGGGGTGCCCGGGACGTTGGGGGCGCCCCCCCCACGTGGCATTTGATCCGCAAGTTGCTCGGTCAGCGTCTGATCCCTTTACCTTCGGGATCAATTTTGACCGGGGCGCCCGGAGCGCTCGGGGCGCCCGGATTGACCGGGTCAAACTTCTATCTTCTTGGCTTCGAGGGGAGCTGCTTCGGTACTTTGCTGTTGGGGGCGCCCGGGACAGCGGGGGCGCCCGGAGGCGCCCGGGAGTTGAACTGTCGCAGCTCCCTTTGTTTTCTTGTGTTTTGTGTTCACCTTGGGGGCACCCGGGACACTCCGAGCACCCTGGTCAGCTATTGCCTCATTCCTTTGAGGCTCTCTGAGCTGCAGACACTCGTTCCTTCGGTCCTGCATCCAGGGTTAGTCCAAAACACAATAAAACAATAAAATATTAGTTTATACAGCCTTGGCTGTCTTGGTTCTGACTTTGGGTCTCCAAAATGGAACCCTAGGTCGAACCGACGCCTACTGTTCCCTCGACGGGGAACGCGTCCTCACCTACTCCTCTCGGGAGAGTGTACCTGATGCCAACCGTTCCTCTGGTTGGACTTTTGCCTGACGGTCCTTTGCCAGGTCTTGGATGTCGAGTTGTCCTTCGCCCGGTGCCTAGCAGTCCTTCGCTAGGGCTTTTCACTCTGGCATTCCTTCGCCAGTGCCTAGCAGTCCTTCACTAGGGCTTTTCACTCTAGCATTCCTTCGCCAGTGCCTAGCAGTCCTTCGCTAGGGCTTTTTACTCTGCACACTCAAGTGACATGTTAGATAACAAGTAAGACTTAACTCTTGAACCCTGTTGCCATTATCAAAATACAGGTTTGACTTTGGTACTTTCTGCACCAACATATCAGTGGGTTGCCACCCAAACCCACGATAGACCTAGGAAATTTGGATTTCTGAAAACCCTATACCAATAGTTAGAGTAGAGCTAGGAGATGATCTTTTTGGTGTCCAACACTCTAATTTTACTACATTAAGTTGCAAAAGGATACTCTGTAGGTCTATCAGTGGGTTTCCACCCAAACCCATTGATGGACCTAGGATATTTGGATTTCTGAAAACTCTATACCAATAGTTAGAGTAGAGCTAGGAGATAGTATTTTTGGTGTCCAAACCTCTAATTTTACTACATTATGTTGCAAAAGGATACTCTGTACGTCTATTAGTGAGTTTCCACCCACTGATGGACCTAGGAAATTTGAATTTCTGAAAACCCTATACCAATAGTTAGAGTAGAGCTAGGAGATGGTCTTTTTGGTGTCCAACCCTCTAATTTTACTATATTATGTTGCAAAATGATACTCTGTAGGTCTATCAGTGGGTTTCTACCCAAACCCACTGATGAACCTAGGAAATTTGAATTTCTGAAAACCCTATACCAATAGTTAGAGTAGAGCTAGGAGATGGTCTTTTTGGTGTCCAACCCTCTAATTTTACTACATTAAGTTGCAAAAGGATAATATATAGGTCTATCAGTGGGTTTCCGCCCAAACCCACTGATGGACCGAGGATATTTGGATTTCTGAAAACCTTATATCAATAGTCAGAGTAGAGCTAGGATATGCTATTTTTGCTGTCTAAACCTCTAATTTTACTACATTATGTTGCAAAAGGATACTCTGTAGGTCTATCAGTGGGTTTCCACCCAAACCCACTGATGGAACTAAGAAATTTGGATTTCTGAAAATCCTATACCAATATTCAGAGTAGAGCTAGGAGATGGTCTTTTTGGTGTCCAACTGTAACGTCCGCTTTTTTTTTTTTTCATAAAGCGGCGTTACGTTAACATACTTAAGGCATGTAGACATCATAAGGCAGCGGAATAACTTTAACTTATACATACATGCCCTACTACCATTCCTAACATAATGACATGGAAACTCGGCATATTGACTTCATACTTAAACATCATATCATGTCATATCATGTCATACTTAACATCACATCATAGAGTTCCATAAGTCATTATTCAAGCTTATAAGTGACCAAAGTAAAGTTCTAGCATAAACGATAAACATATGATTCCCTGGGCCAAGTCACTACCACACACATGCGTTCTTGCCCTCCTGCTGCTTCCATCACTGTCCCCTTGAATGATCTGTGGTATAAGGAAATAAGACTATAAGCACACAGGCTTAGTAAGACTCTTTCCTACTCACAAAAATCATTCATCATCTCATAATGAGCACATGAAACATTTACATGCTTGGTGCTCTACTTAGAACATAACATCTTGAATCACTTATCATATACATAGCATGGCATGAACATAAACATAAGTGAACATTCCTAACATGACATGAGACATGGCATAAATGTAAACATCGTAACATTCTAAGCATGGAATACTACGTGACATGAACATAAGCATGATAACATTCTAAACATGACATACTATATGGCATAAGCATAAACATAATCAACGTTCCTAACATGGCATAATTCATGGTAAACATGGCATACTACATAGCATAATTCATGGTATAAACATAACATCCTAAACATTCTTGACATGGCATAATACATGGTATAAACATGTCCATAAGGTGTGAAACAACCTGTATGGCCTAAACATAAGCATACTTCCTATCATAGCATATGAACATCTTCTTAACATAATCATGACATAGATCATTTATTTTCATGCATCTTTCTTAACATGAAGCGTAAGCATAAAATCTTATTAGCATAGCATAATGCATAACAGAATGAATGCATGAGTGGAATGCATATACATAAGGATGCTTAACTTTTAAAAACATACTTTTAAATGCTTAAACATAATTATCATATCATTGGGCCCTGGCTTGTACCACATACATACATCATAAGCGTGCATCCCTAAGTAAATACGAGGTAGCTAGCCTCGACCTACTAGGGTAAGGACAGCATAGTCGGTAGTCCCCGAACCGAGGCGTTCATAAGGTGCCCATCCCTGTTGTACAGCTACGGTAGTGCCAGAACCGTGGACAGCATAGTCGGTAGTCCAGAATCGGGGCGTTCTTAAGGTGCCCATCCCTTGGACCCATACTTCGGTCCGATACAAGCCCATTCATAAAGTAAAATACTTTACATGCTTCATCATTCATAAGACATTCATGGCTTCTTTAACATAGCATAGCTTGTTACGGCTCGGCCCGTCTACCGGCCCATTTACCGGTCCTCACGACCGTCATACCGTCGACCATCGACCGTGCCGTTTAGCATATTTATGCCTTAAAGACATAAGCATCATCTTTCATTCATAACATGGCATGCATCTTCTTTCATAAAACATTGCATGCATCATCATTCATAAAACATAGCATGCATCATCATCCATAAAACATGGCATGCATCATCATTCGTAAAACATGGCATACATCATTCTTATCATGAACATAAACATAACATACTTATCATGGCATCATTTTTATCATGAACATAAACATAACATACTTATCATGGCATCATTTTTATCATGAACATAAACATAACATACTTATCATGACATCATTCCTATCATGAACATAACATAACATACTTATGATGACATCATTCTTATCATGAACATAAACCTAACATACTTATCATGGCATCATTCTTATCATGAACATAAACATAACATACTTATCATGACATCATTCATATCATGACCTACCAAATAACATAGCGTGGTTCTTAACATAACATGAGCATATAACATAGCATGGTTCTCTACATAACATAAGCATACATAGGTAGGACTTCCATAAACATGCTACCTACTATCCAAGTACATGACATAAAACATAAGACCTTCATAAATAACCCTATTAAGCATGGCATCCAATCACAATCATATAAACATAAGACATGGTGCTTGAGGTTAGGGTTATGGGTAACATGACTTCTACCACATGCTTGGACCTATATATATATGTATATACACTTCATGATAAACATAAACCATCATTCTTTGAACCCTAACTCCACCCCAAACCCTAGATACATGCTGGGCCGAAACCTATAGGGAGGAGTTCCATCAATTCCATAAACATGTAAGATAGCATAAGGTAAAGGAACAACCATACATCATCTATGAGTCCATAGGAAGCCATTGGGCTCATGATTAGGGTTAACCCTAACCTTTAGCCCTCCTTCCTAGGGCTGGCCGAAACATGTAAGGCCATGGGGGCATGGAAAAATTCCATTAACATCCCCAATCAATCATTAAACATCAACCATAACTTACCATAGGGCCATTGGGGCCCTTACTTGAAATAAGTCCTAACTTTTACCCTATTAGCCCATCTTGGCCGAAACTCATAGGGTCTCTAGGCCATGTGAAAATTCACATAATCATCCTCCATCTCCCTTATATCATGATAATACATAATACACATACTTGAAGTTTTAGACCCAACCCTACCCAAGGGTTCTTGAGGTTGGCCGAAACTTTAGGGGGTCCTAGGGTACCCCAAAAATTCTCAAAAATTATATTTAATCTCTAAACATCATGAGAGAATATTAGACAACATCATAAAGATTTTTAGCATAATTATAGACCCTAAAATCCTTGTGGCCGAAACCCATAGGACTAGGGTCCTTGGTTTTCTTTCCTTTCAACATCAAATCCAAAAACCAACTAATATATCATGCTAAAAACATAAAGAACTATTATACCACAGGTGAGGGAGTCTTACCTTAGGGTTTCTTGATTTTTCACCTTGATTATAGAGAATCAAAAGAACTCCTTAGACCTTAAGTCACCTCTAGCCCTTGTAACCTTGGGAACCCTTTAGATCTTGGAGATGAGACCCTCTTGTGAAGCTTTTCCAAGGGAAATCTCCTCTTGAGATTTTCGGCTAGAATGAGGGAGGAAGAAAGAAACTCCCAAACCCCCTCTTTATAGCACATTAAGGAGGGTAAGTGAAGAGTCATGGTGTCCCTTCCTCTTCCCCTAAGCCTTAACTAAACCCCATTTCATTTCCTCACAGAAATCCCTTGCTAGGTGAGTTGGTTAGAGCATGCATGGTTATACAAGAGGTCTGAGGTTCAAATCCTTGGTGCATGCATTAATTTTCCATTTTATTTTTATTTTATTTTTCCTAATATTCGAAAATCCCCTAAAAATTCCCCCATAATTATGTTAATATTTCTCATTAAAACCCCTTTATATTTCTATAAATTTTTACCTAAAATTCATCAATAATCATGGTACTAGAAAGCCTATATAAGACCCATTAGTGCCTAACTTCTCAATTTAAATAGGAAACCATGCTAAAACTCACCCATAATCATACTAATATTCCTAATTAAAATTCATTTATATTTATATTAAATTCTACCTAAAATCCACTAATAATCATGGTACTAGAAAAGCCCATATAAGGCCCATTAGTACTTAGTTTCTCAATTTAAATGAGAAAAATCATGGATTTCTAGGCTAAGGTTCGTACTAATATTTCTAGGTCCCTCGGAAAATTATCTAGACATGCTTAATATTTTAAGAAAATATTAAGGGAATTTTCCGGGTCGTTACAATCCCCCATACCTCGTGAAAGTTCATTCTCGAACTTAGAATAACTCCGGGTACTTGCGCCTCATCTCGTCCTCGCGTTCCCAGGTAGCTTCCTCGAACCGTTGACTTTTCCATAGGACCTTGACTAAGGGTACCTCCTTACTCCTCAGCTTCTTGACCTCCCTATCCAAAATCTGGATGGGTCTGCTCTCATAACTTAGGTCCTCTTGCACTTGTACCGTCTGCGGCTCGATCACTTGGTCCATATTTGGAATACACTTTTTAAGCAGGGACACATGGAATACGTTATGGATAGCTGACATCTCTGGAGACAGCTCCAGCTCATATGCTACTTTACCGACTCTTTTCAGAATCAGGTACGGCCCCACATAGCGCGGACTTAGTTTTCCTTTCTTCCCAAATCTTGTCACCCCCTTCATAGGGGCCACTTTGAGAAACACCCAATCTTCAACTTTAAATTCCAGTGGTCTACGCCGGACGTCGGCATAACTCTTCTGTCGGCTCTGAGCAGTTGCTATCCGTTGTCGAATATTCTGTATAGCTCGGGTGGCGCTGTCGATAACATCCGTTATGAGCCCCATTTCCTTCTTTTCACCACCCTCGTACCAACAGATCGGAGACCTACATCTCCTCCCATACAAGGCCTCATAAGGTGCCATTCCAATAGTAGCTTGGTAGCTATTGTTGTAAGCAATTTTCCGCTAAGCATAGATATCGGCACCAACTCCCTTTGAAGTCCAAGGCACAAGTTGCAACACATCCTCTAGTACTTGATTCACCCATTCAGGTTGCCCGTCAGTCTAAGGGTGACCAGCGGTGCTGAATCATAGTTTAGTGCCGAGAGACTTCGGGACGCACTCCCAAAATGGGGGGTGAAGCGACCATCCCTATCTGAGATGGTGGTCTTGGGAACCCCATAAAGTCTAATTATCTCCTTGGCATATAATTGAGCTAGTGTCATTAATAGCTCAATGATGTAATTATATGCATATATCATAATTATTTAGCTATTATAATTATGGGTAAATCTAATAATAGTATGCTTCCGAAATATTAGTTCACAATACGAGCTATGAATTATATTAGTTAATGGTTGTTACATGATAAGTGAGATCATATTTATTATATTACCATAAAATAACTTAAGGAAATCTTATATATTATATATAAGATAATAGTGAAACATACGTTGATAATTCTAATATTTATAATTAGTATGAAAATATAGTGGACCCCTAATCTACAATAGGTGTTAATATAATTAGGACACTACCCTATGCGTATCATTTTAGGTTATACTGTATGACTTATACCATTAATTATATTACTATTAGTATAATGGAACTAATGCCATACGCTAACATAGGTGAGAGTGTTATAATCTAATGTATGTAGGCTATCATATACTTCCCTATATGAGACTATATTATAGGTTATACATAATATCATAAATTATAGTTATTTATCATCTAAATTATAGGTATAATACCTATAATTGCTTATGGAATAATATGTATAGGTGATAACTTATAGGTTGAGATGATACATGTCAACCTGTATGTAGGCTCATATTAAGAACCTATATGATAGGTGAATTGTGACAATACTTATATGATAAGGAATTAGTATAGTTATATTTATAATAATCTTACATTAGTACACACTCCCATATTATTATCATATGCTTTATATAATATAATATAATTATATTATATGATGGGTAACTCATATAATGTACAGGTTATATAACATTATGTTAATACTAAGTTCGCCTTACTTACTAATATTATGATGGTGCTCAGTTAATACCATGTTTATGAACATAAGGTTGAGTCACAGTTATGACTAATTGTATTATGACTAACTAAGGTCTAATGTATAAGACAGAATACTTATACATGATTGTCTTATGATGTGACTTAAGATAAGTTATGATATAAGGTATATTGAGCATCAGGTCGGCTGATGAAGTAGTCTCATTAATTCTATTACTCTGTCTTCTAGTCATACTTCCCTTCATAAAGGTCAAGTATGGATAATATGAGTTATTGCTATTCCTACCCCCCATACTAAATTCTAAATTATTTGATCTTCATAAATAAAACAATAGATAAATATCGTTCATATGTACATATGTACATATTTTGCAAATAAAATATGCAAATACTTTCCATCATCTATCATAAGGTATCATTCATTATTGCATATTCTAGAATCATAAAACGTCCTAGAAGTGCTTACTACTATAAGATATGTAAAGAGGTACTTACTTGGAAGCGGCAGGAAGAGGGCTTGATGTGTGTGTAGTGAGATAGTTACTGCTCTGATACCAACTTGTAACGTCCGCTTTTTTTTTCATAAAGCGGCGTTACGTTAACATACTTAAGGCATGTAGACATCATAAGGCAGCGGAATAACTTTAACTTATACATACATGCCCTACTACCATTCCTAACATAATGACATGGAAACTCGGCATATTGACTTCATACTTAAACATCATATCATGTCATATCATGTCATACTTAACATCACATCATAGAGTTCCATAAGTCATTATTCAAGCATATAAGTAACCAAAGTAAAGTTCTAGCATAAACGATAAACATATGATTCCCTGGGCCAAGCCACTACCACACACATGCGTTCTTGCCCTCCTGCTGCTTCCATCACTGTCCCCTTGAATGATCTGCGGTATAAGGAAATAAGACTATAAGCACACAGGCTTAGTAAGACTCTTTCCTACTCACAAAAACCATTCATCATCTCATAATGAGCACATGAAACATTTACATGCTTGGTGCTCTACTTAGAACATAACATCTTGAATCACTTATCATATACATAGCATGGCATGAACATAAACATAAGTGAACATTCCTAACATGGCATGAGACATGACATAAACGTAAACATCGTAACATTCTAAGCATGGCATACTACGTGACATGAACATAAGCATGATAACATTCTAAACATGGCATACTATATGGCATAAGCATAAACATAATCAACGTTCCTAACATGGCATAATTCATGGTAAACATGGCATACTACATAGCATAATTCATGGTATAAACATAACATCCTAAACATTCTTGACATGGCATAATACATGGTATAAACATGTCCATAAGGTGTGAAACAACCTGTATGGCCTAAACATAAGCATACTTCCTATCATAGCATATGAACATCTTCTTAACATAATCATGACATAGATCATTTATTTTCACGCATCTTTCTTAACATGAAGCGTAAACATAAAATCTTATTAGCATAGCATAATGCATAACATGAATGAATGCATGAGTGGAATGCATATATATAAGGATGCTTAACTTTTAAAAATATACTTTTAAATGCTTAAATATAATCATCATATCATTGGGCCCTGGCTTGTACCACATACATACATCATAAGCGCGCATCCCTAAGTAAATACGAGGTAGCTAGCCTCGACCTACTAGGGTAAGGACAGCATAGTCGGTAGTCCCCGAACCGAGGCGTTCTTAAGGTGCCCATCCCTGTTGCACAGCTACGGTAGTGCCAGAACCGTGTGTGGGACCGGGTGCATGTCGACAAGGATACGGGTTCGTAAAATTTTAAATTTTTACGTGCAGCGGAAGAATTAGCATAAAATAATTTTCTAAATTATTTTAACCACGTATCTAGCATGCAACCTTATGATGTGTTGACATAATCATAAATTAAAACATTTCAGAAAAGTAAACTAATTTACTAAGTACCTCTCGTAACTCGAAGTAAGGGACGAGATCCAACCGTAGCGTCCCTTGGAAGCTCCGCCTCTATTCGCGTCCACGCCGAGTTCTCTTCGGGATGACTTCGCAAAGCCACGAGTTTTGTGTCGACGAGAACTACTAGATTCTCCGAAGACACAACTAGAAGATCAAGAAAGAAGAAAGGAAACTAACCACTAAGAATCGGAATCCAAATTCCGGAAAGAAGGAGATGCGATCCGCTTCTTCTTCTTCTTCTCCTTCTTGATGGAAGCTTGCGCCGGCCCTAAGAGGAGGAAGCGCCAACCCTAGGTGGAGGAAGCTTGCGCCGGCCCTAGGACTTGCAAAGGGGCGCCGACCCTAGGTCCCAAGATGGGTGCCGACCCTAAGGGGAAGAGAGAATAAGAGAGAGAGGGAGAGATTAGCTCTATACCAATTGACAACTCAATTGATTGGAATTAAGGGCTTGCCTTTGGTTCCTTTATATAGTATCATCTCCCTTGCCAAGTCTCCTCTTTAACGGAATTTTACATAAGAAATTTATCCTATAAATTCTCTTATTAATTATTCCGTTTAAGCCAAGTTTTATTATAACTAACTTTATAATAAAACAAATTATTCTCTTCTTTAATTATGGAATAAATATTATAAGAAATTTATAAATTTTTCTTTTAATGGAAAAATCAATTCATAATTGATTTTATAAAATTAAAATAAACCACTCCACGGATTATTTTAATTTCTCAAAAAGAAATAAATTTCTATAAATAAATTTATACAAATTTATTTATCCATAATTTATAAAACAAATCGTGCTAGATTTATTTTATTAATTAAACCAATTAAATTGGTTTTCTTCCCCTTTAATGGCCGGCCACAACAAAGAGGTTTGGCACCCTCTTTGGCCGACCAAACCAACCCAAACCGATCGCGAATTAAACTCATTTAATTCGCCCAATAAGCCTTCAAAAGACTTAGCCATTTTTAGCTTCCATTGCGCCTCTGACAAATTCAGATTCGACTTATTTCTCTTGATCGGAAAATCCAATTTTCAACTCGTTTTAAATCCCTCGGATTACTCGTAGTGCGTGTGACAAATAGGCTTTCGATTTATGTTGGCCGTCTATAATCAACAAATTATAGAACGATCATGAGTGGCACCTAGTAGTACATCATGACCCCCAATTAATCGAAAGATCAACGGTTTGACCTCAGAAGAAATTATTCTGAAACCCTTCAGCAGCTCTAATGAATCGTGCCCCATTCCCTTCACCACCTTATACCCACTTGGTTCAGGACATGGTCTGTTTGTGTCAGTCCCCACTAGACTGACTACGTCACATCTAGCCCAAGTAGTGTCTTTCTCGTCCTTTGGATTTCTAATTACTCTCATGTATTTTAGAGATTCGCACTCTAAACATGATATACTCTGGCCAGAGGTTTTTGAGTAACAATCCGACGATAGGCCTGGGTATACATCTCCTCGCAAGGAGTGGTGAATCCTTTGTAGGCTGTTCAAACATCTTCGGGCACTTTGGCTTATACCCAATCATCCTGGGTCAACACCTCCTTGGAGATGTTTGCTTAAGATGTTAAAGTATAAGTCTCCATGACCAAGATGACTTGAACACCGCAAGTCAAAGGAACATTGCACTTAAGCTGCAGTAAGAACTTCATTGACATATCTACATGTAGATTCCCATATAAAGTCTTACAGCTAGTCACTCCAATGAACTAGTTCCCTTAACTAGCATCCATGTTTATCTCCGGACATCCCAATGTCACCAGCCAGTGAGAATCAGCTGATTAGAGAATAACCCATGCTAGTCTCAACAGAATTGATAGTGTCCGTTTTTATCAATTCATCGACTAGGGATAATTTCAATTCTTCACAATTGCACATTAGAGATAATCACTAGTTGTGATCCCATCACAAATTCTCTTATGCTGTGAGTTGTATTGCGGACATTCAGTAGATGAGTTTAAGATCCCAATCAAATACACAAAACATGTATACTCAAATAGTGAATTATCATTTATTAATATAAATGTTTACATCATAAGGCAATTGCCTTAGGACACTTCTCTCATGTCACTAACAAACTCCCACTTGGCCTAATGCCAATCGCTACGGTATCCAATACCACAGGCTCTAACATGACCCTCAAACTTGCATTGAGGCAAGGCTTTAGTTAAAGGATCCGCTATATTCCTTTCAGTGGGAACTCTCTCAATTTGTATGTCATTCCTACTTATAATCCCTCTGATCAGATGATAGCGTCGAAGCACGTGTTTGGATCGCTGATGAGACCTTGGTTCCTTCGCTTGTGCAATAGCTCCATTGTTGTCACAGTAAACCGGCACTGCTTCATCAATGGTTAGAACCACACCAAGTTTTGAGACAAACTTCTTGATCCAAACTGCTTCCTTTGCTGCTTCCGAAGCTGCGATATATTCCGCTTCCGTGGTAGAATCCGCTACGGTGTCTTGTTTGGAACTTTTCCAACTTACTGCGCCTCCATTCAAAGTAAATACGTATCCAGAATGCGATTTGGAGCCATCCTTATCTGTCTGGAAACTGGCATCTGTATACCCACGTATTACCATATCTCCTTCTCCATATATTAGGAACACATCCTTAGTTCTTCTTAAGTACTTAAGGATTGTCTTGACAGCCGCCCAATGATCCATTCCTGGATCCGACTGGTATCTGCTTGTGACGCTCAAAGCATACGATACATCGGGCCTAGTACATAACATAGCATACATGATAGATCCTATCGCGGATGCATAAGGAATCTTATTCATGCAAATCCTCTCGTCTTCTGTGCGCGGACACATAGACTTTGAAAGGTTGATCCCATGCCTGATGGGAAGGTAACCTTTCTTGGATTCCGACATGCCAAACCTTTTTAGCACTCGGTCTATATATGTAGACTGCGAAAGACCAAGCAACCGTTTTGATCTATCTCTATAGATTCTAATCCCAAGGATATAGGTTGCTTCTCCCAGGTCTTTCATGGAGAAAGTTTTGGACAACCAAATTTTAACTGTCTGTAAAACTGATATATCGTTTCCTATAAGTAAGATGTCATCGACATACAATACTAGGAATACGACTGCACTCCCACTAACCTTCTTGTACACACAAGGTTCGTCAGGATTTTGTGAGAAATCAAACTCTTTGATTGTCTCATCAAAACGGATGTTCCAGCTCCTAGATGCTTGCTTCAGTCCATATATGGATCGTCGAAGCTTGCATACTTTGGTTTTATCAACCGATGTGAAACCTTCAGGTTGTATCATGTATACATCCTCAAGCAGGTTTCCGTTAAGGAAAGCTGTTTTCACATCCATTTGTCATATCTCATAATCATAATGAGCTGCTATGGCTAGGAGCATCCGAATGGATTTAAGCATAGCTACTGGCGAATAGGTTTCGTCATAATCAATTCCTTGTTTTTGACGATATCCTTTTGCCACTAATCTAGCCTTAAAGGTAACAACATTACCTTCCATGTCGGTTTTCTTCTTGAAAACCCACTTGCACCCTATGGGCTTAATCCCTTCGGGTGGGTTAACCAAGTCTCATACTTGATTTTCGTACATGGAATCCATTTCCGACTTCATGGCCTTAAGTCATTTGTCCCTTTCTGAACTTTTCAGGACATCTTCATAACTGATAGGTTCATCATCGCTTATGAGTAACACGTCGTTCGATTCACTTACAAGAAATCCGTATCTCTCTGGAATATTGCGTGCCCTATCAGACCTACGAAGAGGTGGTGTTGTTTTAGGTTCAACTGATAGCTCATCACTATGAATTATTGGTTGTGGGCCTAGACTAGGTGTCTCTGTAATGTCTATTGGAGTTTCTTGAACTTCATCAAGTTCAATGCCACTCCCACTGTTTTCTTGTAAAAGAAATTCTTTTTCTAGAAATACAGCATGCCTTGAAACAAACACCTTTTGTTCCAAGGGATGATAGAATTGGTAACCCTTCGTTTCCTTAGGGTATCCAATAAATAGACATTTATCAGACTTAGCATCCAATTTGTCTGATACAGTCCGCTTCACATAAGCGGGACAACCCCATATCTTAAGGTGAGTTAAGTGAGGTTTCTTACTATTCCATGTCTCATATGGAGTAGTAGAGACTACCTTGGTCGGGACTCTGTTTAGCAAGTAAACAGCTGTCTTAAGTGCATAGCCCCAAAAGGATTTTGGAAGAGTTGCATGGTTCATCATGGATCTAACCATGTCCATCAAGGTTCGGTTGCGCCTCTCAGATACACCATTATGCTGTGGTGTATACGGCGGAGTCCATTGGGACAATATCCCATTGTCCCTAAGATAATCTTGAAACTCTTGACTTAAGTATTCACCACCCCGATCGGATCGAAGTATTTTAATACTTTTGTCAAGTTGTTTCTCTACTTCATTTCTGAACTCTTTGAATTTCTCAAAAGCTTCAGATTTGTGTTTCATCAAGAACACATACCCGAATCGTGAGTGATCATCGATAAAGGTGATGAAGTAGCTATAGCCTCCTTGTGCTAGAGTTGACATTGGTCCACATACATCGGTATGTATTAGACCAAGCAATTCTCCCACTGGATTACCTTTTCCGGAAAAGGGTAATTTGGTCATCTTGCCTTTTAAGCATGATTCGCATGTATCAAATGAACCGGGTTCAAATGATTCAAAATTCCACATCGGTGTAATTCGGTCATGCGTTTCTTACTTATATGGCCAAGACGACAGTGCCACGTGTAGGAGTCTATTCGATTATCTATTCGAGCACGTTTGTTGCTAACTTCGATATTGAAAACGTCACTGGATAAATCTAACGTGTAGATGCCATTGCACAAAGTTCCATTCCCATAAAGAACGCCATTTAAAGTTATGTAACAACAATTGTTACTAAAAGTTAAATGATAACCTTTTTCATTCAAACATGAAATAGATACAATGTTCTTTATTAACGAAGGAACGAAATAACAATTATCCAATTCTAAGACACGTCCAGTGGGAGCTTTAGCAAATATGTTCCGATGGCAACAGCAGCAATCTTTGCTCCATTTCCAACCCGCAAATTCGCTTCTCCCTTGACGAGTCTTCTTCTATTCCTTAGCCCCTGTATGTCATTACATATATGTGAGCTACACCCAGTATCAAGTACCCAGGTATCTGAGGAAATAGAGTGACATTCAATAACGAAGATACCTGAAGAGGATGGGGCATCGGATGCCTTCTTCTTCAAGGACTCAAGATAAACCTTGCAGTTTCTTCGCCAGTGACCCTCCTTGCCACAATGATGACAAGTTCCTTTTGGTTTCTTTTCAGTCTTCTTGGCCTTTTTCTTCTTCCCTTTGTTCTGTTCCTTGGCCTTCCTCTTAGAACCTTTCTTCGAGGAACCAACTAACAGTACCGCCTTTTGATCCGGCTTTACAGAAGGCTCTACAGTCTTCAGCAGGTTGAGCAACTCAGGAATGGTGGTCTCTAGTTTGTTCATCCGATAGTTCATCACAAATTGTGAATAACTCTTGGGCAAACAACTCAGAATTAAGTCAATACTTAGTTCATGATCCATTGCAAAACCGAGTGCGCTCAGTCGCTCAATGTACCCCAACATCTTTAACACAAACTGCGAGGCAGAAGTGCCTTCCTGCATCTTAGTGGTGAAGAGGAGTCAGGAGACTTCGAACCTTTCGATCTCGCCTGCTCTTCAAACAACTCATAAAGATGGAAGATGATGGTATAAGCATCCATATGCTCATGCTGCTTTTGTAGCTCAGGTACCATAGAGGCTAGCATGATGCAACTCGCAAGTTCAGAATCGGTCATATGTTTCTGATAGGCCAACAATTGGTCTGGAGTTGCATTCTCTGGAGGATGGGTGGGAAGTTGATCTTCAAGGACATAAGCAAGCTTCTCTGCCTTAAGGACTATCCTTAGGTTTCGAAGCCAGTCCATGTAGTTCGGCCCAGTCAGTTTATTGGTGTCCAAAATGGAACGCAAGTTTAGAGAAGACATGATCGAGTGATTATCCTAGAAATACAAATTGAGTTTATGTGAGAAGAATGATTAAAGAATGTATCAACATACATAAATAAAATCCTATTTATTTTTCAAATTGAATAACCCTTTTTATCAATTCGGGAGATCGTAGGAACATCTCCAAATAGGTTGATATCCAAACATAGATAAGAACAACCATGACTGTGGCCATCAAGTTTTCTTAGCTATGAAGGTAGGTAATTACACCGATTACATATCACATATATGTAACTATCACTTTATGCTATCAACTAATTGAATGTTTGCATAAATCATTGGATTGTTAACTCATTAACAAGTATGTAACATTATACATAGCACCCAATTGCACCTCTCTTTACATCGACCTTGGCTGTGGCACAACAAATCGATGCTCCAAGCTTAAGGCTGACCCATTAATCAAGAAATAGTTTTAATATGGTTGGAGCTCATTCAACCGTTTAGTCAGGCTTGGATGTGTCCAACAACCAAAACTAAGGATTGACCTCTGACTCCAACTATATTATTCATAAACTAATTCCATGGTTTGAACATGTTGAGGTTCAAGTCGGGCATGGATGTGTCCATCAACCCAAACGAGAAACAAAACTCCGGTTCTAACCATATTAATGGAAGGTGTTAGCCTTAATATTTTGTAAGGGGTTTTGGGTCTCATCTTTTCTAAGCACATTCATGACATATGATTATGTCATGACTAACGATTTCCTTAATAAAGTATGTATGTGACTTAATTTATCAAGTCTCATGAATTGAATTAGGAACCGGATTTCCTCATTCTAATTTCATACTTTATTAAAGGAATTGTTTTGGGAAACAATTTCCTAAATTGTCATAATCAATTTCGAAATAATATGTTTAAGACTTTGATTTCTCTAAATCAAATCTTATTAAATTAAGAGGCAATTCCCTTAATTCAACGACATATTATTTTCATGAAAATCTCATTTAAGAAAACTCTATAGGAAACCATTTTCCTAATTAATTTTGGAGACAACAATATGTAAGAGCATCACCTCTTAAATCATATTTTATTCATGGATTTAATTAATTACAACAAATCGTTTTCTAAGGGTGGCTCCCCGAGGCTCAGATACCCAAAGAAAAATAATTTGTTGTAAATCCAATTGGACGGCTCCCCGAGGCTCAATCCAAATCAAACATGACAATTTCAATTAAAAATTGGGAAATTAAATTACAACAACTAGCTTTAAATTGGACGGCTCCCCGAGGCTCAATCCAAAATAAAGAATTTTGTTGTCAATTTAAAGACCAATTCAAATTTAATTGTCAATTAACTATCCATGAATTTGTCTAGACTTTCTTAAAAGAAAGTGCCCAAAATTGCGAGATTTCATAAATTGGTTTTCAGAATAATTGTAAGTTTCTGTTACAAAGAAAACTTACATATTTCCAAAATTGGAAAATTTCTAAAATTAGAAAAATTTCCAAAATTGGAAAGTTTCCAAAGATGGGAAGTTTTCACAATTATTATAAAATTTCAGAAACTAGAAAATTTCAAAAGTTTGCGAAATTTCATGAGGATTTCCAAACTTTGAAATTCCTAAATCTAAAATTTATTATAATTGGAAAGTTTCCATAATTGAAAAATTTTCCAAAATTGAGATCATGACAAAGTGTTCCGCAAAACAATTACATGATTATGTCGAACACTAACCGGCTCTGATACCACTGTTGGGACCGGGTGCATGTCGACAAGGATACGGGTTCGTAAAATTTTAAATTTTTACGTGCAGCGGAAGAATTAGCATAAAATATTTCCTAAATTATTTTAACCACGTATCTAGCATGCAACCTTATGATGTGTTGACATAATCATAAATTAAAACATTCCGGAAAAGTAAACTAATTTACTAAGTACCTCTCGTAACTCGAAGTAAGGGACGAGATCCAACCGTAGCGTCCCTTGGAAGCTCGCCTCTATTCGCGTCCACGGCCGAGTTCTCTTCGGGATGACTTCGCAAAGCCACGAGTTTTGTGTCGACGAGAACTACTAGATTCTCCGAAGACACAACTAGAAGATCAAGAAAGAAGAAAGGAAACTACCACCAAGAATCGGAATCCAAATTCCGGAAAGAAGGAGATGCGATCCGCTTCTTCTTT
>JAGFNQ010002045.1:249867-271484 GCA_024364735.1 Boesenbergia rotunda | reverse complement strand
CGAGCCACCACCCACACATCTTCAGCCTTCCTGCCTTTCCTTTAGTTCATGTGTTCCTTACCTTTATCTGCAGCATAAGACAACACATAACTAGTAAGCATAAAAGCTTAGTAAGGATCCGGTCCTACTCGCAAAATCCATACGAAAGCATACAGCGTGTGTACATAACAAGACATAAGCATGAGTTCATCATAGCATACTAAACATCAAGTTTCTAAGCATGCAGCATATAGAATTTAAGCATACCTATCACATGCAATAAATGTTTTTCAAAGCAGTTCCATAATGGTATTACTTAAAAATACATCCATATCATATTGGGCCCTGTTGTGTACCAACTATCGCGCGGAACTATTGCTCGTTCCCTAATGAATTGGGGTAGCGAGCCACCAATTAATTAGAGCAGGACCCTTCCGTCCTACCGGAGCCATGACCTTACGTTAACATGCACCCCGGATTTGTTTAACGACCCCCTTACGAGTCGGGTACATAACTTCAAATGTAAAATACTTATCATGCTTTTACATATATGCTAAGGAGTACTTTCACATTCATTCTCAAGGGACACACCACTCTTCAAGGGTGCTCATGATCCCTTAGGGACACACCACACAACATAAGGGGTGCTCTTGATCCCATACTTAATGAAGTATCCTTTCAAGCATCTTATTATACACATCACATGCATTTCATAAAGGTGCCCCTCAGGGGCTATAAGGCATGCTCATACATAGATCATAATTCAACCCCTTAACATATCTTATATATGACAAGGGTGATCACATAAATCATATTCATATCATAGGAAGTGGTAGCATGCTTCATGGGTAAATCAAATGGTTCCTAACCCTAAAACTAGAGTCTTGGCCGAAACTCATGGGTAGGGGTAGATTAGGTTTTTGACATCAAAACATCCCCTACAAGCATCATATATATATATATATATATATATATCATGTATCATACTATAGCATGCACCATGGGAGAAAATCAAGCAACCCTAACCCTCATCTAGGGTTGGCCGAATGTCATAGCTAGGGAGAGTTCCATTTTTTTTTCCAATCAAACATTCCATTTAAACATCACTTGCATATACATATCATCATCCCAAACATAAGCATATCTCCTAGGGTACATCTCATACAATCATCACATATGCATGCATATGATCTTACTAAACACAATCATAATCACATAGGGTAAGTTGTCCTTTACAACCTCATGTTTCATGCCTTGGCCAAATGTTACATGCTAAGGAATCCAATCAAACCTTTCCTTTGAATATCACATGCATATACATCTCATATCATTTCACATAAGCATATCACATAAAATAATTTAACCTTCACAAACCCTAAGGTTTCATGCCTTGGCCGAATGGT
Organism: Boesenbergia rotunda; assembly: GCA_024364735.1. Taxonomy (NCBI): domain Eukaryota; kingdom Viridiplantae; phylum Streptophyta; class Magnoliopsida; order Zingiberales; family Zingiberaceae; genus Boesenbergia; species Boesenbergia rotunda. The sequence goes on along the minus strand of JAGFNQ010002045.1, from coordinate 270,102 downwards.
GTAGGGTAGGAAAACTAGGGTTTTGAAATTAAACCTTCACACAAGCATTTAATCAAACACTTTATCTACACTACTAATCATGGACACATCATAGGATAGCAAGCAACCCAAAAACCCTAATCTATTCTTCTTTGGCCGAAACTTATAGGAGGCCTAATCCTATTTTTTTCTTATCACAACATGATGGGAAACAACATACATCCATACCCTAAGTTCCTAGGGGTCTCCTCATGCAACAAGAAGTAACCAACGCAGACCTGAGGCGGAAATTCTATTCGAATTTATCGGAGAGCCGAAGAAGAGGACAAACAAATTCTTGTCGGCTCTGAAAGCAAGGAAGATGTTAGAAAAGGGATGCTCCGGATTTCTAGCTCATGTGGTTGATACCAGTCCTAAAGAGGGCCCGAAGCTAGAAGACGTCAAAGTAGTATGCAATTACCCAGAGGTATTTCCCGATGACTTACCAGGGTTAGCACCTGAAAGAGATATAGAATTTGCAATTGAGTTGGTTCCTGGTACTAACCCCATTTCTAAGGAACCGTACCGTATGGCGCCAACAGAATTAAAGGAATTACAAGGACAGTTACAAGAGCTCCTTGACAAGGGACTCATCCGCCCTAGTCATTCCCCCTGGGGAGCCCCCGTACTGTTCGTGAAAAAGAAGGATGGGTCGATGCGAATGTGTATCGACTATCGGGCGCTGAACAATGTGACTATCAAGAACAGGTACCCTCTACCCAGGATAGATGACCTGTTCGATCAACTGAAGGGAGCCACGGTTTTCTCTAAGATTGATCTGAGAGCGGGTTATCATCAAGTCAGGGTGAAAAATGAGGATATACCGAAGACGGCTTTCCGAACCAGATACGGACATTATGAGTTCGTAGTGATGCCATTTGGAGTTACCAATGCGCCAGCTATGTTTATGGACTTAATGAATCGGGTATTCTCGGCATTCCTCGACAGATTTGTGATCATCTTTATCGACGATATCCTTATATATTCGAGAACTTCCGAAGAACATGCTGAACACCTGAGTATAGTACTACAGACTCTTCAGGAGGAACAACTGTATGATAAATTTTCCAAATGCGAGTTCTGGCTCGATCAAGTATCATTCTTGGGACATGTTATCTCCAAGGAAGGAGTAATGGTGGACCCGACTAAATTGCAGCTGTGAGTAACTGGACTAGACCCAAGAATGCTAGTGAAATCCGAAGTTTCCTCGGGCTAGCAGGCTATTACAGAAAATTCGTAGAGAACTTCTCTCGGATTGCAGCCCCTATGACAGCTCTTACGAAGAAAGACAAGAAATATATATGGACCGAGGAATGTGAAAAGAGCTTTACTGAACTGAAAAGGAGGTTGACTAGCGCTCCAATATTGACTCTTCCCGAGAGCGATATGGGTTTCGATATGTACAACGATGCATCCAAACTTGGACTCGGAGCTGTGCTTATGCAAAATGGTAAGGTAATTGCCTATGCCTCTAGGCAACTGAAGGAACATGAAAGAAACAACCCTACCCATGACTTAGAATTAGCAGCGATGGTCATTGCACTGAAAATATGGAGACACTATCTATATGGAACTCAGTGTAAAGTTTATACAGATCACCAGAGTCTGCGATATTTCTTCACCCAGAAAGATCTGAATATGAGATAGCACAGATGGCTTGAATTGGTCAAGGATTATGACTGTGAAATCCTGTACCATCCGGGAAAAGCCAACAAGGTAGCCGATGCTCTCAGTAGAAAAACATGTGCTGCCTTGATGTCTTTGTCGGCTTTGTCACAACCCTTAGGGGAAGAAATTATGAATTACAGAATTGAGATCATATCAGGATAGTTGTCCACCCTGATGATTGCGCCGACATTGTTCGGTGATATTCTGGAAAAGCAGAATCAAGATCTGAGTCTTCAGAGAATCAAGCAAGAGGTTCTCGAAGGCAAGGACGATGGGTTTCGGATTTCAGAAAGCGGAGTCATATATCTGCGGGATCGATTATGTGTTCCCGACGACTCCGACTTACGAACAAGAATCCTAGAGGAGGCTCACGGAACACCTTATGCGATGTATCTTGGGTCTACCAAGATGTATCAGGATCTGAAGAGAAAATTTTGGTGGTCTGGTATGAAGCGGGATGTAGCCCACTATGTCAGTATGTGTTTGACCTGCCAGAGGGTCAAAGCAGAACACTAGAGGCCTGGAGGAGTTTTGCAACCCCTGACTATTCCCGAGTGGAAATGGGAAGACATCTCCATGGATTTCATCTCTGGGCTACCTAGAACGACGAATGGATATGATGGCATATGGGTTATAGTGGACAGACTCACCAAGTCCGCCCATTTTCTGGCCATCAGAATGACCTACTCGGTGTAGCAGTTGGCTCAACTGTACGTCAAGGAAATTATCCGACTACACGGGGTTCCCAAGACCATCATCTCGGATCGAGATGGTCGATTTACTGCGGATTTTTGGGGACACGTGCAGAAGGCTCTTGGCACGAAGCTGAAATTTAGTACTGCCTTTCACCCCCAGACTGACGGGCAGACTGAATGAGTAAACCAGATATTAGAGGACATGTTGCGAGCTTGTGCCTTGGATTTCAAGGGAAGCTGGTGTCGATACCTGAGCCTGGCAGAGTTTGCTTATAACAATAGTTATCAGGCTACTATCGGGATGGCACCGTACGAAGCACTATACGGAAGAAAATGCAGATCTCCTATATGTTGGCTTGAGAGTGGTGAAAAGAAGGAGATGGGACTCCCGACGGATATTATAGACGAAACCACTCAGGCTATAAAGAATATTCGCCAGAGAATAGAGACTGCTCACAGTCGGCAGAAAAGCTACGCTGACAAGCGACGCAGACCATTAGAGTTTGAGGTTGGGGATTCAGTATTCCTGAAAGTGGCCCCTATGAAAGAGGTGATGAGATTCGGAAAGAAAGGGAAGCTGAGTCCGAGATATGTGGGACCGTATCAAATTCTGAGACGGGTAGGCAAAGTGGCCTACGAACTGGAGTTACCGCCAGAAATGTCGGCTATCCACAATGTCTTCCATGTATCAATGCTCAGGAAATGTACCTCTGATGGAAATCAAAGGATAGAACCTCCACCAGTACAAGATCAAGAGAACTTAAGTTCCAAACGCCGACCTATCCAGATCCAAGATCGGGAAGTCAAAAAGGTTAAGGAATAAGGAAGTGCCCTTAGTAAAGGTTCTGTGGCGGAACGAGCAATTCGAAGAAGCCACCTGGGAACGAGAAGAGGCTATACGATTAAAGTATCCGGAACTGTTTTAAAGTTCGGGACGAACTTTTTATAAGGTGCGTAGGATTGTAACACCCCAATTTTACGATTTGAGTACCTGGGAATTGTTTAAAGTTCGGGACGAACTTTTTATAAGATGTGTAGGATTGTAACACCCCAAAATTTCACCATGAATAATATTGTGAATTCATTATGAAATATTATGTGAATAATATTGTGAATTCATTATGAAATATTATGTGAATAATATTTTGGATTCATGGAAAATTATTATGAAATGTATGGAAAATTATTATAAAAATATTATGTAAATAATGTTATGAATTCAGGAAAAATTATTAGGAAATATCATGATGAATTTGGCTTAATAGGCTTTGATATGGATTAGTGCAAAAAGGTAGTAAAAAGAAAGTGTAGGAAGGAGGAAGCAAGGATCGAACCTTGAACCTCCTAGTTGCACTCTCCATGTCTTAACCACTACACCAAGAATTGTTTCTTGTTGAGAGAATAAGAAACATGCTTATTAAGTGTATAATAGGGAAGAGACATGTCTTTTCATGAGAAAAGTATAAATAAGAGAGGGAAGAGGTGTGAGTAACTTCCTCTTCTTCTTCCTTTTCTCTTCCCCACCGAAACTTCATTGCCCCTCTCCCTTGTGTTTTCGAAAAAATACAACCTAGGGTTTCTAACCCTAGGGAAGTGGAAGGAAGGAGACTATCTAAAGGGTCTTGCCCTCCACTAGGGCCAAGAAGTTCTAGAGGAGTTTTGGCGAAAGGAACCTCCACTTCTCCTTCAACCAAGGGTACCTTAAGGGACTTAAAGAAGTAGAAATTCAAGCGAAAGAATGTAAGTATCCCCTCGCCTGCAGTGTAAACGTTATTGTTTGATTTGTATGTTCTTCTTGTTGTTGTTTTTGAAAAAGGGAACCTTCTTCCCTTGTGCACCATTCGGCCACCCCCAAGAAGGAGGTCTTGGTTACTTCTTGTTGCATGAGGAGACCCCTAGGAACTTAGGGTATGAATATATGTTGTTCCCCATCATGTTGTGATAAGAAAAAGTAGGGTTATCCACCCTACAAGTTTCGGCCAAGAGGGAATAGGCTAGGGCTTTTGGGTTGCTTGCTGTCCTATGATGTACCCATGATTAGTAGTGTAGGTAAAGTACTTGTGTAAATGTTTGTGTGAATATTTGAAGTCAAAAACCTAGCCTACCCTACCCTACAATGTTTCGGCCAACCCTAGGTGGATTAGGGTTTAAGGTTGTATGATTTTCCCTATGATATATCCATGCTAAATAGTATAGACAAGGTGTTTGTGTAAATGCTTGTGTGGATATTTGAAGTCAAAAACCTAGCCTAGCCATCCTACAAGTTTCGGCCAACAATAGTTTAGGGTTAGGGTTGCTTGATTTTATTCCCATGATGCATGCTATATATGATATGTGATGATTGTATGGGATGTACCCTATGAGATATGCTTAGGATTGCTATGATGATATGTATGTACAAGTGGTGTTTAAATGGAATATTGATTTGGAAACTAAATGTCCCTAGCATGTGATATTCGGCCAAGCATGAAATATTAGGTTTATAAAGGTTAAATTATCCCATGTGATATGATTATGTTAGTGAGATGATATGTGAATGCATGTGATGAACAAATGGAATGCTTGATTGGAAGAACTTGGACTTCCCTAGCCATGACATTCGGCCAACCCTAGATTAGGGTTAGGGTTGTTTGATTTTCTCCCATGGTGCATGCTATAGTATAATACATGATATATATATATATATGTGGGATGTTGGTAGGGGATGTTTTGATGTCAAAAACCTAATATACCCCTACCCTTGAGTTTCGGCCAAAACCTTAGTTTTAGGGTTAGGAACCATTTGATTTACCCATGAAGCATGCTACCACTTCCTATGATATGAATATGATTTATGTGATCAACCTTGTCATATATAAGATATGTTTAAGGGGTTGAATTATGATCTATATATGAGCATGCCTTATAGCCCCTGGGGGGCACTTTTATGAAATGCATGTGATGTGTATAATAAGATGCTTGAAAGGATACTTCATTAATTATGGGATCAAGAGCACCCCTTATGTTGTGTGGTGTGTCCCTAAGGGATCATGAGCACCCTTGAAGAGTGGTGTGTCCCTTGAGAATGAATGTGGAAGTACTCCTTAGCATATATGTAAAAACATGATAAGTATTTTACTTTTGAAGTTGTGTACCTGACTCGTAAGGGGGGTCGTTAAACAAATCCTGGGTGCATGTTAACGTAAGGTCATGGCTCCGGTAGGACGGAAGGGTCCTGCTCTAATTAATTGGTGGCTCGCTACCCCAATTCATTAGGGAACGCGCAATAGTTCCGCGCGATAGTTGGTACACAACAGGGCCCAATATGATATGGATGTATTTTTAAGTAATACCATTATGGAACTGCTTTGAAAAACATTTATTGCATGTGATAGGTATGCTTAAAATTCTATATGCTGCATGCTTAGAAACTTGATATTTAGTATGCTATGATGAACTCATGCTTATGTCTTATTATGTACACACGTTGTATGCTTTCGTATGGATTTTGCGAGTAGGACCGGATCCTTACTAAGCTTTTATGCTTACTAGTTATGTGTTGTCTTATGCTGCAGATAAAGGTAAGGAACACATGAACTAAAGGAAGAGGCAGGAAGGCTGAAGATGTGTGGGGTGGTGGCTCGGGAAAGAAAGACTTCTATATATACATATTTATGTTTATGTTTATGTTCCCTTGAAAATAAGTGCTAGTGATTAGGATTGACATGGCATGATAGTGTTTACCTTGGAGGTCTTTTATATTTGATTATGTTATGAGTTACATTACTGGTGAACTTATCATGTTGTAGAATGACTTTGATAGTTAAACAAGCATGCTTAGTCCTTAGCCCTTGCTTTATTGTTTTAATGTTATGCTAGAAGATAGAAAAAAAAATATTACTATATGAATGAGTTGTACGTAACCCCGCCCCGAGAGTAGATATAAGGGCGGGCGTTACATTCGGCTAGGAGAAGGAAGAAGAGGGAGAGAAGGAGTTTTGGTGGAAGAAGAGAACAATGACTTAAGTGCTAAGTTGTCTCTTCCCTTCCCCTCTCTTTTATACTACATGAAGGGGGCATGTGAAGGGGCATGGTGCCTCTTCTTTTGATGACTCTTCACTTTCCTAAGCCTTAACCAAAATCCTCTTCATTCTCTACTAGCACTCCCTTGCTAGGTGAATTGGTTAGTACATGCATGGTGATACACTAGGTACAAGGTTCAATCCTTAGTGCGTGCAGTTCTTTTTATTACTTTTATGATTATTTTTGCTAAGGACCATATAAGAGCCCACTAAGGTTTATGTTAATATTTCTAATTTAAATTCATTCCATTCATGATAAAATTTTACCTAAGGTCCCTCAATGGCCATGGTATTAGAAGACCCATTATTACTTAGGTAATCTACATGAAAAATCATGAATAATCATGCTAAGGTTCGTACTAGTATCTCTATATTCCTCAAAAAATCTATCTAGGCATGATCAATATTTTTAAAGAAAATATTGAGAAAATTTTCCGGTAAAGAAAATATTGAGAAATTTTTCCGGGTCGTTACAATCTTGATCCTTGATTAGTATCAGTCAACCTTTTCGACATGCCGGACCATAGTCCACTTGCAAGATTTGACATGACGATCCTTTTGAGCTCACCAAGGGGGCATCATCACCCTGACTCACCAGGACACGGATTCCTTCAATAATCAATGGCACATCATACTATTAATATTATCTCCCAATTTACCGGGTCTATCGATCTAACAGAATAGATCTCGCCCATTGGTAAATCAAAGATATAATAATTAATAATATATGCCCGTCATTATTTCGGGATTAAGAGATCGTACTCCATAATAGCATCCGAGGTCTAATACAATTTACTAAGTCAGTACAAAAATTGGATGACCTCTCTTTTGGTTCTACTCAATGTACACAAAGTACACTAGTGTAAGCCTATGGTTAAGATAAACCACACCTGATTACACTACAACCATCCCGATGGTTTGTACAACTTCATCTCGGTTGTGAGCCTCTTTCTTATGCTTCGGTAAGGATCCTGATAACATGATCTTCTATGTGACACCACGCACCATGTTATCTACAATGCCAAGCATTAGACGTTTAGTGCACATACTAATATAAACATGCACTATGTGATTTTTTGGTTCTCTTTTAAAATGTAGATATATCCTTAACCAAAAGGAAAAGCTTTTAGTATACATCCTAACAGGGGACTGGCAACTTTGCTCTCCTGGCAGACATCAAGCTGAAAGTAAAAATATGGTAACGAGTGGTGAGTCCAAGCGGACTCTCAGGTATAGAGATAGATATACATGCCACATAAATAGCTATACAAGCTATAAGGAAAAAAAAGGATATAGTCTCATGGGAATATCAAAATATGCAAAATTGAAGTACTGAATGAATGTACATACCAGAATCCATCTATCCTTCGAGGTGGTGCAATCAACTCTTATATAACATCAAGTACAAAACACAATCCAATATGTAACTATCCCCTGTATGTACATTTCTATCATATGCAGTAATCACTTCAAGGCAAGGCTAAGGGAAACACTTCAAGGCAAGCGCAAGAATGAGGAGTCGAGGGCTCGGAAGCATCCTAAGGGCGCAAGGCTGATGGAAGGTGTTTGAAGGCTTGTGTCTACGCAAAGAAAAAGTAGAACCTAAGATTTATCAGGTATCAGTCGACTGATGAGAGGATCAGTCGACTGATATGGTGGATTCAGTTGACTGATAGTGAATCAGTCAATTGCTTCAACCAATAGAAAGATCAATTGACTGGGTCAGGTCCCAATCGACTGATAAGTGACCGTTGAAGGCTGACGACAGAAATCAGACGCTTTCTACAGTAGCCGTTGAAGCCCATTAGTCAATTGATGATCCTACAAGTCGTCTGATGTTGAGGGTTATACAAAACCAGATTTCAGAGCTTGAAGAGGCAACAATTTGATTCTCTCGATCTTTCTTGCTTGTTCTGAGATCTCTAAGCTTACATACTCTCAATCTCTTCCTCTAAAATCATTCTAATCTTGTATGAGGAAGAAATCATCTTGTAAGGGTTTCTCCACCTTCAAGCTTGAGTTGAAAAGGAGAAAAGCATAATGGAGCTTGGTTGTGTGGGTGTGGATCCTTGGATTAATCATCTCAAGGAGGTGGAGACCAAGTAAATCAAGGGAGTTAGCATTGCCTTCATTGTTTTCCTTATTGTCTATATTTTTCTTGTGCTTTGGCTAACAATTTGTAGACAAAATCCAAGAGAAGCTATTCATCCCCCTATAGCTAGACGCAAAGGTCCTAACAACACCGACTAGATCATCATCCATAACTCAACGTAACATACATAGGTCGTAAACATGTATCATGATCTAACGATCATACAACTAGGTACACATGCAAGTATACCATGCAATCAATTAATGTAGATATAAAGTGACATACCCCTATATATATGTACACATGCACATGTAAGTACTCTACAGAGTAAGAACGTCAAACAACGAGACTGTATAGACAAGAATTTGATTATCTCAAAGATCAAGCAATATGTATCAACCAAGATTTTGTCTGTAGCATATATAAAGTAATAAACCTATTGCAAATCATAAGCAAGTCATGCATAAGATAAAGTAGTACTATAGAAAACAAGCAAGAAGTACCCACCTCAAATAGAGAAATCCGTATATGTAGAGAATCTCCTATCCAATAATCAATAACAAATTGGTGCCCTGTATTAAAGGTCATAGTTTTAGCTATCATATCAATTAGTACATAGCTAAGATAAATCCCTAAACTATATTAGGGTTAACCTAATCATCACATTTCATTTAATTTCAACTAATTGAATGATTAACCTATGTTTTTTTAGGATTAGTTTTCGAATTTAGGGTGAGCCTATGTTTAACCCAAGTGGCCAACTCAATTGTGATCCACCCATAATGAATGACACTATTCTACCTTATAAATCACCTCTTCCTCCAAATTCAGATCCTAAAATCGGTCCCTAGCTCTACCCTCTAGCTCTCAGCCCAAAGAGAGATATAGGATAAAGAATCCAAACTACAACAACCTACACACACCAAGCATAGTTCACGGTAGTAACCTCAAATGAAACAGAATGATCAAAGAGGATAACTCCTAGTAAGACTAGAAGAACCCATACAGAGTATCCCCTCTTAGGAAGCTCACGGTTGAGACTTCCAACACTAGGCGAAACAAAACATCTCTCAGGGGAAACTTACTATAAGCATTAAAACAAAGATCTAGCACCAAGAAATTCAAACACAGGTTGATCTCCTCACCTCATGGCAAGGGCTTCAAGCCACAATCCCATGGCAAAGAAGCACCCAATTTAAATGAACTACACTGATTCAGCTTGTTCATCACAGCTTCATCTCAGATTCACAAAACCTAACCAAAATTCTAATCTACCGAATTGACAGTGCTAGCCAACAGAACATCCAAATCGACAACAGAATTCATTCCCAGCTTTGAATTACATAAATCAAATCTGAACAGCAAACCCATTCATCTATCCGAATCAAATTTAATTCCATGCTCAATTCAATCCAAATCAATTCCAAAGTTGATCACGATAACAAATCCGCTCCTAATAGAACCAACAAACTCCAATTCAAGCATTCATTACTTGGATTGGCTATGCCAGCTTTGCTCAACTTAAATCCGATGAGTCCATAAGCCCACATTAGTTTCTCCTTCCTCAGTTGTTCCTCCTAAATCTCTAGATCGTGCAACCCAAGTGCAAACTCTTGGATTGGACAATCACAAGTTGCGGCTGATCAGAGGACAACCAACCACCCAATCTCAACAGAATTAAACCCTAAGCTTCCCCAATTGACACTTACCCTCAGTAGAGTATCAGCGGCGAGCAAATCTAAAGAAGAGAGAAAAAGGAAAGCTTATATGTGAGGAATAAGAGGAGTAGATCGTGTGCCTTGGCTACGAGCGGAGATGAAGAGGGGACGAGAGCTTATATGTGAGGATATATTTGCATTTTAACCCTCCGTTGTTGTATAATCAAAACTAAGCCCCTAACCCTAGGCTTTATGTGATTTAGTCCTCCACATTTGGTTTTATCACAATCCCAACCCTAGTTTTAGGTTCTTTTCTATTTTAGACCCATAAGGTTAGGTGCTAAACACTTTAACCCTCCTTAGGTTTAGACAAATTTTAACCCCAATTTATCGTATTTAATAGTTATCCTCCATAAACGTCTTCCTTAATTAAACCATTTAGGAAGACTGACTTAACATCCATTTGATAAAGCTTGAATCCTCTATGGATTACATAACTTAAGAGCATTCTAATGGATTCAAGTCTGATTACTGGGGCATAGGTTTCATCATAATCAAGCCCTTTTACTTGGCTAATTGTTTCACCTTTTTCATTTAGTTTGTTCCTAAATACCTATTTTGTTTCAATAAATTTTTTAACCTTCGGTCAAGGTGCCAAATCCTAGACTTCATTACGATTAAATTGAGCTAACTCTTTTTGCATAGCTATAATCCAATCAGGGCAAGTAAAACTTCTTTTATAGTTTTAAGCTCAATTTTTCAAATTAGGGCGATTTGACTTAGGTTTCTATGAAGATATGGTTTGAGCCCTTAGGTCTAGGTCACCTATTATTTGATCAACTTAGTGGTCTGAACTAACTCTTGTAGATCTTAGGTCTATCTGTATTTTTTGATCTAGTTGTGACTCAATCAGTTCTTCTTCTTCTTCTATTCGAATTTCACTATTACCTTTAAGATCAGTGATAGACCTAACAAAGTCTATTAATTGATATTGGGGCTAGTCGGTTCTTTAGATTTTATCTTTTTATCAAATTTTACATTTGTTGTCTCCTCAATCCTTAATATTGTTTTGTTATAGACTTTATAGGCCATGCTGTTTAGTGAATATGCTACAAAAATTCCATTTCAACCTTAGATGTGAATTTTCCTAAGTATTCTCTTGTATTTAGTATGTAAACCTTACACCCAAAAACTTTGAAATATTTAATATTAGGTATTTTATTGTAATAAATTTCAAAAGATATTTTTCTATGATTTTTATTTATAGTTATTCTATTTGTAAATAGCAGGTTGTACTAATAGCCTTAGCCAAAAAGTATTTAGGTAGTTTATATTCGTTAAGCATTGTTATATTTACTTCTTGTAAAGTTTTATTTTTTCATTAAACAAATCTATTTTATTGGGGTGTTTTAGGATAGGAGAATTCATGGTGATATCTATTTTCTTGGCAAAATTGATTAAATCTTTGATTTATAAATGCACATTCATTATCGCTCCCAAGTCTTTTAATTTTTATCTATTTTTCATTTTTGTTTATTTACAAAAGTTGTTAAAGATTTCAAATATTTTATCTTAATTTCTTAAGAATTTTACCCTGCCGAATCATGAATAGTCATCAATAATTACTAGACAGTATAATCTTTCATTTATTGATTTAATTCTATGAGAGTTGAAAAGATCTAGACAAAGTAATTCAATTATAGAGTTAGTTTGAGCTTGATTGGTTGGTTTATGAGTTAATTTAGTTTGTTTTCCTTGTTGACAAGCATTATAAATTATTGACTCAATATTAGGTAATTTTGGTAATCCTCTAACTAAGTCATTTAGTTTGGATAAGTTTCTAAAGTGGGCGTGCGAAAGTCTTCTATTCCAAAGCCATATTTCTTCTTTTTATATTAAGAGACAATTAATTAAATGATTGGCTAGTTTTTTTTGAAATAGGTACATTCACTACAAGAAAAAATGTTTTTAATGACATTGAAAAGTGTCATCATATATTACTTATACTGACATTTTTGATATAGTGACATTAAGTTAAAATGTCCTCTATAGTGATGTCGTCTAAAGTTTTATCACTTATGACAATTCTTAATGTCACTATAAAATAAAAATAGTGACATACTAATAGCATGAATAATTATTATAGTGACAAAAAATATTGTCACTATAAGATTTGTAATGACATTTATATATGTTGTTTTATTATAGTAATGATGACCAATTTATATGTCCTTTAAAATTATTTATCAAAACAATTATAAGTGTCTTGAATTTTATTTCTAGTCATAATAAAAAATGTCACTAATGATAGTTTATAAAGTTAATTTAAAATCCCTCGTTATATCATTTATAGTGACACATATAAATGTTTGTTATATTAGTTTATAAGGACATTTAAAATTATCATTAATAGTTATTTATTATGACATTTTGAAATATTTTCATATGAGTTTTACAATGATATTTTTATCATCACGATTTGGTGTTTATTATGACATAAAAAATATCATATATTAATAAATATCTCACCCATTTTCAATATTTTCATGATATAAATATTTACGCATATAACTAATTAACATAAACACAAATAAAAATTTTAAATTGAAATCAAAGTGCTAATCAATAATTGCCAAATTTTTTATAATACAAGAATGTCAAATTGGTCACCTCAAAAAATATCTATGCACTAATCACAATCACAAATATACCCAATGTATTTAGTTTAGGAACTAACAAAAAATTAAGTTTCTCCTAAAGCAAAATATAACCAAACTTCCAAATTTTACTGCATCTTCAATCTTCAACCATCACATCTTAAACAAAATCCAATATTCTTGTCACCTACAAAAAAAATCATATATTAATTAGTTTGTGTAAATGAAATAAAATTAAAGAAGTATGAAGTATATAATAAAGAAAAGAAATGTATATAATCTAGATCTAGATTTTTTTTCACAAGCAAAGTTAACTCTTTGGTATAGTAGAGGCGAGCTCATAATCTTATTATACTACCTAAACAAAACAAAACAGAAGAAGTGTGTGCTGTGACAGAAGAAGAGATGAAGCTCTTTATTAACTCACTCACATTTCTACAAAAGTGAAAATGGTTTTCGGTCCTTTGAAGTTTTTGTAAGTACCCCTGGTTGATTTTGATGTGATCAACCGATTTAAGTTAGGTCCTGGTATGTTTAATCCCTCTGCTAAGTGTGCAGGAACTTAGGTACAGAGGAAGTCGAGCGTACGACGTAGCAGACGAGAAGGATTGTGCGGAGAAGTGAGCCGACGGGCTTGGTACAATCCGAGGGACGCGGAAGCTGCAGAAGAGTACACCGGTGGAGCGAGAAGGACGTGCGCGGTGTCCGAGAGACGAGAAGCCGGGAGGAAGGACGCTCGAGGGGCGAAAGGCCGGAGTCGGGTTCGGGTGAGCCTAACTTCGGTTGGCCGGAAATCACCCAGAAGACGAAGAATCAAAAAGACTAGTCCAAGCGCCCAAAAGAAAAGAAAAAGTTATTTAGTGCCAAGGAGGATCGAACCCAAAACCTCATCAACAAACTCTAACCCAACTACCATTTGGGATAAAGGGTGATTGCACTAAAAGGTTGCCAATATTCAAAAAAACTGGTTCAATGCCCAAAAGAAAAGAGAAGATCATTTGGAGCCAAGAAGGATCGAACCCGAGACATCAACGTTCCACGGTAAACCACTTACCATTTGGGATAAAGGGCGATGGCAATAAAGTATTTCCGATATTGCTACTTAGAGATTAGAATAGCCACATGGAAATTCAAACAGCCAACACGAGCGGAAAGATAAAGTTTTAATTAAAACTTTATTTCTTAAAAGATAATCTTACATTATCCTTTAATCAAATCCAATGGATGCAGTTAATCCCATCCAAGATCAACCATCCAGATTACATCCATGGATCAACGGCCAAGAGAAAAGTCATCAACAATCAACAATCCAGATTCATTCTCTTAGGCTATAAATAGACTTAGAGGTTTTGTTTTTTCATATTCAATTCATTCTTGTAATTCTCTCTAAAGTCTATCGTGCTTTTGTTGTAAGGCTTCTCCGCCACAAGGAGATTTTAATTGAGCGTCCACTGCCTTGGAAGCAACGTTCTTAGTTGCGACCAAGTTTTTTATAAAAGACAAGTGCCTCCATTTTTTTTATATTTTTTTTCCGTCTATTCACCCCCTCTAGCCGGTCCAACCCGGTCCAACAAGTGGTATCAGAGCCAAGGACGCCGCAGAAGGACTAACCGCCGACTGCAGCAATTTCAAGAAAATGGTTGGAGCCGTAATCTACCCGCCGAAGTTTGAGGGGGAGTTCGCGATGTGGAAGCGCCGAATGCAGGTATTTTTTAAAACAGATATTGAACTGCTATTAATTATGAAAAATGGTTTTTCAGTTCCAAAAGACAACAACGACAAGGATAAAGAAATAGAGTCGTGGACTAAGAAGGAGCAAGCAGACTTTGTAGCAAACGGCAAAGCGGAATTTCATCTACTAGCCGTTCTTCCCGCACAAGAAGTCAACCGCATCGGAAATTACAACTCCGCAAAAGAGCTCTGGGAGAAATTCCTGGAATTACATGAAGGTACCTCAGATGCAAAATTGGCGTGACGAGACCTTCTTTGAAGCCAACTGACAAACCTCCGGATGGAGGATGGAGAATCAGTTGCACATCTACATGCTAAGGTAAAAGAACTAATCACCGACCTTGAGAACCTCGGAGAAAAGGTAACAAGTCGCGATGCTCAAAGGTACGTTTTAAACGCATTTCCGAGAACCCCGGAATGGACCTCGGTAATCGATGCATATTTCATTTCAAAAGATTTAACGGTAAGTACATTAGAGCAATTATTTTCTACTTTGGAACTTCACGAATCTCGTTTTGTAGAAAAGAATAAGAAAGCAGGCATCGTCGCACTGAACACAAGGAAGATCCAACTCGACGAGGAATCCTCAACTGACGACGAAACAACAAAAATGGTAAGTTCTTTTAAAAGTTTTTTTAAAGCTAACAAATTTTCAAGAACGCAGAAAAGAAGACGGTCCCCAAAGAAGCAAATAATCAGATGCTACAACTGTAAAGAGGAGGGACACCTGAAGGACCAGTGTCCTAAACTCAAAAACCAGTCAAAGAAGAAAAAGGCACTGAAGGCCCCCTGGGATGAGTCCTCATCAGAAGAGTCAGAAGGTCAAGAATATGCGGGACTTGCGCTGATGGCAAATCATCAAGAAGGGAGCACTGATGAAGGGGGAGAGACGTCAGAAGAAACCGATGACGAAAGAGGAACCTCGCTTTTCGAAAGCGACCCGGTAAGTGAGGTTTGTTTTCTTCCTCATGATCAATTATATGCAGGAGTTAAAGCCTTGCTCAAATCTATTTGTAGATTAGAAAAAGAAAATTTAAAATTAAAACATGAATTAACACTTACATCCTATTCTGATATTTTGAAAAATGAAAATGATAATTTGAAAAACTTAGTGCAAAAATTAGAACTTGATATTGCATATTTACGCCAAAAGAAAAATAGCTTTCCTGATAATTTAAATTGGTATTTTAAAAATCATAAGGGTCAATTTAAAAAAGTACCCAAGAGCTATATTCCGCCTAAGTTTTTAATTAATCCTGTCGACAGGAATTTATTTTGGGTTCCAAAATTTATTTTAAACTAATAAGTTTTTTTTATGTGCAGAATTCTTTTACAAAAGTTATGTTAATATTTTTCAAATATTTTCGGTCAAAATTTGAAATTAAAATTTCAAAAAAAAATTAGACTTAATAATTTATGTTTATTGATCTAATTTTTCATGATTCAGATATAATGGAAATACTCATTATTATTTTTTTTAAAAAAATTCAAAGTATTTTTTTTAAAAATTATTCTTCAAAAACACGTATCTGTTATTTTCAGACTTAATAAACAAATTTAAAGCTGAAAATTTTTGTCTAAACTCATATCTTCACCTTCGACTTTGACAAAAATATTCAGATTTTTTTCGACTTTTTATGAATTTTTTATCGAAAATGATTTTGTTTCAAAATTCGATAGAAAATATTTTGACAGGATTCGATTTTTTTTAGAACTCCTCATCAACTGTGGATTTTATCATTAAAAAATTTAGATTTTATTTAAGTAATTTTTTTTGGAATTAACATTAAAAAAAATATGTCATTTTAAAATTTGAAAAATCTATGGCAACGTGATTTTTTTTCTTAGAATATTTTTTATCGCACTCAAAAAATTTTTCTTCTTCCCTACTTATATTTCCTAATTTTTTGATGTGATCAAAAGGGGAGGAATAGTATTAAGTTAAGGGGTAGAATTTTAATATACTCGAAATTTAAGTTTTTTTTTAACTTAAACTGTTTACATTATTATGCATGTTTTTTTTTATTTGTTTACCCTAACTTAACTCGGATTGATGCACATCAAAAAGGGGGAGATTGTAAGTACCCCTGGTTGATTTTGATGTGATCAACCGATTTAAGTTAGGTCCTGGTATGTTTAATCCCTCTGCTAAGTGTGCAGGAGCTTAGGTACGGAGGAAGTAGAGCGTAAGACGTAGCAGACGAGAAGGATTGTGCGGGGAAGTGAGCCGACGGGCTTGGTACAATCCGAGGGACGCGGAAGCTGCAGAAGAGTACACCGGTGGAGCGAGAAGGACGTGCGCGGTGTCCGAGAGACGAGAAGCCGGGAGGAAGGACGCTCGAGGGGCGAAAGGCCGGAGTCGGGTTCGGGTGAGCCTAACTTCGGTTGGCCGGAAATCACCCAGAAGACGAAGAATCAAAAAGACTAGTCCAAGCGCCCAAAAGAAAAGAAAAAGTTATTTAGTGCCAAGGAGGATCGAACCCAAAACCTCATCAACAAACTCTAACCCAACTACCATTTGGGATAAAGGGTGATTGCACTAAAAGGTTGCCAATATTCAAAAAAACTGGTTCAATGCCCAAAAGAAAAGAGAAGATCATTTGGAGCCAAGAAGGATCGAACCCGAGACATCAACGTTCCACGGTAAACCACTTACCATTTGGGATAAAGGGCGATGGCAATAAAGTATTTCCGATATTGCTACTTAGAGATTAGAATAGCCACATGGAAATTCAAACAGCCAACGCGAGCGGAATGATAAAGTTTTAATTAAAACTTTATTTCTTAAAAGATAATCTTACATTATCCTTTAATCAAATCCAATGGATGCAGTTAATCCCATCCAAGATCAACCATCCAGATTACATCCATGGATCAACGGCCAAGAGAAAAGTCATCAACAATCAACAATCCAGATTCATTCTCTTAGGCTATAAATAGACTTAGAGGTTTTGTTTTTTCTTATTCAATTCATTCTTGTAATTCTCTCTAAAGTCTAGCGTGCTTTTGTTGTAAGACTTCTCCGCCACAAGGAGATTTTAATTGAGCGTCCACTGCCTTGGAAGCAACGTTCTTAGTTGCGACCAAGTTTTTTATAAAAGACGAGTGCCTCCATTTTTTTATATTTTTTTCCGTCTATTCACCCCCTTTAGCCGGTCCAACCCGGTCCAACAGTTTTGTCATGAATTTGGAATCATGAACAATTATAATCTATTGTTGAAGTTGTTGAAACAAGGATTAGCTATATATGAATTTTGTCCTTTGAAGTTGCTGAATAATAGTAAACTGAATAGTAATGTTCAAGCTTTAGTGTGATAACTTGAAATTTAGAAAAGCTAAGTTGCAAACAAAAGAAAGGAACAGGAGCTGTTACCCTTTATAGTAAACGGAATAATAATGTTCAAGCATTAGTGTAATAACTTGAAATTAGAAAAGCTAGTTGCAAACAAAAGAAAGGAACATTTTATCATGACACATTTTATAAATGTAATTATAAATTAATCAAAATTATTTAATTTGTTTAACCTAAAATATATATAAATATATATATATTCTCCTTCTCTCACCATGCCAAATCCCTAAACCCAACGCCGCCCTCTTCTTCTTCTTATGCATCTCCTCCCTCGCCCGACCTCTTCCTCCCCTCTTCTCCTCTTCACAAATCGCGGCGACCACCTCCCCTCGCGCAGGCAAGTAGGATTCGAAGCCGAAATTGAGCGCATCTCCTCCTCCTCCTTCCTTGATGTTCACCGATCGCCGCGAGCACGAGCCAGTTGCCGACCACCTTGAAGTGCCAATCGCGAGCCTTCCTCCCCGACCTTGGCGAGGCTGCAACCTTCGGAGCCCTTCTTGATCTGAGCCACTGCAGCGAGTACAAGCCGACGTCACCCCTCTCTCTCGATCTCTCTTTTCTGACCGCATCGCCACCTGCTCTCCCTCATCGTCGTTGGCAACGACGATCATAGGCCTTGGACAGGGCTGAGTCTTAATCATCTCAATCCTTCCTTCCTGAGTTGGCGCCCGATCACTGACTCACTTGGGCCCTCCTTCCTCCTCCGGCGCACACACACATCCCCCATCATCGACGGCCTTTCATGCGAGGGAAACACAGCAACGCCATAGCAGTCGGCTCCTGGTCACAACCGCCCACAATGCTGGTCAAGGGCCAGCCTCTGCTGTCCGAGCAAGCACTCAAGTCTGATTGCTGCCGCCGCATCCGTGTACTGCCGCTGGGAGCTCACCATAGGAGAGTGGATTATTATGCCAATGGATGGTGGAGTTGCTAATGTTGAAGGTCGCTATGGTCCGATTATTATGGCAATGTTCTGGACATTTATCTGTACAAATTGCAGTGGAATTCAGTAAGTGTTCACATTTTTCTTTTAATCGGCATGGATTCGTTCCTATTTTTGTCCAGTCATTATTTATATGATATATCATGTTGTATCATTTTTCCTTGCAGTCGGGAGTTTACCCATCGTGTTAAATCCATATCTATGGCTAAATTTACTTCCCAAGAAGTTACCGCCCTTCAAGAAGGGGGAAATGAGGTACAACTCTATTGAAAGTGTTCATTCACTTTTTTTTAAAACATATAATTTGGCCACTCTTTCTAAGCATGTAAAAGGTACTCTATTTCCTACAGCGTGTAAGAGAAATTTACTTTAAGAACTGGGATTCACAACGCCACTTATTTCCAGATAGCATGTTACTGCCCAATCTGTCCTTTCAGTTCTTTAGGGAACTATCATGCCTTGTTAACCTTAACTGTTTGCTATTCCTTTGAGTTACAGCAATATTGATAGACTCAGGGAGTTCATCAAGCATGTTTATGTTGACCAAAGATATGCTGGGGAGAGGCCTGGAGACATGTCTCAGAGGCTGAAGGTAGCAACTGATGGAGATATTGTCGATTTGAAAAATTCTACTTATGTGTACAGAAAAGTTACTCATGTCAAATCTGCTTGACTAAAATCTGTATTATTTGTGAGATTGCAGGGCGATAGGGACAATAATAATGAAAACAAAAGTGAAGAATCATATAGAGGTGGTTCCAGAAGCCCACCATATGAAGGTCCCTATCTTATTTTGATTTTTTTTTCCTTTCTTATTAGTACAATCTGGGATATGCAATAACGGTAGTCTAGGATATTTTTCTCTTCTGCACGGATAAATTTCCTCAGACTTGTATAAAATATGGTTAGTCATTACATGTATTACGTGTGGCGTTGATTAATGCTTTAATATTCTCAAGTTCACCATTTTATCCTGCTGATGCATACCATTCAATATATTATTTTGTGGTTCATATGATTAGAAATTTATATGGTGGAACACAAGGTTAACTTTTAAGCACCAACTTTCTAAAATGGAAGTTTACGGAAGAGCTAAAACAATCTGATCAATCATTTTGTTGGGCAGATGATGAAACAGAGTATTCGTTGGTTCCGCGATTGAAGGCATTTGCCGATTGGCTTCTAAAGGTTATTGCCTCTGGCAATTTTGAAGCCATCTTCCCAGCTGCTATGCAAGAGTATGCACCATTAGTGGGGGAATTGTGGAAAGATTCTGCTATTCAAGCAACATACAAGCATAGGAATGAACTTCGGCTCCTCCCTGCCACTTTGACTTACTTCTTAGAAAGGTAACAACTCC
>JAGFNQ010002045.1:0-249842 GCA_024364735.1 Boesenbergia rotunda | reverse complement strand
GTATATGTATATATATTTTTTTTTTTATTTTGCCCATTATAATCTATTTCTTTCCCATTCAAATCCAGTCCGTTTCATTAAGCTCAAGCCCCTTCTAATTTTAATTTCTGGATTCTTTTCTAAGTTCATGCTTCTACTTGACTGTCTTTTAAAAAAAAATTAATTATGTTAATTTCAGCTTATTGAGTTGCTTCGCTAAATATTTTAATAAAATATGAAACAACGGGATGAATATAGATTAATCAATTTGCCTTTTTTAAGGATTTAATGAATAAATTTATTTATAACATTAGATGAGTATTGTTTTTTAAATATATTTCAGTCACTAAAATTATTTCACCAAACAATTTAAATTTTTAATTAAAATTTGAAGATGTTTTTTATATATGTCAACTACCTAGATTTTACCATGTGACTAATTTTGGAATAGATAATTTGATTTTATATTTTATTTATCAAATACATTCAGGAAGGATAATGATATTTCATCTTTATCATTAGTTCAATCATCGTATTAGTGTTCTGCATTATAATTGAACGTTGATTGTTTAGGAAACACATTCTGTCGTTTACCATATTATCTAAATTTGAAGATTTCTCAAATTTTGGGATAATGATGTAGTAATAAGACGTCTTCTTAATTTTTCAATTTCGGTAAACTAACATACGATTTTTCTTTAATAAGTGATTGACTTAAAAATGCAGATCGATTAATCATATATTATGAGTATTTTTGATTTATCATAAAAAAAATTTATAATGTCAAATTCATCATCCAAAGTTACTCGATTTATAGTGATTACATTATCTCTATTCTCTACTAATAAAAATGCAAGATTCTCAACAACATTAGGCAGGAGGTTCTTATAGATGATGAGAGTTACAATACTAATTTAACAATTATTTTAACATTTTATAATTTAACATTACAAATGTAACATTTTATAATTTTTTTTAAAATTATTTTTCTTGAAATTTAACAATTTCACTTTGACGTTACACCAATATAATAGATAAAATTATGTGTATGATAAATTGGGTTTAAAAACTTAAAAAATAATTAAAAAAATAGATTTAGAAAGAAGAATAAGTTTTTGTCAGATTAATATCAATATATTATATTATCATTTTAACGATGACGTATTCAAAATAAAAATAAGTATAAAATTATGCTCATTAATTAATTTTATTGAATTTTAAGCTGACCTTAAATGGTTTAATATTATCTGTCCTTTGATATAATACAAATAAATAATTATGGGATATTTTTGTAGTGACTTTTTACTTTAAAAAAATAAGATTAATTAATCCTCTTAGTGATTAATTAGGTTAGATATTAGTTGTTAAGGTAAATCGAAATATACTCATAACGGACAGTCTAGAAATCTAATATTCCATGATTGTAACTAAGAATCAAATTGTGAATGTTTGAGAAATAATTAACCATAAATTTAAAATTTCGTGTTTAAATTAAAAACACTAAATTATGGAGAGGGAACTTATCAAATTTGGAATAAGGGACTATCAAATGTTTTAGTTGGTATTCAAAAATAAAAAATAAAAAATTCTATCATAATTTTTCATCTTAAATGATACGTTTATTTTTTTTTAAAATTATTATAGTAACTTTATTATATAATTATTAAAATATAACGTATAATCAAATTAATTTAATTTGTTCAAAATTAAAATACATAAAGTACTAAACATTTTCATATAAAAAATTATTTATCATAAAAAATTATTTAAATTTTATTTAAATCATTTAATATAGGGTAACTATAATGGCAGGTGATTTAACCTTCTAAGTACATATAGACTTTCTAGCGTGAAGTCGTCCATAATATTATTGATCCAAACACTTGAAATGAATTTAGTCATCTGGATTCATTCCAAGTTGGGCACTTGAAATGAATCCAGTCGTCAGTAATATATATATATTTAGATATATTATATGTATTTAGGTCGTAATATATATTTTTAATATTTTTTAGGTATATTATTTAGTATTTAAGATTTTAAAATTTTCATATTGGATTATAACGGATTTAAACTAATAAGATTTTTTCTGTTACTTCCCTCTAGGTTATAATATTTAAGATAAAAAATTTTAAATACTCACGAGTATATTATATATATTTAGAATTTAAGAATTTAAAATTTAGGGATTAAATTATAATGGATTTAAACTAATAAAATTTTCTCTGGGGTTCAAGTTTTCTTCTGGCATTGTAATATTCATGATAAAAAATTTTAAATGCTCATATAACATTAAAATAAATATATTTTTGATATAAAATAAATATATAAGAGCATTTATTGGTGTTAATAAGTGGGTGTTATAATACTTATGTTTCGTGAAGGATAATCAACCTTGTAATATAATCAAGATATTATATTAAGTATTTTATTTGATATAATTTTAAAGTTGTAATGTAAATTTGAATTATAAAAACTAATTAAAATTTTATAATTTAAATTATAGACCAATAATATGTAATTTAAATTACATTTTAAACTCAATTACATTACAAACTTAATTATATTATCCGTAATTAAATATAATAATGATGTTATAAACCAACATGGCGTAATAACATTAACACGTTAATAATTTTTAATTTTTTAAACGAGGTTAATGAATAGATTTTATATAAAAAATTAACAATTAAGAAAATAAATTTTAGATATAAAAAATAAAAATCAATAACTAAATGGTGGGATGTTAAAGTTAAAAGGAACGTGAATGTGTTATAATAAAGAGCAATTATATACAATAAGAATTTTTAACATGAAACCAACATAAATGACGTGACATTTTTTATATACGCATCCGATTGCCGCTTGAACACCAACGGCGGCCGGAGGCCGCCGTCCCGAACTAAACTATAACCTAAGGGGTATAGTGAATCGGTCGAAAATCGTTATAATTAAAATGTTACATTATCCTGTTGAATTTTATACTATAAATTTTGATTGCATATCATTTTTCTATAATAAAAGGAAGACGTCATTTACTATTCAATTAGGACATATGTATTATATCTAAATCAATACGGATGCAATGCTCTTGGTACGTACGGAATGCAAAGTGAACATTTCCCGTCGTTTATATTTTTGACACTTCCCTCGTCGTTGCGGGAGGCAGAGCTTTTTCCTCCACCAGCGACTGGCGATCTGATTACCACGCTGAGCACATCGTCACGGTCATCTTCGATGATATCATCTCCGCGGGTTCGGCAAATCGTTATTCATCCACTGGCGTGAGGTTCAAGACCACACTCAAATGTCGTCGATTAGGTTCAAAAAAGGTGGAACCGTCATCCCGACGGCCCCCTAATCTCTGTCCCACGAATATCCAGAGAGGATAAATCATGGTGAATGCGGGATGGCAAGGCGCCCGGGGTTCGAGGGATTTTTGTAAACAGCAGCCAAGGTTTTATCCCTGCGCATACCGTCGACCCTTGAACCCATGACCTCTGATTCAAGCGCCAAACGTCTTACCATCTGATCCAGCCCGCGAGGGCAAATGTCGTCGATTAGGGCTCCGACGTTGGGTCGCCGCCGTCGTCTCTGGATTTGGATCAGTAGCACCACCAGCGCTCGACCATATTCTGCACTTCTAGAGGATTGGCTTCACACGAGGAAGACGAGTTAGGTAGACATTTGGCGTGTGGCTTCCGCAACGAAATCCCCGCTTTTGGCGGCGCCGACGACGATTCCTTGCTTTCCCAATTAGTTCGAGACAGAGGTGACAGTGAATATATTCTGGAAACGAAGCTAGATGCGTCCGCTCCTCCTCCTCCTCCTCTTCTTCTTCTTCCTCCTCCTCCTCCATTTGTTTCGGAGTTCCAGCTCGTATTTTACCAGTCTCTTTTTTAAGCTATTTTTATCTCTATGACCTATGGAAAACCTAATCTTCTCTCTGTCCGAAACGATTTTTTTCCTTGTTCTTCCCCGCCTCCGCCTCTCTCTGCTATTCGCTTTCCTGATTAGTAGAGAAAGAGAGAGGAGGGAGGGCCGGAGGAAGAATTGCACGGGATGCTGGAGAGGGCGGAGAGCGGTGCCTATTCATGGCGGTGGGCAAGCAACATCAGGACGAAGCAATCAAAATGGCTCGATAACAACCTCCGAGGTTTGTTCCCTAACCTTTTCCTTTTTTTTTCTCTCTCTCTCTCTCTATATGATCTCTTCTTTTGTTTTTCCGATTGAGCCATGAATTGGATATATAAATTTCATGATCCTTTTGAATCGAGATTTTGATTCTTATGTTTCCAATTTGTTTCATTTTTCTCTTTTGGAAGATTTCGGATTTGAAAGAAAGCAGTTTTGATTTCATATTGAAACTAATTTTCATATTCCATGGTAGAAACATCATTCTGATGCCACTTCAAAAAAAAAAAAAAAAAGAATGATGTAGTGTAATAGAAGCATCATTTTGGCTATTAATAATGTTTTTTCGAATAAATTCTATTGAGGATATATTAGTTATTGTTGGTTGGCATGAAGGATCCGATTGTTTGAATGGATAGTTTATCTAAAACAGAAACAAGCAGTTTACCACAAGTTACCGATTGAATCTCTGTATAAAATTTCCTCTTCAAAATTATGAAGCCCTTTTTTCTTTTCAGACAATCTATGAACTATATGTAAGGATGTAAGTGCCTTATTAAATTACTGCTTTGGTGTCACCCATATGATAGTGCAAATTGATCTTAGACATATAGCTCTTTGAAGCACTGTAATTATATGCAAGATTTTTTTTTCCTGAACTCCATTGTATGCAAGATTTTCCAAAGATATGATTGGAATTATTGAACATTGTTTAATGACTTGTTATCGTAAATTAGAAGAGCTATGATTCTCCATCAGAAATCATTAGTCTGTTTATTCAAAATGAAAGCTCAAGTAGAGTTTTTACCTGATTCATGTTACTGCTCCATAATTCTTTTATTAAAGTGTCTGAAGTGGATATTCTATAAAAATCATTAAACATTTCTAGTTACGAACATTAGTCTCTGTCTCGCTTTTTTGTTAATTCAAAGAGTACTCACTGCAGAGATGGAGTATACAGTGACAAATATGCTTAAGGTAGTCGAATCAGATGCCGATCCTTTGCTAAAAAAGCAGAGTTCTATTTCAAGAGAGGCCAGAATTGATAGGCTTTGTGGAAGATGCCCATAAAGCATATAGAGCATTGGCTGCAAGATTTGACCGCGTCTCTGGAGAACTACAGAAGGCCAACCACACAATAGCAACTCATTGTCCTGACCAGGTCCATTATGCCATGCTAGAGGAGGAGGAGGAGGAATATTTTCCAAAAGCAATTACCCCAATCGACCCAAGTAAAGTTAACAGGAGAACGGTTGATGGATTGATGAAGAAGAGAAGAGGAAGTGAATTGTCTATAAAGGCAGGTGAGGTGAGGGCCAAATCTGAGGCTGATAAAGTAAAGGCTCAAGAGGAAATAAATATGCTTCATAAAGGAATACTATTTCTGCAAGCTGAAAAACAATTCATCAAAAGCTCATATGAGAATGGTATAGTCAAGTATTGGGACTTTGAGAAGCAAATCATGGACATGTATGACGAAATGTGCTGGTGGCGGATGAGTTTAGTAGCAGTGAAGTCCTCAAAGATGTCGATGAGCGTATTATAATGACAGAAAAAGCCATTAAATCCTGCGAAGATGTCATATTTAGATTACAGGAGCAGCGAAAGACATCAATGGAACAAGTACAACTAGAATATGAAAGAACTAGAAATGCCAAAGAAAAATTGGAGGCTCTAAAGAGGGATTGTGATCAATCTGAGATGGATAAGGTAGAGATGGCTAGTGAAACAACAGAGATAAGCTTCACTGCTGAAAACATGGCAGAAGAAGCTGATTCTCTGAACAAAGCAAAGCTAGGCCTGCAAACTATACAGGACAACATCAAGGAATTCTTTGAGACAGGCACTGAAAGTTCCACTGCTGATTTTATTCGACACATAGATAACCTTGTCGACAAAGTTACTGAATTAGATCTCACACTCTCATCACACATTGCACAAATAAATCAATTTGTCTCAGTTAGCTGTGAACTAGATAAAAATGTGAAGAACTTGGAAGAGGAGAAATTGCTTCTGTCTGAGGACTCACATGTGTTAGCTGAACGATTAAGGAAGCCCAAGATGAGTTGAACAAAGTTGAGGCAATTGAGAAAATTATCCAGGATGAAGAATCTAGTTTCCGTGAGAAGTTAAATGAAGCTTGTCACAGAGTTAATGCTATTTCAGAGAAGATTCTGTCTCCTACACTCACGGAAAATTCTTTCGATGAAGCTTCATTCCCAGAGGAAGAGGCTTCTATCATTGAATCACATCATGAATGCAAGGATGTAGAGGTAACTAATGCTATTTCAGAGAAGATTCTGCCTCCTACACTGGGAGAAAATGTTTGCGATGAAGCTTCATTCCCAGAGGAAGAGGAAGCCTCTTCTCTTCCTCTTCTCTTCCTCTTCCTCTTGTATCATTGAATCACATCGTGAGTGCAAGTGTGCAGAGGTAACTGAATTCCATGATGTCAAAGAAGACTTGGTAGAGATTGATGCAACTCAGCCACTTGTTGAATTTCTTGAAGAATTTCTGCAGGATAAGGAAGTTGCTTCACTCAAAAATGCTTCAGAGGTAGCGAACAAGAATGAAAACTACATCCGAGAGATGATGGCTCTGATAGGGGAACTAGTGAATGTCATTGCATCGAGAGATGAGGAAATTCGCTTGCTGAGAGAGCAATTGGCATCTCTAAAGACAAGACTTGGTCTTTGTGCACTTGCTTCATCTGTTGATTCTTGTCACAGTGAATTGATATCCCTAAACTCTGAGATGTCTCAATCTACTCCCGGGAGAGATTCATCTGTCAATGGCATCAATGTAGAGTGTATCTATGAACAGAGTATAACTCAGCCTACTGAAGTGTCTAGGAAAAATATTGATCATTTTCTCGGCAAAAACATAGAATTTTGGTTAAGATTCAGCACTACATACCACTATGTGCAGAAGCTCAAAGCCAAATACGCAGAGCTACAAGCTGATATCAATAAACTGGATGCCAATAAGACAGAAGGCGGCAAATCTACTGATACCAGCAATCAGATTAACAATGCTGAGTCAGAATCAGTTGCCAAAAGACTGAGTGAATTGAAGACTGAGCTCTTGGTTTGGTCAGAGCAAAGCACGTTGTTGAGAGAGGAACTGGAGAAGCGGTACGTATCCCTCAACGATATGCAAGAGGAGATATCTAGTGTTGTGGGCAAAAGTTCATCATCCGAGGGAGCATTGTTTACTCCATACGAAGCTGCAAGGTTACAAAGTGAGGTGATAAACATGAAACATATGAGCAATAAGGCTTCGAGCCATCTTTTGGTGGGATACGAAAATAATAAAAACATCTTACCCTCACGTCTATCTCCAAATCAATTGGTGAAAAGAACAATCGATTCACCAATTGATTAACACACCTCGATTGGGCGTATGTCCATGTGTCCATCTCCTAATCAATTGAAAAGATCAATCGATTCACCAATTGATTGATACCTTAATTGAGCATATGCCTCAATCAACTGAGACACGTCACAACACCTCAAATCGATCATCAATCAATTCGGAGTGTAGCATCGCGAACAATTACAATCAAATTAATCCGATCAAAATCCAATCCTCTTTCCCCGTTCATCTTCCTCCCCCATTATAATTTGGATTGAGCTAGGTGGTTGGAGCTAGATGCGCAGAAGCGTTTTGATCATGAGAAACTTCAATTGATTGGAGGCGCAAATCGAATCGATTGAGGTCAGGCGTCGCACACAATCATGTACAAAAATATCACACAAGATATTATGACTCTCTCTCTCTCTCTCTCTCTCTCTCTCTATATATATATATATATATATATATATATATATATATATATATATATTTTTGAAGTGGCTAGAACCCATAACAGCCCACACAATCCGCAACCGGGTACATTCAAATGGCTGATTTACACCGAGAAATTTATCGTTAAATGAATAAGAAAACAAAATGTGCAAGCACTATATAATTATAAGGATGCAAGTAAGTTAGCATGTTGGTGTGGCTCAATGAAAAGTTTTAAAGGTCTTCAACAAGCTGGTTTCAATGTGATCACAATCTGCCGACCAGAAGTTGAGCATAGTAAGAAATTTCCCCGAGGAGAACGGGAAAAATGAAAGGTAATTTCAAAGTACTATCATTTAGCATCTTTACCTTTGTTTTCTCATTTGAACCGATATAGTCGCCTAGTTTTTTGCCTCTGACAACTTCTTTTCCTGCCCACCATAGCTGCATTTGCTGATGAACCTCACAATCTAGTCGATTTTGAAATATAACGCAAATAGTTAGCAGGTAATGTGAGCTTTTTCGACATCTGTGTGAAACAACATATAGGAAAACTATGCTGAATTAAGGTTTAACCATTGACAGAAATCTGAGACTTGGAAAATTAAGCTGACCAGTTCGAGCATTTGTAAAGGTTTCAAGGAGAAATCAGCAAGACTAGCATAAAGATGGTAGTTCGTTGCATTAACAGATATTTGTAAAAATTTGATTACTATGCATCATGAAAGAAGTTAAGAAAGAGCTAAACTTTAGAATTAGAATGAAGAACAATCGTGTATGAAATTTTATTTCTGTGCAAGCTAAAGGTATGGGCTTTTGCCCAAAAAGCATTGGTGTCTTGAAATTTGATTATAAACCTACTCTAAATGTGGAAGGTGATTATATTAACCAAAAACTGAAACTATCTCAATAATTGGATTACTGCTGTGGAGTTTCTTCAAATTACGAAGTTCAACTGTGTTGGTGCCCCGGTTGGTTTTGATGTGATCAACCAAGTTAGGTTAGGTCCTGTTGGTTTTAATCCCTCTGCTAAGTGTGCAGGAACTTAGGTATGGAGGAAGTCAAGCGTAAGACACAGTGGACGAGAAGGATTGCGCGGGGAAGTGAGCCGACGGGCTCAGTGCAATCCGAGGGACGCGGAAGCTGCGGAAGAGTATACCGGTGGAGCGAGAAGGACGTGCGCGGTGTCCGAGGGACGAGAAGCCGGGAGGAAGGACGCTCGAGGGGCGAAAGGCCGGAGTCGGGTTCGGGTGAGCCTAACTTCGGTTGGCCGGAAATCACCCAGAAGACGAAGAATCAAAAAGACTAGTCCAAGCGCCCAAAAGAAAAGAAAAAGTTATTTAGTGCCAAGGAGGATCGAACCCAAAACCTCATCGACAAACTCTAACCCAACTACCATTTGGGATAAAGGGTGATTGCACTAAAAGGTTGCCAATATTCAAAAAGACTGGTTCAATGCCCAAAAGAAAAGAGAAGAACATTTGGAGCCAAGAAGGATCGAACCCGAGACATCAACGTTCCGCGGTAAACCACTTACCATTTGGGATAAAGGGCGATGGCAGTAAAGTATTTCCGATATTGCTACTTAGAGATTAGAACAGCCACATGGAAATTCAAACAGCCAACACGAGCGGAAAGATAAAGTTTTAATTAAAACTTTATTTCTTAAAAGATAATCTTACATTATCCTTTAATCAAATCCAATGGATGCAGTTAATCCCATCCAAGATCAACCATCCAGATTATATCCATGGATCAACGGCCAAGAGAAAAGTCATCAACAATCAACAATCCAGATTCATTCTCTTAGGCTATAAATAGACTTAGAGGTTTTGTTTTTCCTATTCATTCAATTCTCTTGTAATTCTCTCTATAGCCTAGCGTGCTTTTAGTGTAAGGCTTCTCCGCCACAAGGAGATTTTAATAGATTTTAATTGAGCGTCCACTGCCTTGGAAGCAACGTTCTTAGTTGCGACCAAGTTTTTTTTAAAGACGAGTGCCTTCCATTTCATATTTCGTTTCCGTCTATTCACCCCCCTCTAGCCGGACCAACCTGATCCAACAAACTGTTCTCGGATCATTGTACTTTCAGCACTGAACTTACACTTTAGGCTAGTTTCAGATTGCATCATTGATAGCAAGTGTAAAACTTCATTGGAATAGCATGAATCATTTGGTAACATTTATATTTTTGCAATATAGAATGTTTGACTCTCTACAGCAATCACTGGCTTTTCACTTCTAGAGACTTCCACATGCTTTCATATTTAATCAAACAATTCCAAGAAATTCACATGTACTCACGAATCTTAATGAATCTTTCACTTCTTTCAATCCTAGCCAACCAAATCGCTAATCTGTTAATAACAGTTGAAACTAAAAGGGTGTAATTTGGATCAGAAAATTCTTAATCTTTCCTTTGACAAACTTTGTTAAAGAACAAATGGAGCGATGCTGATCCTGTAGCAGGTGTCTTGTGATACCATGAATTGTACCAAGCATGTGTTTCAGCCTTTCAGGTAGAAAGTTTAACATACAAAGAATTTTGAGAAGGCTAGTGGAAACAAATTTTGCGAAGAAAAGGTGCTTACATCTTATAAATTTCTTATGTATACATTTCTGTAGGTGGATATTTCAATAACCAATAGATTATGTAATCAGACAAGTTAATTGTGTAGAGTTGAAGATTTAATGGGCACAACAAGACCTAATAAAACTCTTTAAAGTCATAACAATTGAGATAGAAATATCAATTTTACCATCAACTCCAATGGCATAATATCTATGCCTAAGTGAGTTAAAACCTACATCCGGTGACAAAAAACAAAATGATATGTTCCTTAGACAAAGATAATGCTAACTAGTATAACAGCCTACCTGCTTGCACCAAGTTGAGCCATTAAATGAACCCACAGGTATAATGTTTACCAAATTAGGCAATGCTTGTAACAATATAATAATGAACACTGTTATCACATAAGTTAATAATGAACACTGTTATCACATAAGTTTATAAAGAATCCAAATAGAAATAGCATATCAACAGATTATGAAAGAAAAAAAAAATCTTCTCTTTTTGTGCAACAAACCCATTAACAACAATACTTTTTAAAGATTCAAACAGAATGCATCATGGAAACAACAAATAATACCAGGCGGCTGTGGTAGATCACAATCAAGGAAACCCTTTGACTGAACAATCTTGACTTCATTCTCTATGTTCTTAACATGAGCGCGCAAGGCATGAGGTGATAAAAACATTTTGTGCTCAACTTGATCCTGCAGAAAAGTTTAAAGCACACATCAGTTCAAATAGTCAGCTTCAGGATTTTGTTGCGGATTTTTATTCATAGAGAGAAACAAAAGCTAAAACCCTCTATGCATCTGGACTATATCTAACCTTTGACACATAAGTCTCTGCTTCCGATAAAGATCTCTCCAGGGCAAGCGCTGTGTCAGGAGAACTGCCTGAAACAAAATAAGAAGTTATATGCGTAAATTCTTAGCAGAATTTATGCACATATGGATAAGTTTTTTGAATTTTTAATGATTTATTATGTTGCAGAAAACATCCATTTGATACGTTCCGGAGAAGTGAGATTAGGGTTTTAAGAATTTTTCCCTTTTGGCATGCTGCAGAAAAGAAACACGAGAATAAAGCTTCTCTAGTTACATAAAACGATTTAGGGTACCGGAGACTCACCTGAGAAAGAAGGGTCGGAAAGCAAGCGTTGCCGGAAGAGAAGGGAGAGGGATTGGATGTGAGACTGCAGGGCGTGAATGCGGAGGATGGCGTCGGCCACCTCATCGATGGGCGAAGTGGAGCTGCAGTGGTAGAGGAACTGCTGCTCCTCCGACGTCGCCGCCTTGACGTGCACAACCACCATCGTCGCTTCTCGAGCTTTGTCCCTTCGACGCGGTCGTCTCTCGGCCTGCGGCAATTCTGTAAAAAATAATTTTTCCAAAAAAAATATCATTTTATGTATTATCATTTAGGTAAATTGCCCAATATTTTAATTTTTAAAAATACTTTAAAAATTTTATTTTTCTATTAAAATATACATTATCTAAAATTAAAATTTCAATTTTTTGCCTGAGTTCAGTAAGTGATAAAACACTTAAAAAACAAATAAAAGGATTATAATTGAAATCTTAATAAGAATGAATATTTTAAAAGTGGATGTCTAAATGCGAATAAATTGTATCATAAATTTATTTATTAGATGAATCAAAGGAACATAAACATATATAAATTAGTCAGTTATGAATAAAAAATAATCAAGAGGATATTTGCCATTAAATAAAATTTTGATGATCATATTTAAAAAAATAAAAAAAATTATTTTTTGGGCCCAAATTTGGACGGAATATGAATTAAAATTGATATACAAAAGGTTTACCAAGTAACAAAAGAAATAATTTTATCCTTCAAATTAAATTTTATGCATAATACTAAGAGCCTTCCCATTAATGTATTGATGTTTAGGATTGAATTAAACTGGAACTTAACAATACTCATACTCATCTTATCGACAAGGCATGATGGACTCGATAATTAGATTGACGATGGCGGGTGACCTTAGTCAACTAAAGGATGATATTAGATGGTAAAAAGTAATTCGCACACCAACTAAATGATGATATTAGTTGATTGATATGCTTGATTGATATAGGCTCGTTAACTCACGAATAAAATATTTACATTTGAAGTAAATCAACGGGACACTCGACTAGTTAAGTTGAATCAATTAGATAGTTAAAATGACCCTCTTTGATTTTCATTTGTAAGCATTTGTTGCTACTTATTGCCTAACATCCACATTGATCACACTTAACTTAATTTGTTGATTTCACCAAACTCATTTATGCTAATCACATGATTTCGTGCTGATGCTTATCGTCCACCATCGATCCTCACCGCACACCATTGTCGATCTATGAATTCATCTAAATTCATAGAGGTGATAGAGATGATATTTCCGTGACTTTAATATTTGCAACTATGAATTTATTAACTACACGATTATTAGAAATCTCCAATGAAACATATTCATCTAAATAAATTAGGGGAAAATATTAAATTTTCATGTATGAAACAGGAGAATATTAATTATATTTTATTTTGTTATTCTAATCTTGAAAAAAAATAAAATATATGAAATTATATAGACAAATGCATCAAACTAAATCAGGCCAAACTAAATTAATAAAAGAATAAATAAAAACAACAATTAATATTGGTTCAATTTCAATATTTTCAAATAGAACTACGTAATGAACGAATCATCTTTTGTCATCATAAATAATGAACATCCTAAATAACAAAAACATGATAATACTTTTTGATCCTATCGCGAAGCGAGGTGGCGATCCCAAGGACCAGACGGTCTCCCGGGTGGCACGATCTAGTGAGATGGCAGCGAGCTAGCCGCGCTCCGGTGTGGCTCTGCAAAACAGTGACCGTTAGTAAACCCGCCGGAGGTTTTCCCGGTCAGGCACTCCAACGGTCAAGTCAGTATCCGTAGACATAATAGTGGAACTGAATTGAAATTGGGCAAGAGATGAGAAAGCTTGTGCGCGCGTACCTGCGGTAGGAGGAGTGCGGAGTTTATATAGCCGGGGGAGCTGACAACCTTTGTTCGTATTGACGAGACAAGAGTGTGATAACTATCAACTCGTAGGGAGCACGTAGGAGTGGCATGGCAGGAGCGGGGTGCTCGAGCAGTACGAGAGTACTGGATTGGTGGGCTGACCGCGAGAAGTGTCAGAGATGAGTAAGGTTGTGCGGAGCCCTGTTAGCAGGGTCTACTCTGGATATGATGATATAGGGGGCGTAGGGGCGAGATAACCCGTACCCCGAGAGCCGAATGGCGGGCCCGAGTGCTGGGGACCGAGTCGGGTAATGGCCAGTGAGCGTGGGTAGCCACGCGTCCGACTGGCAGAGTGGAGGCGCAGGGTACACCCTGAGTCGGGGGTTGGCTGAGTGATCTCTGTCTGATTCTGTTGGGTATCCAACCCTTGTGATGAGATTGGAGCGTGGATTGTCACGTGTCTGACTGTGACGCACAACCTAGCTCTAGGTCGGGGAATGGCCAGGGAGCGGGGAATGGCCAGAGAGTGTGGGCCACCCCGCGTCCGACTGGTTGAGTGGATGGGGGTCGGCCCGACCGACTCCATTTGTGGCCAGCCAAACACTGCCCCCGAGGGCTTCTGGGCTCGGGAACCCACCCGGGGATACCGTTGTTGACCTGTCTACTAAACCTTCCTGGCGCCAGGCTGGCTGGCGGGCCCGGCCTATGAACTTACTCGTAGGCAAGGCCGGGATCATAAGCGTCCCCCTCGAGTCTAGTCGAAGGAGGTGG
The DNA here is from genome assembly GCA_024364735.1 of Boesenbergia rotunda. Taxonomy (NCBI): domain Eukaryota; kingdom Viridiplantae; phylum Streptophyta; class Magnoliopsida; order Zingiberales; family Zingiberaceae; genus Boesenbergia; species Boesenbergia rotunda. The sequence continues at coordinate 235,581 of JAGFNQ010002045.1, read as the reverse complement.
CGAGTCCGACTGACTAGACTATCGCCCGTTGAAGTAAGCCTGGCGCGCCGAGACCTCCTGATCCCCTCTCGGGGCCTCTTGGCGAACTTGTCAGTGCCCAGGGACCCTGGTCGGCCGATGATGTCACATCATTTGTCTTTTCCCCTTTTGCTGCTTGGTATCTCTGAGCAGGTCGAAATCTCATACATTAATGCTCTCGGCTGAGGATTGCTCCACGTGTCTCCTCCCCATTCCTTCTCCGAGCAGCTAGGTGCTCGCCGTTTGTCCATGGAAGGACGAGGTTGGGCGCGAGGCGCTTCGTTTCCAGGGCCCCTCTGGGCTGGATCAGACGACTATTATTGACCGCTGCCTCTGCTGTGGCCCAATATTGGGCGGTTCTGATAAACTATGCATCTGTATAAACAGGCTCTTACCTTTACCACCACCTTTTCACCTTTTACATCGGTGTACTGCATTTCTTCCTCCGACTAGGGTTACGGCGGAACCTCTGGTCTCGACTTTCTTCTCCGACGACCTCTTCACTGGTTAGGTTTCCTTCCTCCCTTTGTTTCGCATGGCCTCTTCGTCTCGCGACCCAGCTCCATGGTATGTTACCGCAAAGTCTACCCTCGACCACTACGATCTCGATGCCATGAAGGTAGAATTCCACATTCCGTCCAACCACGATGTCTTACTGTCTGCCTCTTCCGATCAACCCACCAAACCTCTAGAGCACTACATCACCATCATACGAGATCACTTGCAGGCGGCGTTGCATTTCCCCATCCATCCCTTCATTGCCTCGGCTTGCCGCTACCTTCGCCTTAATCTGTCCCAATTAACTCCCAACTCCATCCGCCTTCTTTGTGGGTTGGTAATTATCTTCCAAGTGTATAGCCTTCCTCTTCAGGCCGAACTCTTTCATTACTTCTTCTACCTGAAAAGGCAAGAATCGGGTGAGTTCTTCTTCCAAGCCCATCCCGGGGCTTCCTTCTTCTCTCAGCTTCCATCCTCCGCTAAGGGTTGGAAGGATAGGTATTTTTTCATCCGCCCTATTGCGTCCCCAACCCGGCCTTGCGATTTTAGGCAGGACGCTCCTCAGACACCCCCTCATCACACAGATTCTCGGAAGTTCCCTACATTCAAGAGTGCTCTCTCCGTGCTTGGTGGTCGGACCCTTCTCCATCGTGCCACTGCTGTGTGAGCCCATCATGTTCGTGTTCGGGCTCAGTACTGCACCGTTTATTCGGTCTGCCTCTCTCGGTAAGCATTCTTTTCTTCTTTCTTGTTTCCTTACTGCCACTTGACCGTTGTTTGCTCGGTAGCTGAGATGATGTATCTGGCTGCCCCGAAGAGGGTTACGAACTGAGGTCTGAGGAAATGGAGGCGCGTATCCAAAAGCTGTTGGAAGAGCGAGGGGTGCCCGCCGCGGGACAACGGGTCGAGCAGCCTGCGAAGCATTAGGCGACTCTCTCTGGCTCCGAGTCACTTGCCTCCGCGCCTGAAGATGAGGAAACCCCTCAGTCTGGCTCAGAGGATACCCGGCCTTTGAGTCGTTTGTTGTGGCGTCCACGGGGTGATGAATCCGTGCCTGACTCGGCCGACCCCTTGGAGGCTTCTTCCAGTCGGCCTAGCAAAAAGCAGAGGGGCAAGGCGCCGATGGATGACCCCCTAGCACTGCCACCCCCTTCTCCTTTAGTGCTACCGGTGGAGTTAGCTGTGATCTCCCCGGGGGAGGTGTCCCCGACCCGGCCGGAAGGACCTACAAGCGAAGACTTGCTGCGCCCTCGCTGTCCGACTGGCTCATAAGCATGACGGTACCGAGTGGCACTGCCCCCATATGGTCACGAGATGTTCGGTTATATGGTACAGTAGTGGACAGGTTTATGGGCGGCTTGCGAGCGGGTGGCTCGGTTGGTCCCAGCGCCTGGGCGGATGACTTTATGACCATGGCCACACAGGTATGTGTTTACGGGTTGTTGCGTGTCTTACTCTTCCTTTAGCCGACGTGTCACCAAGTTTTTTCTGTTGCAGTCTTGGGCCCAAGGTTACAGTATGTGTGTGTCCATGCTGAGCCACGCCAAGGCCCGGTACTATGCCGAGCGACGTATGCAAGACCTCAAAGCCCGACTCCAGCATACCCAACTGGTTTCTAACGACGACTCGTTGAACAGTTTGAGGGCTGAAGTTATCAGCCTTAAGGACTTACTGAGTCAGACCCGGGAGGAGCTGGAGACCGCCAACGCGCAGATTGTTTCGGCTGACGCTGAGGTGGTTCAAGCGCAAGGCCAAGTGGTCCAGGCTGAGCAAGCACGGCTCCGTGATCGCAAACGCAAGGAGGGGCTGCTAGCGGACCTTCTGAGAACCAGGGCCGATCTCCGTTGGGCCAGCGAGGCTATCCCGTCGTTACGAGCGCAACTGGTGGCCAAGGAGCGGGAAGTTGGCTCATTGCGGGACCAACTACGGGACTTGGACGACCACCAGGCGTCCTGGGATGCGGCTCGGGCGGAGTTGGAAGAGTTGCGTAAGCGTCAAGTGTCCTGGGACACGATGCAGGCCAAGCTAGCGGAGCTTCGTTCCTACAAGGAGGCGGAAGCTAAAAGATTGGAGGCCGATAGGCTTGAGAGCATCAACGCCCAGGCCCACACTGACGAGATCTCTCGGCGATTTCGGGCTGTAATGATGCACCAAGGGGTTAGTGTCGTCCGACAACTAAAACTGGGCAGGTATCTACCTCCCAATATGCCTCCCACAGCCGTTCAGCTTCGGGACATGTGCAAAGACCTACCCGACATAACAAAACAACCCTTTAAGTGAGGGTCATGCTTTTCATTTTCTCTTTTCTTGTACTGAGGGGACACCCGACCCCCGATTTTGTAAGACACTTCTTTCTTTGAACGTGATTTTCCTCCTCCGCTTACTCTGTAGCAAGCGTGGCTGTTTTCATTTTCAACCATTAAGGATCTGAGTAATTGTGAGTGTGAGCAGTACACAACGCCGAACGATAGGCGTGGTTTTTACGAGCCTTTAGCCGATTTTTAAGTGTTCGCGACTAGAATGAGCATGCACCCAGACCCTTAGTCCTGGCGAGTGTTCGAGTGAAACACCAGTTCGTGCCCTTCCGTGAATATCTGGCCGCTGGGCTTGGGGCAAGTGTCGTCGTGTGCCCGCCCAAGGGCCCGGGCCAAGGGATTAGCGGGAGCTGGCCCGTGGTGATTTGGCCTCTTGGCCGAGTGGAATCCGGGGAGTGTGGGCCGCCATGCGTTCGACCGGGACCCGGACCAAGGGATTAGAGAGAGCTAGCCCATGTGAATTTGGCCTCTTGGCCGAGTGGAATCCGGGGAGCGTGGGCCGCCACGTGTCCAACCGGGACCCGGACCAAGGGATTAGCGGGAGCTGGCCCGTATGAATTTGGCCTCTTGGTCGAATGGAATCCGGGGAGCGTGGGCCGCCACACGTCCGACCGGGACCCAGACCAAGGGATTAGCGGGAGCTGGCCCGTGTGAATTTGGGTTCACCTAACCTCTTTTTTGTTCAAGCCGCCTGGTTGACAGCTTATCTGTCGTCCCTCTTGCTTGAGGGAGGTATTAATTGGCAGTTACATGTGTCTCATGCTTAGTGGTTTCCCATGCCCCGAAGTGTCAGCCACTTGTTTTGATTGCCTTGGGTAGCGAAACGTCTGTTCGCTGGGCCCACCATTGTCTTGTCGCGCCCTATCGCTTCTTCACCGGCTCCATCGTAGGGTTGGTCATTCCTCGCAACCCTTTTTCCGACGGCTGAGATTGACTGCTGCTCCTTATATAGACTTCGGTGAATACCTTCCCTGCCGCCTTTGTTTTCTCTTCCCCTCCCGTTACCTTCGTCCCCCTTTCCTTAGTCATTTCTTCCGGCGTCCCGGTGTCCTTTCCAAAATGTTGCATGACTCTCTGGTAGCGGGGGTTAGTAGTCAACAGAGGATGAGGATGCATTTACGGTGGCAATGGCGGCTATGCTTGCCGATCCGGCTAACGCTCCGCTGGCTACTTCAGCGTCTCCTTCCCCGACGGTAAACCCTACTGGCGTTTCTTCTGCGAGTAGGGGTAAGGCGCCAGAGGAGGAGGCGCCAGACTCTGAAGTTGAGGTTTCGGGCGCGGATCCTTTCCCCTTGGAGACTAGGCGCCATCGGAATCAACCGGGCGACCGTTCGCCTCCCTTTGGGACCACGACCACCTTCCCGCGGAGAACCCCCTCTTCCTCTCCTTCGTCGGGGCTTCCTGCTCCGCGGGTGTATGCGCCTGTCGTCCCCATTCCTTCCATCCCCGGAGATACCCTGCCGGTGCCTTCTTCGATTCAGGCCGTCTCTTCGAGTATGCGACCTGATAGACCTCTTCCTTCCCTTTTGTCGAGGATTCCTGTCTTGCCGGTATCTGCGTCGGTCATCCCTGTTTCTTCTGTTCCGTTGGTCCCTTCTACTCCGGCCGGCTCTTCCAGCGTGCTACCTGATATCCCCCTTCCCTCTTTCCCCGAGGAGGCTACGGGCCCTAACCCAATACATCTGATCCTGCCTTCGCGGGCAGACCCTCGTACTGCCTACGGGGCCCCTGACTCGGAGCCGCTAGGGTCTGCCCGAGTAGTTTATCTGCATGCCCCCTTGAGCGACCATCTGTATCATAGTCTATGGCCCTTTGATCGTCAGGACCCCATTGCCAGAGCCAATGGCCTCATGGCGAAGGCCTGTCGGGTATGTTTTTCTAATAGCTCTTGCTTGTCCGGTTCTTTCCTGGTTAACCCTTCGCCTCCCTTGCAGCTAACCGGTGCAATCTATGATATGGGCGTTTCCCTTACCGCTTAGACTCGGTCCCTTCGTCAATCAGAGTCCCGGAGGGAGGCGTTGGAGGCCCAGCTCCAATGCACACAACCGCAACTAGGTGAGGAGGCCTGGAATACGCTACGGGCTGAGAATGCGGCCGTTCATGGGCATGTCGCTCGCGCCGAGGTGCAACTTCATGAGCATATGGTGGAGCGGGACTTGGCTCGGGCAGCTGCTACCCAAATGCGGCAGCAAATCACTCTCCTGGAGCGAAGCGAGCGTCAGGCTCGGACTAAGGAGCTATAGGCCCGCTCGGAGCTGGCCAAGGCCAAGGCGGAGCTCCAAGAGGCTGGCCAGTCGGCTACGACGCTGCGCGCCGATTTGAGGACTAAGGAAGAAGAACTAGCCGCTTGCCAAAATGACCTCTCGTGGGTCCGCAAGCGTCACGCGGCTCTGGAGGCCAAGCTGAAAGTGACAGGCAAAGAGCCGGAGAAGACACAAGGTTGGGCCCCGTCTCATTCTTCTGCGCCTAAACCATAGTTTCGCGATGCTTTTTTCTATTTTCTCATGTAGGCGGAGGCCAAGTTGTCTTTTATGGATTCTACTTTCTTTTTCCCGCATCCTCTCTCTTATATACTTCTGCCTATGTGTGTTTGGTGATTGAGCGTAAGCGACCCGAATGGGGGAAGGTGTGCTCGTCCGCCCTTTTTCGGCAGGCGAGTGCCCGCAATGTCAGGGTCGTTGTGTGTTAGTTAATCGGGTAGTTGAGCACTTAGGATTCTGCGAGTAGATAGTACTCCCTCAATGTGCCCCACCCGGGTGAGCACGGAGGAAGTCCCAAGCACGCGGTGGCCCTGCGAACCACCTGAGGATCGGCTGAGGCGCGCTCGATCAAGAAGTTAGGTTATCGTGGTCATGAAGACTTAACTATCCGTAGCCCGTATGCGGGGTCGGAGTAAGGCGCTTGGTTTAGACGACGCCCAAGAATTGAGGACTAGGCTGGGCGCTAATCTTGCTCCCGCATCGTTCTCAAGGCGAGAGTTGGAATACTTGATTGAAGCCTCAGAGAGTAGGAATCGCCACGCTCGCGTCCGGGAGCCGGTTCAGGGGTGAAGCTTCGCACGGAGCGAGAATATGGCCGCCCGGTCGGGGGACCTCTCAGGGAGCATGGGCCGCCACGCATCTGACTGAGTGCCGATCTGAGGGTAAGGCTCGCACGGAGCGAGAATATAGCCGCTCGGTCGAGGAACCTCTCAGGGAACGTGGGCCGCCACGCGTTCGACTGAGAGCCGATCTAAGGGTAAGGCTCGCACGGAGCGAGAATATAGCCGCCCGGTCGGGGGACCTCTCACGGAGCGTGGGCCGCCACGCGCCCGGCTGAGAGCCGATCCGAGAGTAAGGCTTTCACGGGGCGAGAATATGGCCTCCCGGTCGGGGGATCTCTCAGGCAGCGTGGGCCGCCACACGTCCGACTGAGAGCCGATCCGAGGGAAAGGCTCTCACGGGGCGAGAATTTGGCCGCCCGGTCGGGGGAGCTCTCAGGGAGCGTGGGCCGCCACGCGTCCGGCTGAGAGCCGATCCGAGGGTAAGGCTCGCACGGGGCGAGAATATGGCCGCTCGGTCAGGAGACCTCTCAGGGAGCGTGGGCCGTCACGTGTCCGGATGAGAGCCGATTTGAGGGAAAGGCTCGCACGGAGCGAGAATATGGCCGCCCGATCGGGGGACCTCTCAGGGAGCGTGGGCCGCCACGCGTCCGGCTGAGAGCCGATCCGAGGGAAAGGCTCGCACGGGGCGAGAATATGGTCGCCCCGGTCGGGGGACCTCTCACGAAGCGTGGGGCACTACGCGTCCGGTTGAGATCCGATCCGAGGGAAAGACTCGCACGGGGTGAGAATATGGCTGCCCGGTCGGGGGATCTCTCAGGGAACGTGGGCCGCCAAGCGTCCAGCTGAGAGCCGATCTGAGGGAAAGGCTCGCACGGAGCGAGAATATGGCCGCCCGGTCGGGGGACCTCTTAGGGAGCATGGGCCGCCACGCGTCCGGCTGAGAGCCGATCCGAGGGAAAGGCTCGCACGGAGCGAGAATATGGCCGTCCGGTCGGGGGACCTCTCAAGGAGCGTGGGCCGCCACGCGTCCGGCTGAGAGCCGATCCGAGGGAATGGCTCGCACGGGGCGAGAATATGGCCGCCCGGTCAGGGGACCTCTCAAGGAGCGTGGGCCGCCACGCGTCCGGCTGAGAGCTGATCCAAGGGAAAGGCTCGCACGGGGCGAGAATATGGCCACCCGGTCGGGGGACCTCTCAGGGAGCGTGGGCCGCCACGCATCCGGCTGAGAGCCGATCCGAGGGTAAGGCTCGCACGGGGCGAGAATATAGCAGGAGCGGATCCCGATTTGCACTTTGCGTGGAATGAGCTGCTAGCCTGCCCTTGAGAAAGTTTGGATTTTCACTGGACAAGCAGAAGTCGCCAAATACATCCTTTTTCATTATCCTGAGGGGTGAGAGCTTCCTCGGGCGGGCTTGCCCAAAACATTGCTGACGCCGGGCAGAATATAGATTATTCTGGGGTGAGAAGTTTCAGAGGGATTTACGAGAAAAGAATAAGAAAGTAATAACGAGATAAGGAGTAACCAAAACTAGGCTTAAACCTTATTGAGAAAAACAAGAGCGAGAAGAGAAAAATAGAGATATAGCCGTAACGTGGCTTAAGCCAAGCAAATTGATTTAATATCTAAAAAACTTGTCCTAAACATCATCTAAGCATGAGTTTATATAGCACTCATATCCCTAAAAAAACTCTAAACCAACTAGACTTAGTCCCCTAAAATTTAGGATCAAATTTAACCAACAAAACTTAGTTTCCTAAGATTTAGGAACTAACTAAACAAAAATATATAACCAATTAAAAAAACCCAACAAGACTTGGTTTCCTAAGATTTAGGAACAAACTAAATGAAAATATATAACCAATTAAAAAAACCCTAAATATATAAATTTGAATATTATTTTGGATCCCCTCCTGCATCAGTCTCCCAGAGTTGAAGAGAACTCGTCCTCGAGTTCGCCGTCTCCTTGATTAATGCTTCAGTGTAAAGATGAACTCCTGCAAGTAATTTATCCACTTAGCGTGTCGACTACTCATGTTGACCGTTGATGTACTTCAAAGCCTCATGATCTGTGAATAAGATAAATTACTTCTGCACGAGATAATGACGCCAATGCTTTAAGGATTGCACAATAGCATAGAATTCTAGGTCATAGGTAGAATAATTTTTCTTGGCACCAGATAGTTTCTCACTGAAGAAGGCAATAGGGCATCCTGATTGACTTAGAACGCTACCAATGTCAATGCTAGATGCGTCCAGTTAGTATTTGAAGGCACGCTGAAGTTATGCAGCCAGTGTCTACAACTAGGACACTATCAGCAGAATTGTACAGCTAACTTGAGAGTGAGGCCAGCAACAAACAGTCAGGTGGGAGCAGAGGCAGGTAGGCAGGACAAGGAATTAGAGGAAGGGGAAATCGCAGCTACACAGAGGCAAGAGCAGGTGCGTACAGGAAGCAGGGCAGGTAATGGATCACGTGTGAACAAGGCAGCGCAAACTAGAAGTGTTGTGGGCAAACTGGCACGGGGTGGCACGCTACAGTATCAACCTAAAGCAACAGATATGGCAATTGGAAAGCTCTCAGTGGGTGGCACGCAGCAGGCAGTAGGCGCTCGCTCTTTGATTGCAGTAACCCCTCCCTCTAGAAGTGGACGAGTGCAGCAAACCAAAACTAGCAGCATCATAGGTAAGATCTCAACTACCAGTGGGGGTGGCGGTGTGCAACCTGGCGCTGAACAGAATGGATGACAAGGTCAGTCAAGGAGCTGTAAAATAGTGGCGGGTTCAAGCAATCATGGAGGAAGCCAATCTGATCATCCAATGAGGCAAGTGCAGAATGCTGAGCAATTGCAGAAAATCTGGAAGGGTGCTGGAGACCAATGCAAGCAGGGAAGGGGAGGCTGATTTGAGTAGTAGGCAGTACTGCAGAAGGGAAGCCCTGGCTGAAATTTAGAATGCTCAAATGGTAGATGGTGCAATGCTGAATGCAGGGGACACTAGGCAGGATGGTGCAGTCGAAGTGGACACGAGGCACTTGCTAGAGCACAACTTTGGGGAGTTAGAGGCAAATGCAGCAGAGATTAATGCAGTTGGTTCAGACATGATGTGAGTGGGATCAAATCAGTTAAATCAGATTAGGCAAGAACAACAAAGTGCAGCAGAGTTGTATCGAGCAATACACAGTGAAGCCAACATTGGAAGGTGCTGTCAAACACAGAATAATGGTGATCCTATGGCGGTAGAAGTTGAAGGTTTGGAATCACCCAGTGTTGAGTAGGAGATGGAGGAAGCACAGGGTACTGGCAGTGAAGAAATGTTATCAGAAACACAGAGTGCGTGCAGTGGAGACATGCTATCAGGAAGCTCAGAGAAAGGCTGTGCAGAGGACGACATCACAGCGCATGACACAGGCTCAGATAGTCCAGTGGATGATGGCGGTTGGTCAGTTCAAACTAGATCGAAGGCAGCAAAATGGAGACTAGATCAGCAGAGGAATGGGGCTAGGATTGCAGAACTAGTTACAGCTTTACCAACACCTCAGTTTCTAGTTGCACGGTTCAGCAAAGCAGGCCAAGGTAGTTCTGTACAGGGGCAGCAGGAGGATGCAAGGAATCAGACCAAGGGTGGAGATCAGCGAGTAAAGTGGAAAGGTGGGAACCATGAAGCTAGCAATGCCAGAGTAACAGGTCTGAGACAGCTTCGGCCGTCCTCAACATCATGAAGATTGCGGCGTGGAATGTGAGGGGCCTGAATCAGGCTCCCATGCAGAAGGAAGTTGTGGGCTTCCTATGCAGGAATAGAATAGCGATTATGGGGATTATGGAGACCAAATTGACTAGCCAAGCTTTCACCAGATTGAAACAGAGAAGACTGCAAACATGGGAAGCACAACACCATATAGTTGAAACTGTAAGCTCGCAAAGTAGTAGAATGATGATCATATGGAATACTGAAAAGGTTAATCTGCACATCAGTGAATGGGATTCCTAGTTCGTACATGCTGCGGTAACATGTCAGGTGACCCAGAAGGAATTTCAGATTACCTTCATTTATGGGCAGTTATCAGTGATAAGTAGAAGGATGCTGTGGCAAGGTCTGAATCGAATTGGAGCAGGAATGGAGTCGCCATGGTTGCTGATGGGTGACTTTAACGCACCGCTTACAGTTGCTGATAAAAAAGGTGGAAGGGTAATAACTCAATACCAATTGGCTGACTTTCAAGACTGTGTATAGGCCAACTCGCTGGAGGACTTGCCGCAGGTTGGATGTAGATTTACCTGGTCCAATGGTCATGTGTTTTGTAAACTTGATCGGGCATTGGTCAATAAGTGCTGGTTAGAGGCAGGCATCAGAACTACGACAGACTTCCTACCCCCAGGTCCCTTCTCTGATCACACACCCTGTTTGGTCACTATCATGGATGGCAGCGACTTCGGTAGGAAACCATTCAAGTTTTTCAACATGTGGACATTACATGCAAATTTTCATGAGCTGGTGATTAGGAATTGGTCAGATGATCAGAGGCAAGGAAGCTGGGCTACAGCGCAATACAGGCTCAAAATGAAACTTACTCAGCTGAAATCTAAACTCAAACAGCTTAACCATCAACATTTCAAGCATATTAAGGAGCGAGCAGACAATGCACTAGCAGATCTTCAGAGGATGCAGCAGTCCGGTCTCACAGTTGGAGAATTTGAGCAGAGTTACAAAAGAGCGCAGCAGTTGGCGGCACAGCTTAGTAATGTGGATTATCAATTTTGCGCTAAAAGGCAAAGGTTAAATACTTTAAAGAAGCAGACAGAAATACAGCTTTCTTTCATGCGTTGGTAAAGCGGAATAGCAAGCGAAGGGAGATTGTAGTGCTGGAAAAAGAGCCTGGGATAACTACACACAGTTATGAAGAAGTGGTGGCAGAATTCATGCAATACTATGAGCAGCTATTGGGAATAGAAGCACCACGCCATCCTTTACAGATGGATTGCATGGCTTATGGTAGAAGAATTACTCAACAGCAGCAAGAGGAATTGATCAGAATGTCTACGCCTGAAGAAATTCAGCATGCTCTATTTAGTATTGGGGATCAAAAAGCACCAGGGCCAGATGGATACGGATCAAAATTCTTTAAGCACTCTTGGGAAACAATCAGTGGCGATTTTGTGGCTGCAGTGCTAGAGTTTTTCAGGAATGGGAAGCTGTTGAAAAGTTGGAACCATTCACTTATATCCTTGGTCCCCAAAAAAGAGTATCCTAGCAAGATCACAGATTATCGGCCTATATCTTGTTGTTCGGTGTACTATAAGGTAATATCCAAGTTACTTGCAAGGAGAATCGCAGCCATGGCAGATCAGATTTTCCATCCATCCCAAACAGCTTTTGTGAAGGGCCGGACCATAATTGATAGTATACATCTTGCGCAGGAGTTACTAAGGAACTACAACAAGAAGCGGATCTCCCCTAGGTGCACTCTTAAGGTAGATCTTCGGAAGGCATTTGACACGGTCAACTGGGGGTTTCTAATAGATGTGCTGCAAGGTTTTTTAATTCCCGGAGACATATGTGCGGTGGGTGAAGGAATGCATTACTACAGTTTCATACTCACTCAGTATCAATGGTAGCTTGCATGGGCATTTCGAAGGAGCGCGTGGCCTTCGATAGGGTGACCCTCTATCTCCATATCTGTTTGGCATCTGCATGGAGTATATGGCGAGGATGCTGAGTCAGGATACTACACGTTCAGATTTTTAGTTTCATCCCAGGTGTGCTGACTTGAGGATAGTGCATTTAGCTTATGCAGATGATTTGCTACTATTTTCCAGGGGGGATCTTGCATAGGTAGGGACTCTGATGGGCTGTTTGGAAAAGTTTGGGCAGATGGCAGGTCTCAGGGCCAATTTGGACAAGTCAAACATAAACATTGCAGGGGTTGATGTGGCAAATAGAGGAGCTTTGCTAGAACTGACCGGATTTCAGAGTGGTACCATGCCGTTTCGGTACTTACGGATGCCGCTTGCTTCGGAGAAGCTCAGGATAGCGGATTACCCACCACTGATGGATGCCTTAGCAAAGAAAGTGAACGCTTGGCCTATAAAGACGTTGACGTATGCGGGTAAAGCGCAATTGATCAGATCGGTGCTTCAGGGAGTGAAATGTTACTGGTTATCGATACTACCCCTACCAGCTGGAGTTATTGATAGTATATACAAGATATGTAGGGGGGTTTTCTGGACTTCGAAGCACCCGCCTATTGCTTGGTCAGAGATGTGTAAGCCTAAGGAAGAGGGAGGACTAGGATTCAGGGACCTCAGGGCTTGGAATGATGCTTTGCTAGCAAAATTGCTGTGGAGGATTCAGGAGAAGCAGGACAACTTATGGATCAGGTGGGTCCACCACACCTATTTATAGCAGGTAGACATCTGGCATTGGAGGGCGAGGCATGCAGACTCCCCGCTTATTAAGCAGCTGTGTCAGATCAGAGACTGGTTAGTTACATAGACGGGATCGGCAGAGGGGGGCAGCAAAAGTTATGTAGTTGGTTTGAGTCACATTGGGACTATCACAGAGGCATTGGGATGGCATACGACTTTTTCAGAGGGACTGGTGAGCGGAAGGCATGGGCGAAGATGGTATGGAAGAAAGGAATACATCCGAGTCACTCTTTTACCTTATGGTTACTGGCTCATCGGAAGCTGCTCACTAGTGATCGGTTGTCCTACTTGGGAGAGGAGGAGGCTGGTCTTTGCTCTATCTGCCGGGAGGATATGGAGACCCAGGAGCACCTATTTTTCAGTTGTTTGCCAGTACGTCAGTTGTGGAGTTCCATTCGGTCATGGCTGCAGATGGACCCTGATATGAGTACTTATCGGCGGATGTTCAGAGTGTTTATTCGGCGGTATCGTGGCAGGAGTCATCTGATGCAGGTGAGACATGTAGATGTGGCCGCAATGATTTATTATGTTTGGCAGGCAAGGAATAGTTGCATATTTGATGGAGGCCGGGTGGATGTGGATGCGATATTCAGGAGGATTCAGATACATGTATATCAGACTTTTAAGACATAGAGATAGGGAGTGGGATGAGGGGGCTGGTCAGAGAGCTGTATAGAGAGGTATGGTTGGGTGAGAATGATTTTGTATTGGGTGAGGTCAGATTGATTGAGCAGACATAGAGAGATTCTGTACTGGGTGAGGTTGAGTTAAGTGAGACAGCTACTGTAAAAAAAAAATCGGTCTGGTTGACCTGAGCTGGGAATTGGACTTGATCCACTGCACCTTAAGTTGATTGGGTGCAGTGGATCAGGCGGGCAGGTGAAGGGCTGATGGACTTAACGCATAGATTGGCTGGCTTGACTTGGTTTTGTACTCGTATAATATATGGTGGCTTCTGATGATTACAGGGTTCAGGTGAAGCAAGATGGTTCTGAACAGTGGCAAAGGAGGATTGGCTGTTGATGGCAGGGCAAGCAGTATGGTGAGTGGGTGGCTTGGCATGATTTGAGGATGTATGCTATGTTATTGTAATTAATTTTGTCTGGATACTTTGATTTGTGATTGGTGAGTAGATCCGCCGTTACAATTGATCTACCTAGTTCGTAGCAAACAGCTACGGTAAAAACAAACCAAATCCGTTGATGGCTGAGGCTTTGCCAAAAAGCCTTTTTGGGTGAATAGATCCACCATATTTGGTCTATCTAGTCCGTAGCAAACGGCTACGGTAAAGACAAATCAAATCCGTTGATGGCTGAGGCTTTGCCAAAAAGCCTTTTTGGGTGAATAGATCCACCATAGGTCTATCTAGCTCGTAGCAAACGGCTACGGTAAAGGCATATAAAATCCGTTGATGGTTGCGGCTTTGCCAAAAAGCCGATTTTGGGTGCATAGGTCCACCATAGGCCTATCTAGTCCATAGTACCGGCTATGGTAAAGACATGCCAAATCCGGTTTACGGCTAGTCACTTGCCAAAAGTGAACTTCGGGTTTACTTGATTTTGAGTCAGTACTGGAGTAAAGCTAGAAGTTGTCATAGCAGCAGCGGCATCAGTGCTGATATGTTGGTTGACATGGAGGCTGAGTAGGACAGTGACATGAAGGGTGGTGGTGCATGGGTTCTGAACAGTGGCAAAGGAAGGGTCACAGCGAGGGATTCATGTGGCTTGGTGGGCAACATGTTAGAAGGAAGGGTTCTTGGTATTCATGAGAGTTGGTATTCATGAGGGTACGCATATGTATCATCCCAGGACATCTATTTGGATCTGATACTTCGTCAGAAACTCATAGATATCCATAGGGCGTATAGATGTTTGTACCATTTTTCACTTGATGATATAGATTTTACCTTTCATCAAAAAATAATAGATGCGTCACAGTTTACTTCGAATAGTTTGTCGAAATCTGGAAGTGCTAGAACAGGTGCTTCGGTCATCTTTTGTTTCACCAGCTGAAAACTAGTCATAGCTGCTTCACTCCGCTTGAATTCGCGCTCCTTGAGGCACTCAGTTATAGGAGCAATTAAGGTACTAAAGTTCTGAATGAACCGACGATAGAAAGAGGCCAATCCATGGAAACTTCGGACGTCATGAATGGTTTTTGGCTGTGGCCACTTTAAGATTGTCTCTATCTTTGATGGATCTGCACGGACACCCTCAGTAGAAATTATAAATCCAAGAAAAGAAACTGTAGTCGTGAAAAATTAAAGAACACTTCCTTTTGTTGACGAACAAGGATTCCGCCTTTAGCTTCTCAGAAACAGTTCGGAGGTGATCAAGGTGTAAAGCCCTCGTCGGACTATAAATAAGGATGTCGTCAAAGTATACAACTACGAATCTTCCCAGGAAAGGCCGCAAGACTTGATGCATGAATCTCATGAATGTGCTGGGGGCATGGGACAGTCCAAAAGGCATGACCATCCACTGGTACAACCCATGTTGTGTCTTGAAGGCTGTCTTCCATTCATCTCCTGGCTTGATTCGAATCTGGTGGTATCCACTCTTCACTATGATTTTGTTGATAGCTCGGCTATCAACACACATGCGCAATGGACCGTCTTTCTTTGGTATAAGTAGGGCAGGGACTGCACAGGGGATCATACTCTCGTGAATATATCTTTGTCTCAATAGCTCCATAACTTGTCGTTGTAGCTCTTCGGCATCCTTAGGGTTGAGACGGTATGTCGGTCGGTTAGGCAAGCTTGACCCCGGGACGAGATCAATTTGGTGCTGAATATCTCTCATACGGGGAAGTCCTGGAGGAAGGTCTTCGACCATCAACTCAGCGAAGTCTGATAAGAGTTGTTGCACTTCAGCTAGTAGATCCGAGTCCGGGTCTATTACATTGCTTTTGAAAGGAAGCAAAGCATAGACTACATCTCTGTGCTTCATCTCATTCAAAAATTTGGACATAAAAAGTAGTGTAGAATTATTGGTTACCAACTTTGAAGGGGTTCCTTCTCGTCGGGGAGCCAATACTATGTTCCTCCCTTCGATGCTGAGGGTGTATGTGTTCTTCCGCCCATCTTCCTTAGGGATCAGTAGGCTCTTGCGTACGACGAGAGTATCATGACCATCACCATAAAGAACCTCGTCATCAATATCGTCATCGTAAATCGGCTCATCAATCTGTTCGAGTTCATCCTCTATGTCTTCCTCAACTAGCAGAGTCTTGTTTTCTTGATCTGGGGATCTTTTACACTCCAAAGCTCGATGCCCCTGTTCACCACATCGAAAACACTTGATAGTGGTCTTAGGGTTACCTTGTGGTGGCTGCTGAGAAGGGCGCGACTCTTGAGGGCGATCAACTTGATTGTTTTGATCGCTCCTAGTCATCGGTCTTCGGTTTAGTTGTTTTTCAGCTGTCAAGGCTCGCTGATAGGCCTCCGAAATGGTCCAGAGTGAGTGAAGGCTCAGGGTGTCTTGTAAGGGTTGACGCAATCCCCCTAAATATCGCGCTACCATCTGCTCCTCGGTCTTGGACAAATCATTCTGAACAATAAGCTGATAGAATTCCTCTGTATAGTCGTCAACGGTTTTAGCTCCTTGCCTCAAGGTATGGAGTCGTTGATATAATGTTTGGGTGTAACCGAAGGGAAGAAATTGTGTTCTCATTAGTTTCTTTATTTTTTTCCAATAAGTGATTTTGGATTTACCTTGTCTCTCCCGTGATCGTCGAAGTTGCTCCCACCATGCTGAAGCTCGACCTTTTAACTTGATAACGACCAACTTTACTTTGATGTGATCAGGTACTTCTTTATATTCAAAAATCCTCTCTACTTCGTTGATCCAATCAACGAAGCCTTCCGTTTGTAATGTGCCAAAAAAATCAGGAAGATCCACTCGGAAACCAAAGTCCCCAAATCGTTCCTCTCGACCATGGTGTTCTCGATATGTAGCACGACGATGAAACGAGTTCTCGAAAGGAGACTCAGAGTTACCTTCAGAGATACCACGTCCTTCAAGATCCCGCGCTGCCAAACGCTGGGTTAATTCCGCAACTTGCTTCTGTAAATCCTCAATCATCATTATATCTTGGATACTACGATCACGGTGATGGGCTTCCTCAGTCGGAACCTGCTTGTTGCGACCACGACCACGTCCACGATGACCCTCCATTGGATCTTAATGAGCTCTGATACCAACTGATGCCGGGCAGAATATAGATTATTCTGGGACGAGAAGTTTCAGAGGGATTTACGAGAAAAGAATAAGAAGTAATAACGAGATAAGGAGTAGCCAAAACTGGGCTTAAACCTTATTGAGAAAAACAAGAGCGAGAAGAGAAAAATAGAGATATAGTCGTAACGTGGCTTAAGCGAAGCAAATTGATTTAATATCTAAAAAACTTGTCCTAAACATCATCTAAGCATGAGTTTATATAGCACTCATATCCCTAAAAAAACTCTAAACTAACCAGATTTAGTCCCCTAAAATTTAGGAACAAATTTAACCAACAAAACTTAGTTTCCTGAGATTTAGGAACTAACTAAACAAAAATATATAACCAATTAAAAAACCCAACAAGACTTGGTTTCCTAAGATTTAGGAACAAACTAAATAAAAATATATAACCAATTAAAAAAACCCTAAATATATTAATCTAAATATTATTTTGGATCCCCTCCTGTATCAATTGCACACTCCTTTTTGAACCTCGTTCTGGCGCTTGACCTGCCTTGGCCCAGTTGTCGGCACTCCTTAGTGTCGTGAGTGCGACTGTGGTGAAACGTGCAGTACGACTTCCGGCGGGTCGGCCGACACTTCTGGACCACCCGCTGCCCTTGTCGAGGATCTGTTCTGCTTTGGCTAGTAAACCTTCGTAGGATGCGAATGAGCCCGCCTGGCGGTGGTGCAGGTTGTACCGGTGTTGGGGGGGGGTCGCGTTGGTCAGTTCCTTTTCCCGAGCGGCTTCCGCCTCTTCCACGCTAATGCGTTTGACGGTTTTCCCCAGTAGGCTATCCAAGTCCTTGGGGGGCTTCCGGATGAGCGCGCGAAAGAAATCCCCCTCCTGTAGCCCTTGAGAGAAAGCATTGATCAATACCTCCGGGGTGGCCGTTGGCACGCCGAGCGCCACCCCCGTGAACCTTTTAAGGTAGGCCCGAAGTGGCTCCTTCGGGCCCTGCTTCAAGGCGAACAAGCTGAGGCTCGTCGGGTGAGGCCTCCGCACGTTAGCGAAATGCTATAGGAATGCCCTCCGAAGGTCTTCGAAGCAGGCGATCGACCCGTCAGGCCTCTGGTTGAACCATCGTTGAGCAGATCCAGAGAGCGTCGTCAAGAAGGCTCGACACTTTACTCCTTCCGGGTACTGATGCAGTAGGGGCGACACTCTCAAACTTCGTGAGGTGCTCTTTGGGGCCAGCGGTGCTGGCATACTCAGGTATAGAGAAAAACCTGAGACGTCGGGGAATCGGATCCTTCAAAATCCAAGTAGCAAAGGGGCTGCCCATCTAAACAACCGGCGGCTCGCCCATCGAGGCTTTCCCCTTATCCCGCCATGACGTTGGTGCCCGGTGGGATACGAATGCTTCGCCGGGCCCGGGCCTGGTCACGTAAGCTTGACTACGAGGCGCGGGCGGGAGAAAGGGGCGGTCGCATTCTTCGGGAGTGATGATCATCCAAACCCGGTTAGGCTCTTCCATCTTCGCTTCCGATCAGGCTGCTGGTGTCCCTCCTTCAAGCCTAAATTTGATCCTGTCGCGAAGCGAGGTGGCGATCCCAAGGGTCGGACGGTCTCTCGGGTGGCACGAGCTAGTGAGATGGCAGCGAGCTGGCCGCACTCCGGCGTGGCTCTTCAAAATAGTGAACCCACCGGGGGTTTCCCCGGTCAGACACTCCAACGGTCAAGTCAGTATCCGCATGCATAATAGTGGAACTGAATTGAAATGAGGCAAGAGATGAGAAAGCTTGCGCGCGCGTACCTGCGGTAGGGGGAGTGCAGAGTTTATATAGCCGGGGGAGCTGACAACCCTTGTTCGTATTGACGAGACAAGAGTGTGATAACTGTCAGCTCGTAGAGAGAACGTAGGAGTGGCGCGGCATGGAGCGGGGTGCTCGAGCAGTACGAGAGTACTGGATTGGCTGGCTGACCGCGAGAAGTGTCAGAGATGAGTAAGGTTGTGCGGAGCCCCGTTAGCAGGGTCGTACCCTGGATATGATGATATAGGGGCCGTAGGGGCGAGATAACCCGTACCTCGAGAGCCGAATGGTGGGCCCGAGTGCTGGGGACCGAGTCGGGTAATGGCCAGTGAGCGTGGGCAGCCACGCGTCCGACTGGCAAAGTGGAGGCGCAGGGTACGCCCTGAGTCGGGGGTTGGCTGGGTGATTTCTGTCTGATTCTGTTGGGTATCCGACCCTTGTGATGAGATTGGAGTGTGGATTGTCACGCGTCCGACTGTGGCGCACAACCTAGCTCTAGGTCGGGGAATGACCAGGGAGCGGGGAATGGCCAGGGGGCATGGGCCACCCCGCGTCCGACTGGTTGAGTGGCTGGGGGTCGGCTTGACCGACTCCATTTGTGGCCAGCCAAACACTCCCCCCGGGGGCTTCTGGGCTCGAGAACCCACCCGGGGATACCGTTGTTGACCTGTCTACTAAATCTTCCTGGCGCCAGGCTGGTTGGCGGGCCCGACCTATGAACCTACCCGTAGGCAAGGCCGGGATCACTTTCAAAATCAACAATTTACTTTAATTCCTCACTTTGCAAAGGGCCATACTAACTTTTTCGAGTATGCCTCTTAAACATGTGATTATAACGATAACTTTGTTTCTAGTCAAGATGTATCACAAGGAATTAATATCTTGCTTAAAATTAAGTAACAAATTGACACCAATAAATTAATTCTTGGATTAGTGATAAATCAATTAGATTTGTAGTAAGTCCTATGACGCGTATAATTTTATACAGGAATTAAGCTTCATCAATGAGATCTAATAAAACGACAGAGTTTGATGATAACATATATAATTATAAATAAAGATGCAATTATTATATATAATTAAGTCTTGTTCAACTTTGGAATTATATGGGGATGCAAGTTGCTTGCTTTTGGAAAAAGCTTGCATGGTGCTTTTAATTTGCCTCTCCTCTTTTGCATGATGATCATCCATCTCTTTTTGTGTATTGTCTACGTAGCATCAACTTTATATTACTCTTTGTCTCAACTTTCAAATGAATGCTATCTTATAATGTTAACTTTTAATCGATGGAAAATGACTATATAGATGCTAATTATATGGACCCCAATGCATGAATATGCCTCCAGGGTTATAGTGTAGTGGTAGAGTAACTAATTGCTATCTCAGATATTCACGGTTTGATCTTCAGCTACGACATATTTGTAGGAATTTTTCCTCCAAATGAGACGTGAACCTTGGGACACTGGATTTCTAGACTGCCCACTGCGAGCGCTTTTTGATTTATCCTAGCGGTAAGTGAGAAACTTTCATGAGGTCGACCTTAGATTGAAAAAATCTCGTTAATTATTTTTTTCCAAATGCATGAATATGAGTAACTCTATGTAAATTTAATCAGTCGATGATATACATTGATAGAAGAAAAATATGTAAAGGATGTTTATGTTTATCTCAATAATTATTGCACACACTTTTTTTCTTCTTTTGCCAATTCTCACTCATTGCAACTCAATTTCTTCTTTGCATCTCATTGGAATGTCTTCTCAAGTCCCTGTCATGTCTCATGTTCATGCAACTTCTTGACGGAAAGGAAAGGGAGTTTTGTGAATTAGGTGTGGAGTAAGCGCGAGAGAGATGATTATATGCACATGTTTTAGTTATGCAATTGATAACTTTTTCTATATAATCAGGGTCGTCTTCATAAAATTAAAAGTTCATTAATTAAAAGTTAATTGGAGATCTTAAATTAATTTTTAAATGAAAGATGATTAGATGAGAAAAAACGAAAACATAATTTAAAAAAAATTATTTACATATAATGAACTTTTAATATTTTAAATTCTAATTCAGGATAGTACTAATTATTATATATTTTAAAAAAAAATTATTTATTATCAAATTTAAATTTAATATGTAAGCTAAATAATATATAGATTCCTAAAATTAAAAAAAAAATCCTAGACAGTCGTCTAGGCTGTCTCTCCCAAAGACGGTACTGTATATAATTTACTCTTATAAATCGATTTTCACGGCATGTTTCACAAACACCGAAAGGAATTTGTATCAATTCGCCTTTTAAATTATAAATTATAGGTCAATCATTAGCTATATAGGAATATAATTCTAATTAAAGTGAACTAGAGTGATCAGGAATTAGAGAATGAATCTCTCTTTTTCTTTCATGGCAACAATTACGGTTTAATTACAATAGGTGATCCACTGTGTTTAATATTTAGGAGATTTTTTTTTTTTTAGTCTTTAAGTATAATGGATGGATGTGAAATTATGTTGGATATTGGTCTTAAAACACCAAATATGATTTTGTAAAGAAAAATTAGGGTATCATCAATCGATGAAAGTTACAATTGATTTTAAAAATGAAATTTACGTTTCGCATAAAATAGATGAATGAGAAATTAATTATTTATAGTCAACCCAAAATAGCATAAAAGGAAGTAAATGAGGAATATTCCCACAATTATAAATTTCAAGGGTGTTTGTTTCCTTATATGTGTTGCTGTATTAATGAAGTTTAAAAAGAAAAAGAAAAACATAGGTGTTCACTTTTCACAGGTGACCAAGTGCTCACACCTGCGGGCCCGCGACCCACCACCCGTCACGCCCATACGCGTGACGCGAAGAACTTAAATTTATGTTCCAGGTGATGTGGCAGTGCTTACGTGGGACTCGAGTGACATGTCATGTTCACATGCGACGTGACAGTACCTACGTGGCACTCGGGTGACATGTCATGTTCACATGTGACGTGACAGTGCCTATGTGACATTCAGGTAGGCAAAGAGAGATGACTGGACTGTTGACTGGGCGAACGAATGACAATCGTTGGATTGAAAAGGCGTGCTGGATCGTAAGTGACGCGATCTGGAGCGTTGATCGCGAAGAATCGCGATCTAACCGTTGGTGATGAGACATGATCCGAAGTGTCAGATCGAATCTGACGACTGAGATCAAACGGGGATCTAAAGGGTTACAACCATCCATATCTGGCGGTTGAGATCAAGGGGCTATCTGAAGGGTTACAACCCTTCAGATCGAATGACCCAGATAAATACTAAACCAAAGGTCACAACCACTCACCAAAGGGTGCCTCACCTCTTTCCTTGTATAAATAGGATCCCGTGGACGCTAGAATCATTCATTCAATCATCTAAAGTTTAAAAAGCATACATCTCATCTTCTGCAACCTCCAAAAAGCCTATGAGAAGGTTCGCCGGTTTCAAAATTTGAAGTGTTGTTATTTCAAGACATCGTCATTGTATCTTGGGAAATGAATTGCTGTAATCCGTGAGCATCAGTAGTAGAGCAATATTATTTTATGGAGATAGTGTTGAACACTAGCCTTGACGATCTTATATCAGTTTGTATCCTCCCCGGCAGCAACCCAACCGACTCACAATCATAAAACGATATTATGTAAACTGATATGACTTTGATCAACGATATTCCGATCGTCGTTCCACACGGAGAGAAGCTGAAGAAGTTTAATGGAGTCAAATTCAAATGATGGATCAATGACGTTTCGACCGCTATTCCGCACGGAGTGAAGTCGGAGAAGTCCAATGGTGCCGACCTCAAACGATGGCAGCAGAAGATGCTGTTCTATCTAATAATCTAAACCTTATACGATTTTTGTCTAAAGACCGACTAGCTACTACGGAAGGTGATTCCAACAGCAATGCTGCATGCGATGTGTGGTCGCAAGGAGATTTCCTGTGCCATAACTACGTTCTCAATGCATTAGATAACACGTTGTATAATGTGTATAGTTTGATGGAGACGACAAAATCTCTGTAGAAATCATTAGAAAATAAATACAAAACCGAAAGTATTGAATTGAAGAAATTCATCGTCGGTCGGTTTCTGGATTTCAAGATGGTAGATTCCAAGAGTGTGACATCTCAAGTCCAAGACATGCAACTGATACTGCATGATTTGGATGCCGAAAGCTTGAAGCTGAACGAGTCGTTCAAAGTAGCCGCGGTAATCGAGAAACTCCCTCCGTCGTGGAAGCACTTCAAAAATTACCTCAAGCACAAGCAAAAGGAGATGAGCTTGAAGACTTGATCCTGAAGCTACTAATAGAGGAGGATAATCGAAAGTTATTCGACTCCAGAGGAACGAAGTGGGCTATCGATGAAATGCCCAACCTGGTTGAGCCAAACGCCAAGAAGTCAAAGCAATCCAAAAAGAAGGCTCAAGGCAAGAAATTTAAGGGCTCGTGCTATAACTGCGGAAAGCCAGGACACATGTCCAATGATTATAGACACTCGAAGAAAACAACCAAGAGTCAGAAGGATATTGTGAACTAGGTACCAAATTCTGATGACACGAAATTGGATCTCACTAGATCGTGTTTGAAGCCAACACGATGGTGGATAACCCGAAACAATGGTGGTTCGATTCTAGAGCAACACATCATATCTGTTCTGATAAGACGATGTTCTCCAAGTATTCTCCGATAAGTGGAAGAAAACTCTATATGGGCAATTCCACTACATCGCTAATTGTCAGGCTCGAGAAAGTTATTCTGAAGATGACGTCTAGGAAGGAGTTAACACTCATTAATGTGCTCCACGTTCCCGATATCAGGAAGAACCTAGTTTCTGGATCGACACTTGTCAAGGCTGACTTTAGACTAGTGTTCCAGTCAAACAACTTTGTACTTACGAAGAATGATGTCTTCGTAGGTAAGGCGTACTTAGAATAGAGTCTGTTCAAAATGGTTGTAATGACTGTACACCATGAATTTGATGGTAATAAAATAAAAGCTTCCAGCTACGATGTTAAGTGCTTTAATTTATAACATGATCGATTTGGACATGTCAATAATAATACTTTGAAACATCTTATCAAATTAAATTTATTATCAAACACCAATGTTGATGAAACGCACAAATGTGAAGTATGTGTGAAAGCAAAGATGATGAGACTACCTTTTCATTGGTCAAAAGGTCAACGACTCCTCTAAAATTGATATATAGTAATATGTATGACTTAAAGTTCATGCAAACTAAAGGAGGTAAAAAGTATTTTATTATTTTTATTAATGACTGCACGAGGTTCTGTTATGTCTTTCTTTTAAGAAGTAAAGATGAAGCCTTAGAGACTTTCAGAACCTATAAAACAGAAGTTGAGAATCAACTTGATGAATTCAAATAATTCGTAGTGATAAAGGTGGAGAATATGGTGCACCGTTTGATGAGTTTTATTCAGAATCTGGCATTATCCATCAAACAACGTCGCTATACTCGGCTCAATCAAATGGTGTTGCCGAACTTAAAAATCGGACACTAAAGAAAATGATAAATGCATTGTTGATAAATTCAGGCATACCCCAGAACTTGTGGGGTGAAGCTATATTATCGACAAATCACATTCTAAATAAAATCACTCACAAGAAAAATAATAAAATGTCATATGAACTATGAAAAAGTCGCGAGCCATTATACAAATACTTGAAAGTATGGGGGTGCTTGGCAAAGGACGAAGTACCCAAGCCAATGCAAGTAAAGATCAAACTAAAACGTTCGATGCGATATTTGTCAGATATGCCCATAATAGTAGTGTATATCGTTTCATAGTTCACAAGTCAAACATTCCTGATATTCATATGGGAACAACCATAGAATATCGAAATGCAATATTCTTTGAAAATGTATGCCCAAATAAGAAGGGAAACGTTCAAAGTGATTGCAATGGAAATTCTAACGAAAAAGATGTTTCTGAACTTAGTTGTCATAAAAGGACTATTGATGATCAAAGTACAGAGCCATGTCAGAGCAAATGGGTTAGAGTTAAGAAATCGTTCGGGCCTGACTTCATAACTTTTATGTCGAAAATGGACCCAAGAACATTAAACGAAGCTCTCTCTAGTCCCGACGCCCCATTATGGAAAGAGACTGTCAATAATGAAATCGAGTCCATCATGAATAATCATACTTGGGAATTAGTCGACCTTCCTTCTGGTACTAAATCATTAGGTTGTAAGTGGATACTAAAACATAAGTATAAAGCTGATAGATCGATTGACAAGTATAAGGTCATATTTGTAGCTAAAGGGTTTAAGCAAAAGGAAGGTTTTGACTACTTCGATACCTACTCATCTGTGTCAAAGATTACGTCCATACGAGTGCTGATATCCATCGCAACACTATATGACCTTGAAATATATCAAACGGATGTCATGACTGAGTTCTTAAATGGTGAGTTCGAAGAAGAAATCTATATGGAGCAACCCGAGAGGTTCATAACTCCAAGAAAAGAGGAAAAGATGTGTCAACTTATTAAGTCGTTATACAGACTTAAACAAACACCTAAACAATGATACAAAAAAATTGACAAAATAATACAGTTAAATGATTTCAAAATAAATGAATATAACAAATGCATTTATGTTAAAACCACACTTGAAGATCATGTAATCATCTGTCTATACGTAGACGACATACTTATAATGGGCAGTAATCATGAGTACAAAGAGGATGTTGACCGACAATTTTGATATGAAAGATATGGGTCGAGCAAATGTTATATTAGGAATTAAAATTCTCAGGATATCTGATGGGATAGTTCTGACACACTCTCATTATGTAGAATCGGTATTGAAAAAGTTCAATGCGTATGATCTCTCTCTACAGTGAAAATACCTATGAATCTAAGTCAACACTTAGCGAAAAATTATGGTGAGCCCATATCGCAATTGGAATACTCTTGGATAATAGACAGCTTGATGTATCTCATAAACTGCACATCTCCGGATATTACCTGTACAATGAACAAGCTGAGTCGTTTTACGAGTAATCCAAACGACACCCATTAGAAAGCACTGATACGAGTTCTTAAATATTTGAAATATATTATGAACTATGTATTACATTATGGAAGATATCCCGATGTTTTAGAGGGATACTGTGAAGCTAATTGGATATCAGATACAAAAGATTCGAAATCCACTAGTGGATATGTATTCACAATCGGTGGGGGAGCGGTATCTTTGAAGTACAGTAAGTAAATGTGCATTGCTCGGTCAACTATAGAATCCGAGTTTATAGCACTAGACAAAGCAGCTGAAGAAGCTGAATAACAGTGAAACTTCTTAAAAGATATTCCGAGATGAACGAAACTTGTGTTTGTCATACTTATACGCTGTGATAGTCAATTGGCGATTGGAATGACACAGAATAGTATGTATAATGGTAAGTCACGATATATATGTTGTAGACACAATACCATTAGGCAGTTGATCTCGAATGGAGTAATTGTAATTGAGTATGTTAAGTCCAAAGATAATTTAGCAGATCCTCTAACAAAGGGGCTAAGTCGATATCAAGTATACTACTCATCGAGAGGAATGAGATTAAAAATTTACAACTGAAACGACTGTAGCAGTAACCCAACCTTGTTGACTATAGATCCTAAGATCTTGGTTCAATGAGACAACGAAGTTATAGAAGTTGTGTTACAACACACAAGATATATTATCTCTATTCCAATCCTAGGATGAACATGTGTTGTCCTACCACAAGTAGTGAGGTTAAGTTTTTTGCTTTTAATGATTTCTATACCTTTATAAGGCGAAGTATGATAGGATACTCTTAATAGAAGTGTCACCTACGTGAGTGTGAAGACAAGCGGCTTCAATGAAACACTCATGAATCCAAGATGGTGTCCATGGCCAAAACGGAACCAACCATAAGAACCAAAAGTAGGTGAGATAAGTCCCTGTGTGGGTGATATTGTCTTAGTACATACAAACAGCTGAGCAGTTCAAGACATTACATTCACTTCACAGTCTAGTATGCTCAATAGCATTCCACTACGGAACGTTCAAAGCCACAAGCTATCTCTCCCGATGCATTAACTTATCGATTGGACTCTTGTAAAGTGTCAGCATGCATACACGCATTAATTTTTATTCATGTGGGGGATTGTTGGATATTGAATCTTAAATGGTCAAATATGGTTTTGCAAGGAAAAAATTAGAGTGTCATCAATCGATTGAAGCCAGAATTGACTTCAAAAACGAAACTACGTTTCACATGGATGAATCTAGACTATTAATTTACTCAAAATCAATTATGGGTGAATGAGAAATTAATTATTTAAAGTCAGCCCAAAATAGCATAGAAAGAAGTAGATGGGGAATAGTCCCCATTTGTA
This sequence comes from Boesenbergia rotunda, assembly GCA_024364735.1. Classification (NCBI taxonomy): domain Eukaryota; kingdom Viridiplantae; phylum Streptophyta; class Magnoliopsida; order Zingiberales; family Zingiberaceae; genus Boesenbergia; species Boesenbergia rotunda. The sequence continues at coordinate 208,912 of JAGFNQ010002045.1, read as the reverse complement.
AATTCCAAGGATGTTTGCTTTCTTATATTTGTTGTTGTGTTAATATAGTTAAAAAAAACATAGGTATTCTCTTCTCATAGGCGAGCAGGTGCTCGCACTTGCGAGCTCGTGGCTCACCACCCGCAGCCCAACACGCGCCACGTGCACACGCGCACAATCAGCGCTTTGTTGTCGCACTTTGCACTTCGCATTGTCGCGAGGAGCATTGAGGAGCTTAAATTTATGCTCTAGGTGATGTAACAGTGTCTACGTGGTACTCGGGTGACGTGTCATGTTCACATGTGACGTATCAGTGCCTATGTGACATTCGGGTAGGCAGAGAGAGATGACTGAACCGTTGACTGGGCGAACGAATGACAATCGTTGGATCGAACAAGGGTGCTAGATCCCAAGTGACGCAATCTGAAACGTTGATCGCGAAAAGTCATGATCTAACCATTGGTGATGAGACTTGATCCGAAATATCAAATCAAATTTGGTGGCTGAGATCAAAGGGGGATCTGAAGGGTTACAACCATCCAGATCTGACGACTGAGATCAAAGAGCTATCTGAAGGGTTATAACCCTCCAGATCGAACGACCCAGATAAATCTTAAACTAAAGGTCATAGTCACTCACCAAAGGGTATCTCACCTCTTCCCTTGTATAATTAGAATCCCCTGGATGCTGGAATCATTCATTAAATCATCCAAAGTTCAAAAAGCATACATCTCATCTTTTACATCCAGAGTCCAAAAAGCCTACGAGAAGGTTCGCTGGTCTCAAAATTTGAAGTGTTGTTATTTTGAGACATCGTCATTGTATCTTGGGAAACGAATTGCTGTTATCCGTGAGCACCTGTAGTAGAGGAATATCGTTTTATGGTGATAGTGTTGAACACTAGTCTCGACGATCTTATATCAATTTGTATCCTCTCCTGCAGCAACCCAACCGACTCACAAATTATTCTAGAGCAGAAGTTATAAAGTTAAAATACATATATAATACATTTGATTTACTTTTCTAGAATTGAAAATTTGTTTCTAGACCGCCTACTGCGAGTGCTTCCCGATTTATCCCAGCGGCCGGTGGGAAATTTCCGTGAGGCCAGGCCGATCGCCCGAGGTTGAAAAAACCTCGTTAATCATTTTTAGAATTGAAAATTTGTTAAGGAAATACTAATTAACTTCTTATTAAGTAATTTTTCACGTGTACTCATGTGAAAGTTATTGTTTTTCATTTTTTGAAATTAATAGTAGTTGAAATCATAATGCAGGCAAGAAAAATTGTAAGAAAACTCTTCCATAAAACATCATACATTTGGTGTTTTAATCATAATAGAAAATATTATTTTGATATTTGATCACATTTAAATTAAGGTGAATGAAATGAGATTTCATCTTAGTATTAAGCGTGTAGGTAAAGTCCTTGCATGTTATGTGATCGGATGTAAGGCAGTAAAGTCATTGCAGGTCAAGTGATCAGATGCAAGACGGTAAAGTCATCGCAAGTCAAGTGATCGGATGGAAGGCGATGAAGTCCAAGTAGACTAGAAGAGCCAAATTCTTAGCAAGAAGAAAAGTTTAAGCAGATTAGAAGACTGGATGAAGAGTAAATGAAGACTTAGAGACGTGAAGTTTTTAGGCATGAAAGTCCAAGGTGTTATGACCAAAAGAATTCACATATCTCCATAATATTATAATATTGCTCACTTTGGGCATAAGTCCTCATAGATTTATTTTTGAGCCCTGCCCAAAAAATAAATCTATAATATAGCCCAAAAATAAATTTATAAGGGCTTAGGCTAAAAGTGGATAATATCATATCATTATAGAGATATATGAATTCTTTTGGTCCTAACAAGAGCAGGTGCAACACGAGGACTCCTAGGAGAGTGGCTAATTGTTGAGAATATAATTAAAATCTCACATTGAAAATACATGAAAAAAATTATAGTAAAAAAGATGGAAGATATCTCTATTGATATGAGGTCTTTTAGGTAGAGTCAAAATATAAATCCATTAGGGCTTAGACCCAAAATGGACAAAATCATACCATTGTAGAGACATGTGAATTCTTTTGGTCCTAATAAATGGTATCAAAGTCATAGTCAAGATCGATTCATGTGGATGAAATAGTAACCTTGAACGAAGGAGGTAGGGTCTCCCAGAAGAGTAAACTCTAAGCAAAAAGTCCAAGTAGGTCAAGAGTGACTGAATGTTTGATGAAAATCCTAGAAGAGTGAACTCTAGGTGGTAAAAAGTCTAAGTAAGTCATGGCTGATCGAATACATGGTGAAAATTTTAAGAGAGTGAACTCTAGGTAGTAAAAAGTCTTAAAGGACCAAAGTTAGTCAATAGTTATCGGATGCTTGAGGGGAGGCCCGAAGCATGCCAATAGTGACTGAATGCTCAAGAAGAGGCCCGTAGCAGGTCAAAAGTGACTGGATGCTTAAAGGAAGGACCGAACCATGAGAATAATGATGTACTTAGTTTGAAGGGAGGATTATTTGGAATGCAATCAAAATATCACATTGGAAATACATGAAAAAGATCACGGGTTTAAAAGATGAAAAATATTTGCATTAGTATGAGACCTTTTAGATAGGGCTAAAAAAAATTTCATTAGGATTTAAACCTAAAGTGGGCATACTTATCATACCATTGTAGAGATTTGTGAATTCTTTTGATTCTAACAAGAGTAGATGCAACACGAGGACTTCCTAAGGGGCCACCCATCATAGTACTGTTCTCGCCCAAGTACGTTTATCATCGTTCTGATTGGATCAATGATATAATATTGTTCACTATGGTCCTAACATATGGAATAGGGCTCTTTGTAACGAGATAACAAGAATCGTGGGTAGATGAAGTTAGGTGGTTGGACTGATATAGTTGTGTTAAATTGATTGATTCTCTGAAAAAAGAAGGATGACTTTTGTTCTAGTTCTAAATTTGCTAAATAAAGAACAAAAATAATAGAGTACGATTTCTCTGCTCAGACACACCATTCCACTATAGTGTTCCAGGTGGAGTGAGTTGGGATATGATCCCACACGCAGCTAGATGGTCATAAAACTCTTGGCTAAGGTATTCACCATCTCGATTTGATCGAAGCATCTTAATACTCTTGCCAAGTTGGTTTTGTACTTCATTCTTGAATTCTTTGAACTTTTCAAAGGATTCCGACTTGTGTTTCATGAGATACACATAGTCGTATCTACTAACATCATCAGTGAAAGTAATGAAGTACTGATAGCTTCCTCTAGCTGCGACATTGAAAGGGTCACATACATCAATATGTATGAGTCCTAACAAGTCTATCGCTCTTTTGTCGTGTCCACTAAATGGAATCTTGGTCATCTTGCCTAGAAGGCATGATTCAGATGTCTCATATGATTCAAAATCAAATGAGTCCAGTAATCTATCCTTATGGAGCTGAGATATACAACTCTCATTTATATGACCCAAGCGACAATGCCAGAGATATATTTGGTTTAAATCATTTGGTTTAAATCGTTTGGTATTTATGTTATAGATCATGTTATCTAAATTTAGAACATAGAGTCCATTCATAAGTGGTGCATTACAATAAAATATGTCATTTAATATTATAGAATAACATTTATCCTTTATGATAAATGAAAAGCCTTTCTTGTCTAAACAAGATATAAAAATTATATTCTTAGTTATTGCAGGTACATAAAAGCACTTCTCTAGTTCTAAAATAAGCTCAGTGGCCAAAGACAAGGAATATGTTCCTACATCTATAGCAACAACTCTTGCGTCATTGCCTACTCGTAGGTTCACTTCGGCTTTTGTCAACGATCTAGCTCTTCGAAGGTCTTGCACATTAGGACAAATATGAAATGCACAACCGGTATCTAATACCCAAGAAGAAGAAATAGATAGATTGACTTTCATAACAAGAATATCTGAGATTGAAGTTTCACTTCTTTTATTCTTTACTTCCTCCAGGTAGAGTTAGAAGTTCCTCTTCCAATGTCTGATCTCACCACAATAGAAGCAGGTCCCTTCCTTAAGCACACGCCTTTGGCCTTCAGTGCAATAGAGTTGGTCTTGCCTTTGGCTTGGGTCTTACCCTTACTCTTAGGCTTCCATTTGACTTTGCTCTTCTGTACCATCAATATATTACTAGTCTTGGTTTTCTTGAGATTGGGTTTAGCAGTTCTGAACATGTTGAGCATCTCAGGCACAGGCTTGCCAATTTCATTCATGTTATAGTTCATGATAAATTGATTGTATCCTTCCGGCAACAATTGCAGGATAAGGTCCGTGGCCAATTCTTGGCCTAGTGAAAATCCTAGTCTTTCAAGATTCTCGACATACCCAATTATCTTGAGTACATGAGTTCATACAGGAGTTCCTTCTTGTATCTTGCATGCAAATAGGGCCTTAGACACCTCAAACCGCTCATGCCTAGCTTGTTCTTGATATAAGTTGTTTTAGGTACTTAACCATATCATGTGCATCCATGTTCCCATGTTGGTTCTGAAGCTCAGAGTTCATAGTGGCAAGCATGAGGCATAATACATTGAGTGCATCATCTTGATGCTTCTTGTAAGCATCTTTTTCCGCATGAGTGATGGTAGTGGTGGGTGCTTTTGGAAGAGGTTACTCTAGGACATACAATTTTCGTTCTTATTTGAGGACGATCCTCAAATTTCTGTACCAGTGCAGGAAATTAGCTCCGTTGAGCTTGTCCTTCTCAAGGACAGATCGTAGAGAGAGAGAGAGTATTTGACGTATTAGATGACATGGTGATCTACAACAGTAAAACATGCAGAAATAAATATCATATCTAAATCATTTAATTAGGTCTTCAATTAAATGATCTCCCACTGAATCGTAGAGCTTTGGTAGGACACTACTAGGCAAACTCAATTTGTCCACACTACTAGCTCTAAACTAAATAACGACCACATTCATGTGGGACAAGATTCATATTATACCTCATCTTGAGTTAGCTTTGGCTAATCGCCCAAGATTCATATTATAAAATTTGTTGAGTATAATTGGACCATAGCACACTTTCATATTTCATATGATGATGCTATGGACTTTTAGTTTGATCAACACAAACTTTTGTATCTCGACAAATGCTCATATATTATACAATCCATAACAAAATTATGTCCTACTTTTATATCACATATAAAAGTTTTTCTAAACTTTGTACGATTTTTCGCAAATGACCCTGATATCATTATAGGGATCTATAGACATAAACATTTAAAAATCGCAACAGAAATAATAGATCTCACGAGTGATCCATGCGAAAGAAAACTCATACAAAGTTAGATCTACAACTTCCTATCTTATAGGTATACATTTGATACATTTTCTAAACGTTCGTCCAAGGTACGCCGGATCTCTTGCATGTTCAAGTGTCTGTGCCTTTATGAATATCCACACGAACATGATCTCTCAAATTTCAGAGAAGAATCGCCTTTGTGGTGCTAGCCACAAGAGGAGATTCACAAAGTAAGAAGGAGAGGAGGAGAAGGGGTTTCGGCCAAAGGGAAGGAGGAGAAGAAAATGACAAGAAGCTAATCCAAATGATAAAAAATCTCTTTTATACTCATCCCATGAATATGAAGAGTTTTTGTCCCTTTAGCTTTCCTTCATTAAAGCCAATAAAAATCCAATTAGAGCACATGTTTCTCATATGGCTCATTAACTTCTCTTCATCGAATGAAAGAAACTTTTCATCTTTCTCTATTATTAATTCATTAAATATTTTAATAAATTAATATCTCATTCAAATATGGTTGAGTCTAATCTAAATGAGTCTAACTCAAATTAGATCTCAATCCTATAATCCAATTGGATTCACTTGAGTCTAACTCAATTAATCCAATTCGGATTAAATCTTAGTCAAACTAAGATTAATTAATCTTCAAAACATCATGTCCTTAGTGTGTGATCCAATAGGTTCTCATAACGTTGACAATATGTCTAAACCGCTTTATACACATAAGTAATGAGTGACATCTAGCAATGCATCATTGCTACCCAAGTGACAAGAAAGTCGAGATCCGACTTAACCTCCGTGACTATGACAATGTATGACTTTGACCTTCTATCCTCGATATCTAGATTGATCAATGAGGCATAGACTGTGTCATCCTCGATATCAATCTTTGTGTTTCTTGATCCCCAAGTAGACTCACTCAAACAAATGAGCTCAATATCTCATATTGACTCATTTGAGCATGACCATGCGTTTTAATAGTCCAACTCGATCAAGGGGCCCACAGATATCACTCCCGTCATATGGGAGGGATAGATCTCATCTACATCACTCACATCCTTCTGCATAATTTATTACATACCCAGTGATCGTCTTTATAGTCCACCCTATTACGGGTGACGTTTAACGATACCAAAGTACATAACTCCTTATGTAGGGAACTGTAGTGACTTCAGGTCTAAGGACTATTCATACTAATAGTCACATGAGAAAGTTTATGAAACTCATATGACAATCTATGGAACTTTCTCATGACGGATCAATTTAGTACACATTCTCTAATGTATACTCATGTGTCAACTTGATTGTTCCGGAAGGAGTCGTCAACGATGGCCAGACACCGAGAATCAGCCCCTGCGGGGATTATTATGCCGCCGAGGAACGAGGGAATCCTGCGAGAGTAACACAAGCGTTAGGGGACACGTCGGCAGGGGTCCGGCGGAGTCCACTCCGACGCTCAAGTTAGCAGGGTAGCCGAACGATGGTGCCAAAGAAAGGAAATGTGTAGAGATGAGAGATCGTAACCCCCTACCAGAGGGGTTGAACTACCTTTTATACCGCTGCAGGTCGCCTGATCATGCCCCCTCTATCGGTGCCACGACTCCGATATTTGAGCCACGCCCTCTACTTTCGGTGATGAGGGGATATCCCTCGAACTCGTCGGCGCCACTACCATTCTTTCCCTTATTTGGCTGATTGTACAGGGGGAGGGTGCGTGGACTTTTCTAGTCGGCCTCTGAAGGCGGCTATGGTGAGGGCCCCGTCCCTCGAGACGAGCTTGGGAGTCTTGGGGTGTTATACCTCCCGAGGTAGCCTTCCCGAGTACACCCCTGAGAGGGGGTCTCGGGGCCCGAGAGAGAGAGAGGGGATCAAGTCGCGTCCTTAACTTCTTCATTCCCGTGTCCAACCCTGGTTACCCAGCCCATCATTAATATCACATATCTATGACTTATGAGTTTAAGTCATCAATTGATCTACATGTTAGTCTTCATACATTAATATTGTCCTTGAATATTACTGCTTGACTATGAATGATTTAGTGTAGTGTTCTCTACACCATCTCACTATTGATTCAACCAATCGATATGATGTAGATAAGAACCTACTACCCAATGGCATTATTATACTTAGTTGTTCGACACAAATATAAAGTAAATATAATAACTAAATGTTGTCTTTATTAATAATGGAATATGATATAATAGTTCTTAGTCAATTAACATATAATTGGCTCTAGGACGTCTACTAACAATTTTGATATTAGAATCTTCCACTATGCAAAACTTTCAAAAGACATAAATCAGAATTATTCACCTCTTTTAACTGAAAAAGTCTTAATTTTGTTTTTATATATTAATGAACCTGCTCAAATATGTTGTAAATACAATTTGATAGTACATGATAAAAAAATCATAAACACTGATTTAAAACCATAATACATGTAAATTCAAAAAGAAAATATTATAGTGTATTATATAAATATACTAATAATGCATTATATAAAAATCATAAAGTTATTTAATGTAAATAAATATAATACTTGATTTATCCTCTCAAATATTTTCTATATTGCAGATGTTGGTGTAATCAGGTCCTGAATAAGAAGTTTCAATAATTGATAATTTTTTAAATTTAGATTAATACGTTGGTGAGGGTGATCGAAAGTCGACAAGAGAGGGGGGGGGGGGGGGGGGGGTAAATTGCTCCTAAAAAAGAAAACTCAATTTTTGTTTCGACTTAACAAAGATGTTAGTTAGATCACAAATATCATAAATAAATAAAATAAACAGTAAATAAAGAGGCAATTAGATTTACTTGATTTGTAATCGGGAAGGTTGCTAATTCAAGGTTGAATATAGCTCGATTCTTCTAAATAGAACTCCTTCGGATGGAGAAGCCTCTTACACATGGAAATCTCAGAGAAAGAAAGAAAGATTACACAACATTAGTTTGTTAATTCTTGGAATTGAATGGAATGAATGAAACTGAGCTTCAGGAGTCTATTTATAGCCCTGGTAGGAGTTATCTGTTTGCTGACGTGCCACTTATTGGGTGCCTGACACGTGACCTAACGCTTATCCAGAAAGCAACGTTCACAAACGACTAGAATTAGTCTGTTGGGCGCCTGATAGCACAGGAGCACCCAAGTGCTCGGGTGCCCGACAACCCAGGCACCCGTATGCTCACGGTCGCCCAACAGTGGTTGCTTTGATCAACAACCGCTGACCATTCTCCAGCCTATCTTCTGGTCTTCTTGGGTGATTTCTAGCCAACCAGTGTTAGGCTCACCCGAATCCGACTCCGACCTTTCGCCCCTCAAGCGTCTTTCCTCCCGGCTTCTCGTCCCTTGGACGCTGCGCACGTCCTTCTCACTCCACCGATGTACTCTTTCGCAGAACTCTGTGTCTCTCGGATGCACCGAGCCCGTTAGCACCCTCTTCGTGTCATCCTTCTCGACTGCTACGTCTTCCACTCTTCTTCTTACGTTCCTAAGTTCCTGTACACTTAGACACAGGGATTAAACACGCCAGGACCTAACTTAAATCAGTTGATCATATCAAAACTAACCTAGGGTACTTACAATCTCCCCATTTTTTATGTGCATCAACCCGAGTTAAGTTAGGGTAAACAAATATGTAAAAAAATGAATAAATATATAACAGTGTAAGCGTAAAAAATGAAATTAGAGTCTACCCCTTAACCTAATCACTAATTCTTCCTCTCTGATCACATCAAAAATTGAAAATGTTAAGGGAAAATATGTTTAACACATTTTTTAAAGAATTAACTTTAGATAAGTTTTCTAACCTTTTTGAAAATGATAATAAATTCGATTATATATATATATACACTAAAAAAAATCAAAAATATAGACAGGACAATGCTTTAAAGAACTAATTTTTCTTCAAGTAGTTATCCAAAAATAAATAAAATAAAGTATTAATTGCAAAATTAATTAAAAAATCAACAGATTAAAATATATTTAGGAACCCAATATAAATTTTTACCAACAGGATTTATTAAAAATTTAGATGGAACATCTAATTTGAAAATTTTTACAATTTGACCCCTATAAAATCTGTAATACAAATTAAATTTTCCATGATATTTAAAATTTAAATTTCTTGAACATGAATAGTTATTTTTCAAATTTTCAATTTGAATTTTCAAATGATCATTTTCAGATTTTATTTTATCATTCATTTCTAAAGCAGAAGCTAATGTTTTCTTTAGATCTGTATTTTTTATTTTTAATTTACATAGGGATTTTATTATTTTCTTAATTCCAAAATATAATTGATCAGGATGTAGAAAACATACCTCACTTAGTATATCTGTTTTGAAGTCCGAAGTTTCCCCTTCGTTGCTGTTGTCCTCTGAGGTGACTCCCCCTTTATCGATGCTCTCATTCTCTTGGTATGAAGCCATCAGAGGAAGTCTAGCGCGTTCCTCGAAATCTGAGTCTTCCGATGAAGACTCGTTCCAAGTCGCCTTTGAACTGTGTGCTTTTGTCTTGTGTGCCTCTTTTCCTTTGTTCTTCACTTTGGGGCAGTTTTCCTTCACGTGTCATTCTTCGTTGCAGTTGTAACAACAGATCTTCCTTTGTTTCTTAACCTGCACCTTATTAAAATTTTTAGTTTTAAAATATTTGGACAACTTTCTTACCATATATGCTGCGTTCTCATCATTTTCTGAAGAATCCTCTTCATGTTGGATCCTTTTCGTGCCTAGGGCAATGTTGTCCAGTTTTGTTTTGCTGCACATCTAGATTCGTGAAGTTCTAAGATGGAAAAAAGTTCCTCTAAGGTACTTACCTCAAGGTCCTTAGAGATGTAGTAGGCATCGATTATTGAGATCCAATTAGGGGTTCTCGGGAAGGCGTTCAATGCGTACCTTTGCGCAACCCGATTGCTTACCGATTCTCCAAGATTGTTGAGTTCTATCATCAGCTCCTTCAGCTTAGCGTGAAGTTGTGCTACTGACTCTCCTTCTTCCAGTCGAAGGTTGCTGAGCTGATTCCAAACCAAATCTCTTTTTGCTAATTTGGCTTTGGAGGTACCTTCATGGAGTTCAAGGAACTTTTCCCAAAGTTTCTTCGCCGATCGGTAGTTCTTGACTCGGTTGATTTCTTGTGCAGGGAGCACGGTCAGCAGATGATATTCTACTTTTTCGTTCTCCACAAAGTCAGCCTGTTCCTTCTTAGTCCACTAGCTTTCATCCTTGGGTTTGTTGTCGGCGTCCTTTAGAGCTACAAAACTGTTTTTCATTATTAAAACCAAATCGAAATCAGTTTTGAAAAAGAAAACCTGCATTTTGCGCTTCCAACTCGTGAACTCCCCTTTGAACTTTGGCGGGTAGATGACTGGTGCGACCATTTTGTTGTTGCTTCAGACGGAGGTTAGTCCTTCTGGAGCGTCCTTGCTCTGATACCAATTGAGGGCAATCGATGGTCGGCAAGAGGGGGATGAATTGCCCCTGAAAAAAAAACTCAATCTTTTGTTTCGACTTAACAAAAATTTTAGTTAGATCACAAATAACATAAATAAATAAAGCAAACAATAAATAAAGAGGCAGTCGGATTTACTTGGTTTGCAATCGGGGAGGTTGCTAATCCAAGACTGAATATAGCTCGATTCTCCTAAATAAAACTCCTTCAGGCGGAGAAGCCTCTTACACGTGGAAAGCTCAGAAAAAGAAAGAAAGATTACATAGCACTAGTTTGCTAATTCTTGGAAATGAACGGAATGAATGAAACTGAGCTCCAGGGGTTTATTTATAGCCCCGGTAGAGGTATCCGTTTGTTGACGTGACACTTATAGGGCGCCCGAGAGCTCTTGGGCGCCTGACACGTGACCTGACGCTTATGCAGAAAGCAATCTATTGGGCATTGCTAATCAATTCCGAGCACACAGAAGTTTCCCAAATCAATCAGCCAATCTATTGGGCATTGCTAATTGATTAGTGCAATTGATTGACAAACCTTCTTTGTGAGCACAAAATGCTTCTAAATCGATTGGGCAGTGGTGCAATTTATTGGCAGGCTTTCTTCAAGAGCACAAAAGGCTGCCAAATTGATTGACCGATAGATTGAGCATTGTCAATCAATTAGTGCAATCAATTGGCAGACGTTTCTCGTGAGAATGGAAGTCTATCAAATCGATTGGTTAATCAATTAGGCATTGCTAATTAATTGGCGATGGCCACTAATCAATTGAGATTCAAATCGAGATAATCTAAACCATAGTTATGGAATTAGTGATAGTTCAATGGATAGTCAAACGGTCTCTAATTGATTGGTATGTTCTGCCAATCGATTGGTGGCGATAAAAAGCAGAGAAATGACGCAATTCCAAGTGTTTAAAAAGGGCCTTAGGGCATGAAAAGAAGACATTGTTCCATTGCACTCTTTTTGCTCAACTTGAGTCGCAAGCTCTCACTTACATCATCTTCAAGCAACGAAAGAAGGAAAACTTTGCCAAACCTGTAATCTCTTCATTTCATCTCGCTTGTTGTTGTTTCATTTGCTGAAAGTTGTGAGTTGGTTGTATAAGTATCCCGGGTTGATTTTGATGTAGTCAATCGAGTCAAGTAATTAGGTCCTATTGTGTTGGATACCTTGTGTCTAAGTGTGCAGGAGCTTAGGAGCACAAGAAGTCGAGCAGAAGACGTGGTGAATTAAAAGGATGGCCGGGAAGGGGGTCAACGGACTCGGGTCATCCGAGGGGCGAGAAATAACGGAAGAGTATATCGGTGCACGAGAAAGATGCACACGACGTCCAAGGGACGAGAAGTCAGGGAGGAAGTTTGTTCGAGTAGAAGGTCAGAGTTGGATTTGGGTGAGCTCAACTCTGAATGACCCGAAATCACCCATGTGATCAGAGTCCGAAAAAGATCAACTCGAGAGTTGACTTTGGAGCCTCCAGTTCCAAGACGCCTTAGATGCCTTTGGAGACGTCTTGGATGAGCAGAATTAAATCTGCAGAGTTTTATAACTGAGACGCCTCAGTTAAGACCCAAGATACCTCAAGTCGGAATTGAGGTACCTCAGGTTGGATCTGAGACGTCTCGGATGAACTTTTTCGTTAATGAACTGTGGTTGTGCGGATAATATTTTATCCAACTGAGACATATCTTGGGTAGTGAAGCGAGCTATTTATCCCCTCCCCCCATTTAGCTCGCACAGTCCTATTAGTAGAGAGTCCATTAATGGAGAATATTAATATGTGTGTGTTATGGAAGCTCTGTTTTATAAGTAATATCATTAAAAAAATTACAGTTTTAATCCAGTAAGTTATACATTTTTTTAATTTTGATCCTATTATGTACAAATTCACATCCTTAATATAATAACTTACATTATTTTTTAATTTCAATCCTTTTTGTCGATAATTCAAATTGACCATCGTTAATTGCCTAGTTGGCGTGATGATGCTAACATGTAAAATAAATTTCGAAATTTCTACTTTTGGTGGATAAATTGCCTATGTCGTAAAATTTTTAAGTCCATCTGGATATTAAAATAAATAAGGAATACAAAATAAAAATCACATCACCTTAAAGCCAACGTCATAAACCTCTAAATTTGGTTTTCTCACAGAAGTAGAAAGATAATGAAGCAATATTCACGATATGGTGGGCAAGAATGGGGAGATCGTTGGTTTTAGTGGGGGTGGGGAGTAAGATGGGTGTAATTTTTTTTAAAGAATTTTATTTTTATGATGATATGATTTTGATTTTATATTCCTTATTTATTTTAATATCTAGGTGGACTTAAAAAATTTTGCCACTATGCAATTTTCCCACCAAAAGAAAAAATAAGCAACTCCTCGCCAAACAACCAATATCTTAGGTTTTTCAGCCTATCGTTGAAAAATACTTCGAAATACGTCGTAGCTAGAATTCCATCATTAATCTTCTTTGAAATTTGACAAAGTCAACCTTCATTTTTCTTGATATTATTATTCATGCATATTAATATCTTGAATATCTTGGTTTCTTTTATAGTAAACTCTTGTGATATCATATTTGTTGAAAGTCAATAAACTCTCTCGAGATCATGTATAATAAACATAAGCAACATTTGTTGAAGACTAATAATCCTCCTCCATTTGTTTACTCTTTGAATTCGTGTCTAGGCATATTATTTTTATCTATATCACAGAGTAAATTAACAAAAGCATAAGATGAAAGTTTGCTTCTAAGTGTATGAATTCAAACTCTCGACTTGAATGAAAAATCCTCTAGTTTTAACATAACTATATAATATAAAGAATTATTGAGTACATCAACCTATAATTCATTCGAATCAAAATAAATAATATAATATAACTTGGGTAAATATAAAGAGTTTTTTTTTTTGCCCCTCATATTATAATGTGATAGTAAGAAATAGGATGGACTTTCAAAGTAATCATAGTTTAAAAATTTTGTGATGTTGAGCCATTTGTCAGGATCTATTTATACATTTTAATTTATCCTAGTGACCGATAATTTTTTTTTAAAGTCAATTATTTTTAAAATTAATCAGATTGTAAAAATTAACTATCTGAATTAAAAAAAAATCTTTTTCACAAAACAGCCGCTCTTTTGACTAAATATCTAGTAGTTTTGACTAATCAAAATTACTAGGTAAAAGATTAAAATTATTATATAATCATTTTTTGAATCCTTTGATCACTTAAAAAGTATATGATTAGACTTCAATGATCTAATAAACTACATTTATATATTTTGATTCAAATTTTGAATAAAAAATGACCATGTAATAATTTTAAGCAAAAATAATGTTTATTTTTGAGTTTTTAATCACTTTGAGAGTATTTCAACATTAAATGTCGATATAATAGTTTTGATCAAATACATGATTATTTTTAATAAAATTTTAAATTTATCTTCTTTAAAATTATATTTAATATTTTAATTTTAAATTTATATATTATTTTTTAAATTTTATGATAGAATAGATATCACTTTGTTATTTTTAAGTATTTATTGATATTTTTAAAAAAGTACTCCTTAGATATCTTACTATTTAATTAAGAATTAAAATCCTTTATCAACTAACTCTCAATTGATTTAGCGAATTTCAAAATTAAATTACATTAATGTCTCTTTTTTTTACGCGGAAAAGAATTTCAATATTTATTAGTAATTTCAACTTCTTATCTTTCAATTCTAAAATCAGAAAATAAAATTACATATCTTAAAACAATAAATTTAAAAGATAAATCTATAATTACAAATCTTAATAAGAAAAATTCAAATCTTAATCCAAAATTAAAATTTTTAAAAATAATTTATTAAATTCAAAAAAATAATTTCAAATTTTAATTTAACATTATATCTTAAAAAAATTAAAATTAAAATTTTAAATTTTAAGTAAATAAATTCTCATCTTAGGGTGAGATAAAATTTATATATTTTTATGTATTATATTATATATACTGTGCATGATCTTTGATTAAAATTGATAAATGAGTTTCTTATGTGGGTGAGAGTTAAAGCTTTAGTTGGCTTAAAAGAATAAATTAGAATAAATATATGAAATAGTGTTTTTTATGATAAAATAAAAAACACACCTTTCATAATTTGTAAAAATGGAAATCTTTTTTGCACTTCCCCCATTTACTCAGGTGATCGATGAAAATTTTAGTGGGTTTGTGCTTATCATATTTTTGTAATATAAAGATTTGTGTATAACAATAGCAAAATATTAAATTTTTTTCTATTATTTAAAATGCAAATTGTTAATAATTTTTCACAAAACAAACACAAATAACTTACTTTTCTTTCACATAATTAAGCACTAATTCTACATAACTAATGAGGTATAAAACACAACTCTTAAATCTAATTCACCATATAACTCCATATAAAGAATACAAAATTAATCATATAGAAAAGGTTCGAGATAAATATAAGACCAAAAAGCTTGCAATTTCATCAAAACTTGAATGCAAACATCTAAAATAAATTCTTAATAAATCAATTCATCTCTTCTTGTATATGTGTGTGTGTATACTTAAAGACATTTATTTGAAATACAAATCTCATGAAGAATTATTCCATAAGAGTTTCTACATAGAAATGTCGATGGTTATCGCCATTAGCTAGTTATCGACGGTCAGAATCAAATCCCACAAGGATCAAACAATTGAAAAGATGATACCCTACATGTACAATTTATCCTTCTATCATCTCAAGAAGCTTATAAACCAAGGCTTTGTATACTTCCTCTCCCACATCCACTCATGTTGCCTTCCCCACTTCGTCACCAATTCAATCTCCTTAGCAAAGTAGCAGCTATAGCTCATCAAAAAATAGCTTTAAAGTTCTTCCTCTCCCATGCATCTTTAACTCCTCGATCCCTCTGCAAAACCCTTTAATTTGGATGTGATTTTTCCCCTTCTTTTGCTAAAAGAGAAGAAGTTTAAAGCTCTTAAAGAAGCACCACCATGGCTTTCCCTTCCTTTCCGACTATCCATTTACATCGCCATAATCGCAACCAGGTTAGCCCTAACTATTTTATTTAATTCCCTTTTTCCTCTTTTTTTTCTCCTTAAAAGAAACATGCATGCATGAGAAATAATATCACTAGATTCTCTTCTTTTTGTTGTTGTATTAATTAATTTGATATAGCAACATCCTAATTACCAGTCAGCCGCCGGCGGTGACGGTATCGGAGGGCCCTCTGGTCCAGCACCGTTAACTAGACCGGCTGGTTCGACAGCCGGACGCAGCCGGAGGCCTGAGCAAGAGGTCGTTAAGTGTCCTAGGTGTGACTCCACCAACACCAAATTTTGCTACTTCAACAACTACTCCCTCTCGCAGCCGCGCCACTTTTGCAAGGCCTGCCGTCGGTACTGGACTCGCGGAGGCGCCCTCCGCGAAGTCCCCATCGGCGGTGGCCATCGGAAGAACAAGCGCCGGACGGAGAAGCCAGAGCCACGGGCAGCCGCTGCGGCTGTAGCTGGGAGTGGCACAGCTGGTACCACCTCCTTCGAGCCTAACTATCCGCTCACTAGTTCTATCATCCATCGCCGGAGTTCCGGTCCACCTCTGGCGATCAACATGCCGTTGCCGGACCACAGTACTATTAACATCGATCCAAACTATTATGAGGTGAGTGCAACTGGAAGCCCTAACAATAACTTAGGGTTCGAGATCAACAACTTCTTGAAACTCCGTCAACAATTCCCTTTCACTTTGGCCGAGGAGCTTCTGCTGCCGCCACAGCCACCGCCACTGCCACCGCTGGAGGCGCTCCAACCTTTCGGTGAGCCAGTGGAGATTGATCGAGACGTGAAGGCACAACAGCTCGGGAATAGTATGATTATTCCTTGGCATGTTAGTAATTTGAGTCGCTTCGTTGACAGGAGTGGAAGTGGAAATAGCAGCGCCGGCGGCGGTGGATGGCCGGCGGAAACTGCCGGCGGAGACTTGGCGACCATGCGCTGCTTC
Source organism: Boesenbergia rotunda (assembly GCA_024364735.1). NCBI lineage: Eukaryota > Viridiplantae > Streptophyta > Magnoliopsida > Zingiberales > Zingiberaceae > Boesenbergia > Boesenbergia rotunda. Next base: position 192,199 of record JAGFNQ010002045.1, on the reverse strand, counting down.
CACACTCCATCGACAGATAGTAATTAATTTGCTGCCGTAGTAATCATTCTGATAATAATTAGGTCAAGATAATTGACCTTCTTGATCTTAATTTGCAACGACTTAAACCAGCTTAATTAATTAATAAACTAGTCTAGCAAGAGTAGTTCATATATTGTGCGTGTAGGTTTGTTATATAATTTGTAATTTATGCAAAAAAAAAAATGTATGGAATATGAATGTTACATGAGTATATATTTATGAGTGCATAAAATCATATATATCTTGATAACATTATGTTATAAATATTTGATAATTTATCAAAGAACAATTTTTTTCATTTTAATTAGCTCAATATATTACTAAAATCTTCAATTAGTTAGTTAGAAATGAGCATTTTTTTTATGTGTAAAAGTTGAACTATATGAATCCTAAAATTTCTACTTTTGGCATCCAACTAGTTATCTAAAATCTTAAGCTATTAGAAATAAATAAATTATATATTTACTTTTATAATACTTTCTAATTCGATATGTTTTTCTAAATTAAAGCTCATTCTCTAACTCTGTATGTTTTTCTAAATTAAAGCTCATTCTCTAACTCTGTATGTTTTTCTAATTAAGAACTCTATAAATCCTAGAATTTATATATCGATAGCCCAAAAAGTTGATCGGATGATTAATTATATATCTAAAAGGTCAATCAATTATAAAATAAACAAATTATAATTCATAGGTTTATATCCATAATAGTTTCAATTCTTCATTGTTAATTTTCTAATTCGATGTACTTTTGCAATTTAATTAGGTATTATTGCTCGAATATGAAAGGTATATATATATCATTTGGTAGATCTTTGAAAACTTATGCATTCACTTAATCATTATCTTTAGTAACTAGATTAGCTGAATTTTACCCTTAATGAATTATATTATGGTTAATCAAGATTATATATATATATATATATATATATATAGGATTATATACCCTACTTATCTTAAAGTACTCACAGGGTGAGCATCAAATGTAATTTTTTTTTAAAAAAATAGTTTAAATAATATAATCCAAACCCTAAGTCCTAAAGACTAAACTCTAAATTTGAAACCTGAGCTCTAAAAAAAATACTTATACTCACAAGATGAACACTATATATATATATATAGCACATCTAATATATTTATGTTAAAAAAGAAAAAAAAATACACTAGGAATGTACATGGTGTGGAACATAAGATGAGCAATATATCAACATATTAAAAAAAACTATACTTAATGCTCACACAAGATGAGCATCATAATATAAATAGGATAACAACTCTCTCTTTGTCGCACAGTGTGCGACTCTGCGCACACAGCATATCAAGTTCATTTTTTTTTTAAACTTTGAGTTTAGAGTGTAAGGTATATATTATGGTTTAGGGTTTTTTAGGCTTTGAGTTTAGGGTTTTCTTTAAGATTTGAGTTTAGGATTTGAGATTTAGGATGTAGCATGGTTTAAGATTTAGGATTTAATATGACGTGTATTTTTTTTATCCTTAATAAAAAAACAAAAAACTAAAGTTGATATGCTACTCGCGCATAGTCATGCACTGTGCGACATGCAATATATACCCCTTGTCCTTTGCTCCAATTTCAATTTGTTAATTACTTACAAACTTACAAATAGAGTTTATTGCCCATCTTATATATATATATATATATATATATATATATATATATATATATATATATATATATATATATATATATATATATATACATTCTCTTTAATTATCATTTAATGAAATCGTACATAATTGCTATACTAGTGCTCATAAATCAATCTCAACATTCTCATTACTTTTCTCTAAATTAATTTTTTACGCATGTTATTTCATAATTGTCCAATGAAACACTTTCATCATCATGATTGGTTGGAGCCATAGATTACGACTACTGTAATGATGAGGAAGTAGGACATCCTCGTCATATAGCTAGCTAGCGTCGATGGGAAATCATGCCAACTATTGTCACCCTCTAATTTACATAGTGACTAGTTAATTGATGACTGAGAAATTCAATACTCTCAAATTTTTTAAGGCCTTGCAATTTAAGCCATCGACTAATGCGAATTCAATCGACTGATCGATCGATAAAGAAATAATTGACTAATAAACTAAAACGCTAAGTAATTGGGTTATTAATTTGAACCAATTGACTGATTAATGTTAAGATTCAGTCCACAGATGACTAAACCAATTGACATCTAAGAATATAATATTTTGTAATCGACTCAAGACTGATCGGCTAACTAATGTTAAGTTCAGTTGACTCATGCTATAATAACCAATTCAAATGAAGTTAAAGATAAAATTGTAGCAGAATTTTACAGTTTTAATTTATCTTTAACTTCAGAAGCCACGACAATATTCAAATAAAATATTACAGAGGAATTAATTTATAGTTAATCAACAACAACAGAAGAGTTTGAATTTGAGGAAACAAAGCTATAAAAGAAGTTGAGTGCGCAAAAAAAGAATAACAAACGATCAAAGTGAAAAAAAAAACCCTCATTCTTTTTTTTTAAGTCTTATGGTACACTTTCTTTTCACTCATTGTAATTCTTGACTGTTGAATTGAAGAGGTTTAATTCTACACACTGTACAAAGGTATTCTCGGAAACGATGATCATAAATCGTCGAGTATATAATAATTTGGGTCTATCAAATCCCATTAAATTTAGCTGATTTTTATTTGTGTTATGTACTTTCGACTGTATCCCTTTAAAACCCTAACATCCTGGAAAAATGCCTGAGGCTAGGCAGAAAATCTCATATATATTGTTCGTTAACAGTTCATTTTTCTCATTTTACATTATATATATAGAGAGAGAGAGAGAGTTACTATACTGTGGATGTTACGCCGTATATGACTACCTCCAATCGATTTGTCAATTAATTGGGAGACATCCCAATCGCTCAATGCTCACTGTTGATGCCTCCGGCCGCCTGGTCCGACCCATACTATAACTCAAAGGGGGAAAGGTGAATCGTAAATGGGAAATGACTGAATTCCGACATGAATACCGTCATAATCCACCGTAATTAATCACGCCGGCCACGTCAAGAAGCCTCAATCAATTGAGGTATCGATTGAAATGCCTCAATCAAATTCTCCTCCTCAATCGATTGAGGAGGAGATGATGAGGAGACCTCTCCTCAATCGATTGAAGTCGTCTCTGTTGCAGTCGTGCACGACATCGACTGAGCATCGATATATATATATATATATAATTTTTAAAAAAATTACACTTATTTTACAAGGTAAGTAAGATAACAATCCCTCACTCTATATATACGAAAATGATATACTATATACATCTCCTTGAGCATCTAGTGTTAATTTTTTAAAAAAATTTAAGGCATAATATTTAGGTTAAAAGAAGTAAAATAATTTTAAAAAAATAACAATGGGTGCTCCCGGAAGGCTCGCCATCATTACAACTATAATTAATACATGAGGGTTCTATCTCCTTTGTCTAAATAAATTTGGGTTATCGAGTCCTAAGAAGTTACCTTAAGACATCTCCGGTTTGGAGAGTTTTGTAAAATTAAAAAAGCTGAATAAAACAGCTTGAACTGTTATAGAGGCGAGGTTTAAGATTTATAATTTAAAAGCATTATTGAAAACTCAAATATGCTCTTTTGTTTAGAAATTGATGTAATATGCATAGAGTGGAAGTATATGTTATGAATTGTACCATAAAAAACTTACATAGGGCTTTAACCATTGGGAATATTTTAATAAATTTTTATAATATTGATGTGACATATTGAAGTCATAAAAAAAAAATCATCTAGAGCTCTAACGATTGAAGATGCCTCTATAAGGAGAGTCCGGTATATGAAATTCCATGAATATGAGGTATTGGAAAAAAAATTTATTGTACACGACTTACCTTATTTTATAAGAAACTATTTTAAAATTTGAAATAGTAATGTTTAAATCGCACAATAATAATTTTACCTTTATATTAAAACTCCCCTTAAATAACATACCTTATGTAAAAGAAAAAATAATAATGAATAATGCTTTGATTGGGTGTCCCTTTTTTTTTTGTTACTTGATCATTAGGTGTTTAATTTGAGGGTTAGTATCACATGCAAATCCGTAGATATTCACCCTTTTGAAGAATATTAATTCACCAAAAGACATGGAGGGAGACAGATTCCATGCACTTTAGTTTTTTGCAGGGCTTTATTGCTGGTGTGGATTCCATTATGCGGTCCATTTCCCAGCTCGAATCGTCTCAATGATAAATAATAATAATAATTATTATAATTATTATTATTAAAAAGATGTGCAGTAAGCAGAGACAAAATGGATCCATTTAAAAATGTTCAGAAGCTTTAAGCATAGCTCAAAGCCAAAGTAGTCATAAAAAAAAATAAGAGGGCACTTTATTGTTTTCAAAACTTTCTCATGGAGGAATAAAATCAAATAGCAGCTTTAGCTTTATGGGTTAGCAAAGGTAGAAGATAAGCCCTATGATCCCAATCATTGCACATGTTGCATGGCTTCATCTTTAAGGCTCTGTTCACTTATTAGAAGGAAATGATAAGCAAAGATAAACAGGAAAACAAAGACGATTCTTCGTACTGTTTATTTGAAAAAGAGGAGCGGAGAGAAAGAAGAAAGAACACTAAAAAGAAGAGCAGCTACGAACTTCAGCTCATATTGAATTCCAAGAGTCACATATTACATGCAATGAATGTGCTATAAATGAATCATTGTTACGTGAAATAAATGATACAAATTGAAAGAAAAAGGATTCAGTAAACAATACAGCATTGAAAGAATGGTAAGTTGGACAACTAATCGAAGAGGTGCACGACTTAGCATTTCCTTCCCCAACACAACTTTAAACTCCATGGACAAGAATGAGTTAAAGGAATAAGAGGTTACTGTTTAATTAGTAAGTGACAGCGACCTCATTTCTTTTCCTCAATTATGATGCAGACGCCAGGAAGAAGATAAACCATTGTTTATCTTCTTACTCCTAAAGAACCTCCCGATGTGATAGTGGTGAAAGAATGATGGTGTGTAAGTGTGTAACAAGTGAAGGTTAAACAGATTCATCTACCGACCGTTTTTTTCTTATCTACATGAATGAAATGGCTTCTACTCTCTTTGGTTGAGAGTCTTAAGGGAGGAGCAATAGAGTCTCAGTTGCAGGGAGGGATTTCACCTGGAGCTTGGATTGTTGCTGAGACCAGTAGGCGTGGGCTAAGAGAACCCTGTCTAAAAGGCCTTGAGGAACAGGTTCTCCTCTTCTTTGCTGAGGAGAAATCCTGGCTGTGTGTACCAATGTTTTCCATTTATCCTGCGTCAATCAAAGAACTTCACTGAGATTTGCAAGAGACCAGCCTTTTCTTCCAGAGATTCAAGAGCTATAATGTTTGCTCTGTTATTGTCATTGTTATATACTAGTAGAATAAAACATGTCAATGTATCTAAATCTTGGATCTTAAGAACGTAAAGTATGATGCAAATATTTTCATTGGTGAAGGACGAGGCGACAATTACCTTTAGATCCACGTATGTCCGGTGCTTTTCATTCTCGAAGGAACAAAGTTTGACATCTCTCCACCTGAACAAACAAACACTGAATAGCCATTAGGAATCGTGCATGTAGTAGCTGACTACAGAACGTTGGTGTATCAAGCAAAACAAACCTTCCTGTCCCAAGCTTTTCCACTGCCTGAACCAGGGCTTCTACTTCAGCAACAGAGAATGGTCTCCGCACGCGACGTTGAGCAACTTGACATGACTTGCTCTTGGGCTTGCTGCGGTGAGGAACCATGGCCAATGCTTCTGCATTTACAGGTGGTGGTGGTGCAGTTATAAGAACTGGAGAACTGGAAATCTGCTTTTCAGGTGATGATGCATTTGTTGATGACAGAACTGAATCATGGTCATTCTCACGACAGCTCTTTACACATTTTTGAGTGGCATCAGACACCAACTGGGCTGTAGCAGAGGGTGCAGCAGGTGGGGATCTATCCAATGCAGAAACAATTAGACAACAATGACTGTTAGTTGACATTGCATACGCAAAATGTGATAGTCCTTGAAGAAAGAGAAAATAGACAGTCAACCAATCACAAAATTTAAGCTGAGAATATAAACCTAGTTGATATATGACAATGATGACACAAACATCTGACACGACAAATTCCCAAATACAAGAGCAAAGTCAATAAAATGCCTAGTCCACTTACCCATCTGGTGAACCAGTTGCACAGCCGAGACTTAGTAGATGAGGGTCCCTGGGGCATGTCACTTTCTCTGGAACATGTTTAGTATTTGGCTCCAATGTAAAGCATAAACCATCCAATTTATCATTGTGGGAAACCCCGACCTGATGCAAGGTCTTACTGTCATCTGTAACCCTCTTTCCTTGAAGAAGAACACCGAGTTGCAACCCACCTCCTAGAATAGTATTTACAGCCTCAAGAACTGTCCTCTGCATAACATATGCACAGTAACACAGCCATAGGATTAGAAAACATGTTAAAAGTGTAGCTCGACGAACTTAGGAACACACAAAATGAAAGACACCACACATCATCTTGAGTGTATTGTATAAGAGATCAACAGAATCGCACAAGTGTCTTGGTCTGAGATTGAAGAAAAACAAGTGTCTATGCTGGTTTTCGATTGGAAAAAAAAAAAACAGGTTTCAAAAAATTTAGATGGTTAGTCACCTATGTTTCTCCAAACAATATTACCCAAGTATTGATGCCATGGGAGTATGCTAATAATCAATATTATCCATCATAAAATTACCGATCCATCTAGTTTAAAAGGTGAAGACCAAAGAATTTAAGCAAACTTTAAAGGTAAAATGTAAGCACAGTACACTACACGATTAATCTGACAAATACACAATATAAATAAGAGAGGACGCCATCATTAAGTACAAAGACTATATTACCTTTAAGGAGCCAACTGTAGTTGTTTCGGGGATCTCCACAACAAGTTCTGGCACTTCAAAAGACTTGATCCTAAGTTTAACTGATGTAATGGTAAAGAAGGTAACACAATCAAAACCTAATCATATTCGTTTAAGAATTAAAAATACACACAGAAAATAAAATAGAAGTCACAAGCACATGGTTTATCCATCCAAGAAGTTACCATGGTAGTCTGGAGAACTATTACGCGATTTTATTACTTTTGTTGAAGACCACGCATCATTTGCTCCATGGCAGTCTGGAGAACTATTGCATGATTTTATTGCCTTTGTTGAGGACCAGGTATCATTTGCTGTAAATACACAAAACATGTAGACTTTATACTACTTATTCGACAAAGCACAATTATTTGAATCATTTGGCACACCTTCACAAAAAATCCCTCCATCAGACGTTGAAGCTGAATAATGCTCAAAGAATTTTCTTTTCACAAAGGAACACATCTGTGTTCTTTGACGTGTATAGTCCATTCTTTTTCCTGGTAAATCAGTCTTGCCTCCTACATCTGCAATAGGAAAAACAATTATGTATGTTGATTTGCATGATATTTCAATTGTAGAAGCAATTCTGTTGAAACAGTGTGCTTGATAATAAATCCATGTCTAGTTAATAGATTTGCTTGACAAGTCATGGTATAAAAGAGGAACAGCACTAAAGTAACATAATTAGCTTTATTGACATCCTACGATACTGTAGGAACTACTTCCTCAATATAGATGCAAATAGCTTCCTTATCCTACGGTGGTCACCTATGTGCTGAAGCCTAGAAGCCTTACTTGTAATAACCGATGGAGTGAATTCAGATGAATTTTCTGAATCTTTATCTGGAGAGGGTCCCATATCATCTTCTTGCTTGGAAAAGCAGACCTTATGGTGAATATTGTCCCTGCCAAAGGGAACTTCAGAACTGTTATCAGAGCTAACTAAAACAGCATCGTTCCCATTCAAATTAATTGGATCGTTTGCACAACTCATGTGCAAATCTCTTTTCATTTTTTCTTCAGCTTGGAATGGTGTCCTGCTCCTGACTGCATTATGCTCACGTGATTCTACGGTAGTAGAATCGAGCATCTTTGTGCCACATTTTTGTATAGCATCAAAACCATGCACAATTTTGCAATTCTCGCCAAGGAACTTTGACTCTTCACTAATAGCATCCTCACATGATGTTTCAGACTTTGCAAAGAGAGCAGCAGGTCCTAGAGGTGTGGCTTGTGAGGCCTTTGAGTGATTGCTCAAGTCATTTGTCTTCTTCCTTTTATTAAAATTTTCAGGACAATGTTCATCTTCGTTACAACTTAGCTGATCATAAGCTTCGGATTTTAAGGACTTTTGTCTACCAATTCTCTCTAGCTCAACTGTCATATCTACACCAACAGGGGAAGATGCGCGATCATTGAAACAAGGTATCGGTAAGCTTTCCCTTTCTGACAACAATTTGCTTGCTAGATTGGCAAGCAAGTCAATCGCACGCATCTGGTGATTACCAGCCTTCTTTCTCGCGGAGCGCTTTCCCTGTTGATAAACTTGTAAAAGTCAGATCAATCATACAGATTCAAGCTAACAATTAAGCGAAGTTGGAACTACAAACACACCCTAGCTGATCTGGGACAATGTGGGACCACTGGGGCCTGATAACCACTGGATCTGCAATCCATCCTGCTCTGAAATGCCATACTCCAAAGATTCAGCACAATTCGAGGAAGCAATTTCAAACGAGAAGCACCATTGTTTCCTCAGTCTGTCACCAGATGAAAAGCAAACAGAGCAATCTCAGGCAAGACGTACGCACGCTTTAAGAATTGTGTCTAGATCAACTCAGGATGTTTCAGGAAACAAAATAAGATTGCGATTTAATGATCCAAGGCCCACTATCGTTGAAATGGTTAATGACTGCACGTAAACTAAAAGGAAAGAAGAAGCTAATGATTCCAAATTTCGGTGACAACAAAACGATGGGAAGATCGAAACGATTATTACAGACATACGGAACCATGATAAAGAAGGAATTCAGGATCCAGATCCAAAACCACAAGAAACAGACGAATATAAAACAAAAGTTGAAGCTTTTCCTTCTCTTGGTACAAACTGCGTGATTAATTGGAAAGCCAGCGAATTCTACCGAAATACCAAATCACACAGAAATCCAGATTGTTCCTCCAGCAAAGCGAACCAAGAGAGCAGAACGGGAAGAAAATAAAATACAATAGGGGACGAACTCAGTTCATGATGGAAGGCGTAAAACCTTGCACAGCTCAACATTTTTGCTCGGATCAAAGGAGACGGAGAGAAGAATCAGCACTCCATAAAACCATCAGAAAAACCACACTGCACAAAATCGCGCAGGAACGGATCCAATTCACCTCTCGGAAGACGATGCGGGTGGCTCTCAGCTTAAGGATCTCGAGCTCCGATAAGATCGCCGAGAAAATATAGCGAATCCACTAAATTTCGTCCCAAATCAAGCGGAGGCGAGATCGGAGGATTAGCGAGAGGTCCAACTGCGATTTGGACTCCAAATTCCCTGCATCAACCCCCTCAATTCCTTCCAAGAAACGCTCAAATTCATTCTCTCTCTTCGATTGCTAAAAACCCCTGTAAACCACCCCATTTTGGGTTAATCCATTAAACATGTCCACCGGCTCATCCCGTAGCCGATCACTATGATACGACCATCCAATTCCCAGTCCGACGCCTCCGTTGCCCTCCACGTGTCGTCTACTGGAATTCGTCGGTCAACATAAGGCTTAACGGTTTATTAGTATTATTTGTGAACCAGAAATTGCGAATATGTGCTCTGAGGAGGAGGCCATTTTTAATTTCTTTCGATTTATTAATATTATTAATTCCCCCTTTTTGTGGTGGGGGATCCGAGAATATGTTATCGCTTGTTTTAAATTTATATTCACATAGTTTTTATCTGAAACAATGGCGGGCCCTACTCTAAAGCATGCCACGTGGGAAAAGAACATCGCATGAGTAAGTTTGAATAATAATAATATAAAAAGTATACCTAATTTAAATTTATAAAAAAAAATTATCATTCTTATAGAATAAATTTTAAAAGTAGTTTAAATTAAAAAACTATAATTTTAAAAATTATAGTTCATTTAATTTTCGTCATTTCTGCCCAACTTAATTTAACTGGAAAAGATTTATAAAAAAAAAGTACTGAATTAAATCTAATTTAATCCAAGGCAACGAGCTACAGGGAGAGAGATCACATGCTGATCACGTGCTTGGTTAGGTTGCTTACTAGGTAATCTAAAAAACTTGGCAAAATCCTAAAGAACCATCTGATTTCCACTTATTTCCAGAAGGCACCCTATGTGTGTTTTTTAATTGTCGCAAAGTATTTCATGCCGGAAAATAATTTAAATATTCTCCTCCGTAACCTTTTTTTTTTTAATTTTTTTATAATCCTAGTATTAGACCATCTCCAACCATTAACATCAAATTTGGAACACTATTTCAACTTCAACCCATTCACACTATATATCATACCAAAAAAGAATATTCCATAAAATATTTTATTTTTTTTCTTATTCATTTATTCATAATTTAATTATCGACCTAAATTTTAATTTAATAATCATTTTGAATATAATTATTATATTTAAAATTAATGTTTCGTTTATATTTAATAAATTTTTTTAAAAAAAATTACATCCAATTAATATATATTAAAAATTATGTTTTTTATTTTTAATATTTTTATGGCATAATATTCATAATTATTATGATTCAATTAAATTTTTATAATTATGTTTAATAAAATTAAAATAGGTTATTATATTTTTTAATTTATATTTATAATAAATAATTAATATTATTAAATATTTATGGATTATAATAATTAATATTTATTATAAATTAATTTTTATTTATAATATTTAGTATTATAATATTTACTAATATATATTAGAATTAATAATTATATATTATAATAAATTTTTTAAATATAAAAATAATTAAAAAAATATTATCATCAAATTTGGTGTTGCAACATTGCAACACCAAATTTGGTGATGCACTGTACCAAATTTGGTGTAGGGATATGGTGATGGGTTGGAGAAAAATATTATCATTTTAATATCATATTTGATGGGCTTACAATCCATTAATGTTTGAGGTGATTGATTTTGCCGAAAAAATTTTCATAATTTTTTATTGACTAAGATAAATTTAAAAACATAAGCACAAGTAATAGTTTACATCATGGCTCGACGGTGATTCAAATACCAGAGGCGATTTCTCACGCTCCCTGGTGCATGAGAAGCCCTTGTATTTATCACTACATCATAATTTAGGGGATACTTTTTTTTTAATCTAGATATTCATATTTTTTATTCAACTAATTTTGTAGATGGACGGCCCAATCCTCACAATTAGGCACTATGCAAATTCCAAAGCACAAATAGCGTTCGAGATTTTTAATCCCACTAAATAAAAATATCTTATAATAATACGTTGCGGATAGGATTCGAACCATATGGATTGTTGAGAAACTACTTGAGCGTCGTATTTGACTGCATGTCATCGTTGCACATACCCTTCTATCTTTGCATTTAGACTGGGTTTGATTAGGAATAATATAATTTAATTTGTAATGTAATTAAGTCTATAATATAATCTAGATTATATGTTGTTGGTGCAATAATTCATATTATAATATTTTTATTAACTTTTATAATACAGATTATATTAAATTATAATTTTAAAATTATATCAAATAAAATAATCAATTTTATAATGTATTCTTGATTACATTATAAAATTGATTACACCTTATCAAATATAACCTTAGTGATCAATCGGTTTTAGAGCTGACTCAATTAGTAAGTGTATGAGATACTGATTATAGTGGTGGTGAGTTGAAACTCAATATGAGACTGTCACTTTTGTAGATTTTCGTCGCATTTATCAATTTAAATTTATGTTGTAGTCCTTTTTAATGGCGTAGAACAATTACGAAGAGACGATTAATATGATGATATCAATGTTTTTTTGCATTTAATGACCGAGATGGTTGGTTAACTATTCATCAACTTGCACGATGCATCACCATGTGAAGCACCATAACTCTATTGAGGCACGACTTATGCTCCATCTCTTAGATTGAAAAACATGAGATAGAATTAAACTTACAGTGATCTCCTTTGCTTCTTCTTCCTCTATTTCGTGTGTCTCGATTTTTTGCTGTCGCGCGATCAATCATCAAGAACTAATCACAATCTGCCACAAACCAAATCCCAGATGCTCCGATTCTTTATCGCATGCCTTGGATTGCATTTGGACGCAGCTTATATAAGAGGATGATGTCTCTTCCTCTACCTTAATCAATACCTCCATCAATGGAGGCTTATGAAGGCTTTGAATGTTTTAAGCGTTGGAAGCTGAAGAGGAGGAAGCGTTTCTTCCTCTTCCGTAACTTCCCGTAACGCTAACATCTCCCACTCGTCCAATTCTATCCATATAGGCCATCTAGTCACTAAGACCATGTAAGACAGTCACAAAGACCATATAGGAGCATTCAATTCATACTGCAGGGAAAATGATTCGTGCGACAGCAAGCAAACTGAGCAATTAATGCTAGAAAAGTTGTTACACTTAACTTAGCTGCTCTATAGAACGAATCAGAGACATCATTAACTTGCCTTTACCCCATATTAAATATTTACATCAATATGAACATCTCTAATCCCTCATATGACATCTATGTCAAGAGCATGTTCAACATCTCAAATCAATACATTTATTCACAATTACATTTTTAAGTACTTAACAAAAAAATATAACTGGTCGACCAGTGAATAAATATTACAGATGTAAACCAATTTTAATCTTCCTTTTCAGCTAGAATCTATTCATTCTAATCAGTCGCTTTCCTAGTTATGCTCCATAGACCGAATCACCCATAGTCAATAGGACACACACTAAAGTAGCAAACACTGATTAAAACTTCAAGTAGACAGCTAAATAGTCACTTAGGATAAGATTGAGATTAAATGATAATCTCAAGGGTCTCACATAGTAGAGAAGCAGAGATCCATTCTCCTACTACCCTTATTGTCGCTATAACACATGTGGTATGAGTCACATGCTACGATATTTTTCTCTTTACAAAAAGAGTGCATGTTTTTCTCAAATATTTAACATCGTACAGATTTCGATCTAGACATACCTAACGTCTAATCCGAATTCAACTTATGAATTCCAATCTGGCTTTAAACAGGTTTAGTAAATGGTGGGTACATTTACTTCGATCATTACATAAATGATCTCAACTTGATACAAAATCAGGGCGACCTCAACTTATGAGTATGTCTCTATTCACAACTGCATAAGTTGTCTTATAAGTAATGGTCTTACCTCTATTTATACTCAACAAATAGAGACGATTGTCCATGTGAGTGGACCAATCTCAGCCTGCCAACATGCTCATCGAGACTTTTTCCAAATGTAACAAATATATTTACACTGAATAGATCATAACATTTCACTTATATAAATGTAACAAATACATTTACAATGCTTTACATTTTGCGTAGTCCCAAAGACTTCACATGCTCATGAAATGACTCTTTAATCAATGGCTTAATAAAAGGATCTGTAAGCATTGCTCGGGTAGGGATGTACTCAAGAATTATCTTTTTCATGTCAATAATATCCCTTACAAAATTATATTTAATTTCTATATGCTTGCCTTTGCCGTGATATTTAGGATCCTTGGAAAAAGCTATAGCAGCTTGATTGTCACAACACACTGTAACAGGGCTCCCACTGTCCTCAACAATCTTCAGATGCTTTAGGAACCTTCTCAACCAAACAGCTTCTTGTACAGCCGCTGCACAAGCCACATACTCAGCCTCCATTGTCAACAGTGCTACACAAGCCTGTTTCTTGCTGTTCCAAGAAATGACACCTCCATTCAGCAAAAAAATATAGCCAGATGTGGATTTTCTGTCGTCAAGGTCCCCTGCCCAATCTGCATCTGCGTAGCCCTTCAAGCTCAGCTTTGATCCTCGGAAGCAGAGACAATAATCTGTCGTTTTTTTGAGATATCTGAATATCCTTTTTACCGCTTTCCAGTGTCTCGATCCTGGGTTCCACTGGAAACGACTAACTAAGCCAACAGAATAGCTTATATCAGGGCGAGTACACAACATAGTGTACATCAAACTACCAATGACACTAGCATATGATTTTTTCTTCATCTCGGCTATCTCTTCAGGAGTCTTGGGAGACATACTTTTGCTCAAAACAACACCTTTCGCTGTAGGTGTTTGTTCAACGTTGCAATAAAACATATTGAAGTGTTGTAGTATCTTAGTAATATAAGCTTCTTGGGACAAACCCAAAATTCTTTTTGATCGATCACGAATGATCCGTACTCCTAAGATATACTCGGCTTCTCCCATGTCAATTATGTCAAATTGTGATGAAAGCCAAGACTTGACCTCAATCACAACTTTTAAGTCATTTCCAGCTATCAGCATATCATCAACATATAATGATAAAATGACCAACTTTCCTTTATCCTTTCTTAGGTAAACACAATGATCCTCATTGATCATTTCGAAACCATAAGATAAAATGACTTCATTGAATCTTATGTTCCATTGTCTCGACGCTTGCTTTAGCCCATATATAGACTTTTTAAGTCTACATACTTTTTCCTCTTGGCCATCAGCAATATAACCTTCTGGTTGTGCCATATAGATTTCCTCGTTAAGATTACCATTAAGGAAAGCCGTTTTTACATCCATCTGATGTAATTCCAAGTCATAATGTGCTACTATAGCTAAAATGACACGTATTGACACAAACTTCACAACAGGGGAAAATGTCTCTTCAAAATCAATACCCTCCATTTGGGTATACCCTTTTGCAACCAGACGAGCTTTGTATTTATTAATCGATCCATCTGCCTTCCTCTTGATTTTGAGAATCCATTTATTCCCAATAGCCCTTCGGCCTGGAGGAAGATCGACTAAATCCCAAACCTGATTCTTTCTCATAGACTCCACTTCTTCATCCATTGCAATTCTCCATTTTTCTCTAACTGAGCATCTCAATGTTTCCTCAACCATTCGTACATCGTCAACTGGGAGAATCATTAATGCCTCATTTTCAATGTCAAACCTTCTCCGAGGAATAATCTTACGATTACTTCTTCGCAGGTTTGACTGCTGAGAAACTAATTCACTTATAGGCAATTTACTCCCACTAGGTTGACTAGATTCAGGTATTCCCTGAGATTCCTGATTTGTTAATGGAGGAACAGTATCCTCCTCCTCTATTGCAAATAGAGGAGTTGATTTATCAAATTCACCTCTTGTTGGGAACTCAGTTTCGAGAAAAGTAGCATCTCTTGACTCAATTTCAGAGATGGTTCCATCTTGTTGCTCACTAATAAAGACACTTCTTATCTCTGGGTCCTAATTTTCCATATTTGTGAGTCTTGTCATGAATATAAGCAGCTGACCCCCACGGTCTCAGATTACTCAAATCTGATTTTCTGCCTGTCCAAAGTTCATATGGAGTAGATGGAACAGATTTAGAAGGCACCCGGTTAAGTATGTAGGTTGCAGCCAACAATGCATCTCCCCAATATGAAATAGGCAAATTAGCTTGAGCCATCATCGACCTAACCATTTCAAGAAGAGTTCGATTTCTTCTTTCAGCAACTCCATTTTGCTATGGAGTTCCAGGGATAGTTAACTGTCTAATAATCCCTTTCTCATTACATATTATCTTGAACTGATCAGACAAGTATTCACCTCCACGATCAGTGCGTAAGGTTTTAACCTTACGTTCCAATTGATTCTCAATTTCGTTCAAATAACGATTAAAGCAATCTAATGCTTCAGATTTATGAGAAATCAAATACACATGACCAAAACGGGTGAAGTCATCAATAAATGTAATGAAATATGAACTACCATTTCTAGCCTTCATGTTCATTGGACCACAAATATCCGAATGAATCAATTGCAATGGTGAATCAGCCCTAATAGCCTTACCAAACGGTTTCCTAGTTGCTTTTCCAGCAAGACAGTGCTCACATATAGACAAGTCAACTTTAGCACGAGTGCCGAGCAGACCCTCTCTTGCTAATCTATTCATTCTTTCTTGTCCTATATGTCCCAATCTAGCATGCCAAACTTCATCATTAACATCAGCATCACTAGTAAGAGCAATGTTTGAAAAACAACCATTATTTCCATAATTAACATCTGGTTCTACATCAAGAACCATGAAACCGTTTGATATAAAACCATATCCAATTAACACAGAGTCAATTTTAAGTTCTACACGACGACTGTAAAAATTCATACAATAACCCAATTCAAGAAGACAATTCACAGAAACCAGATTCCGTCGAATCTCAGGAGCATACAGGACATCATGCAGAAACAATGTACGCCCACCACGAAGGTTGAGTTTGCAAGTGCCAATTCCTTTGACATCAATTCTTGCATTGTTTCCCACATATATCCACTTATTGCCAACTGGTACGCGATGGTACTCCACGTACGTAGCTCGATCACGAGCTACATGGTTCGTTGCTCCTGAATCTTTTTCGGCTCAGTACACTCCCGAGCAAAATGGCCCTTCTTGCCATAGTTGTAGCAAGTTAACTTGCCTTTAGGTTTCTTTCCATTCTTCTTTCCTTTCTTCTTGATTAGGTCTTGCACAGTAGTAGCACCAGCTTCTTTTCCCTTTCCCTTTCCTTTCTTAAACCATTTTTTCTTATTCTTGGATCCAGAACCTTCAGCTACAAAAGCTTGCTCAGAAATCCTTGCGGATTCTATTCTCTCCGCCTCCAGTTCAATATGGCGTGAGACATCAATGAAAGTCCTGATACTCTCACTGTGAGTAAGGTTCTGCTTCATTATTTCCCAAGAATCAGGAAGGGAACGAATAACTGCTTGAACCTGTTGTTCGTCGGTCAACTCATGACCAGCAGTCTTAAGCTCCCGAATCATATTACCCATTTCTCTCAGATGTTGGGTCATCGTCACATTTGGGCGCTTTTTACAACTGTCAAACTTGATTGTCAGTTGACGAAGCTTGCTTACACTAACTCCACTGTATCTCTCTCTCAGGGCAACCCAGACAACATAAGCTAATGGTAGTGGCTCGTACTCAAATATCAGGTCATATACCATTGAACTAATCAATATCCCCTTTGCAGTGGAGTCCTTTTTCTTCCATGCCCTATAGGCATCTAGATCAAGTCTGTACTGTGCAGTTGAACCAACAACAGGTTCTACCATGAAATGATTTACAGCCTCCAGAACTTCTTGTTCCTCAAGAACATATTGTATCTTGAGATGCCATATTTTGTAGTTGTCCCCATACAATTTCTCTCCCTTGTTCAGTTCATCTATGATGTTCTTAGTTGCCATAATCTATCATAAATAAACATATTATTAATTAATTCAGTGTATAACATCTGTACATAATTTTAATTGACTCAATGTAAACTTGACTTGGTTTACGAAATCAAGTGATAACTACGTTTCCACTCATCATTCGTATAATCCAACCTAATTAACATTGATCAATTATATTACATACATCCCATTAAACGAACTAATCATTTGTCTTGAATATGAACTAATCATTGAATATGAACTAATCATTGGCAAGTTAGTTAACACATAACATAACTTTATTTAATAGGCTTAATAAGTTGGTACAACAAACAGAATTCAATGAGCTAGATAAGTTGACATCATTCCCATAATAAAAAATATTATGGCAGTGGCTATCACTCTCTCGTTCATCTCTAATCGGCCAGTCTGATCAGGCTCGGGATCTTCCACAGATTCTATCGGATCTTCCTCAAATATTTCAGGATCTTCCTCGATCATTTCAATATCAGGATCTTCCTCAAATATTTCAGGGTTTTCCCCAGGCATTTCGGGATCTTCCTCGAATATTTCGGGATCGTCCTCGAATATTTCGGGATCTTCCTCGAACATTTCAGGATCGTCCTCGAACATTTCGGGATCTTCCTCTGGGTCCTCCTCAGAATCTCCAATTGGATCCCACTCGATTTCCTCAGGATCCCCCTTGAATTCTACAATCAGATCTATCTCTGGATCCTCTTCTGAAAAATTCTAGCGAAGTAGTTCTCTACATAACTCGGTATATGAGATACGTCCTTCGTAGCATCCCCAGATACATCTTGCAGCTACTTCAGCACGCCTCGGCAATGAACTAATCAATGCCCCGATCCGGTAGTTATCTAGAACTGGGAACTCTTCCTGTTCGAGTTTCCAAAATAGACGATCAAGTCTTCCCATATGCCCTTGGATGCCTAGATGTGGGAGGTAGTCAATCTCCTCTATCTGTTCCCTCAAATGATTCCGTCGCACATCTCGACGAGTCATTGTGGTAATAAATCTCGACATCTGGAATTGAAATACACAATGTCAGTACAAAACCGACAAACCAGTAACAAAACTGGTTCAATTCAATTCACAACACAAATAGATAAAGGCATATAAGTTTCCTTTTTGTTTGTAGCTACAATTAAGCCTATTTAAATTTGAGGTTCAACATAACGATCAAATCAATCTATTTAGTTCATATTATTTGATCAAAATGGTTTGGTTAAACCAACTAATGGTTTGAACCAAAACCGATTTGACCAACTTAATCCTTTTTAAACCAAACTAGAATCTAATTTAAATAAATTGAACCAAATCTAAACAAATTACCGAATACCACTTTTAGTTGGGCTTGTTTGCCTTCACTCGGGAGGTCAGGAGTTCGAACCTCCTTTGGGCAGCAAGGTTTTTTCGAGTGTAGAATAGGTTTCAGTAGGTTTTTTTTTAAATAAAATCAACTTTTCTCATTAAAAACCCCAAAACCTAATCGCAGCCGCCTCTCATCTTCTCCACGCAGCCTTCTTCCCCACACAGCCATTTTTTTTTCTTCTCCCCATCACAAACGCTATGGCCGCCTCCATCGACACATCCAGCCGAAGGCGACGGCTCCCTTGCGCGCGCGTGATGCGATCGTCGGCCAGTGGAGTGAAAACGCGCAACGATTGAAGAACTCAGTGGCGATTTCAACGATTTTCTCCATCAACAGATCGAGGAGTTTATCGCAAAGGAATTCAAGGTAAATCATGCTTTTACAATCTAATCGCTCTGATACCAATCTTAGATTGAAAAACATGAGATGGAATCAAATTTACAGTGATCTCCTTTGCTTCTTCTTCCTCTGTTTCGTGTGTCTCGATTTCTTGCTGTCGCGCGATGAATCACCAAGAACTAATCACAATCTGCCACAAACCAAATCCCAGATGCTCCGATTCTTTATTGCGTGCCTTGGATTGCATTTGGACGCAGCTTATATAAGACGAAGATGTCTCTTCCTCTACCTTAATCAATACCTCCATCAATGGAGGTTTATGAAGACTTTGAATGTTTTAAGCGTTGGAAGCTGAAGAGCAGGAAGCGTTTCTTCCTCTTCCGTAACTTCCCGTAACGCTAACACCATCACAATGGTGAACCAGTTGAGTAAAGTGGATTTTTGTTTTTTACCCACACTAGATATCCAATCCTTCGGGCTAAATTCGAAACTATTTGTATTGGAAAGTCTAGCAACCCAATATCCTAAGTTAATAATCTCACGAAATATGATATAATACATCATAATTAAAAATTAAACACTAAATATTTGAGAGACTAATACTGCGCTATAGTAACAAACCGAACGAGGTTGTTGTTTTGTTATTATCGTCGAATAAAAGGCTTGCCACTATTGGTGAAGGATGAGGGAAGAAGAGGGGGAAAAAAGGAAAAATATATACAAAGTTTGGGAAGAAAATGGATAACGTGAGGACTTAAAAAATAATATATTTAAATTATTTTCTAGCGATATGAGGCCCTTTGTGGAAAATCTCTGATTTTTACAATTAGAAATTTCAAATTAGTTGGGTGACCATCGCAATCCGACCTTAAAGAGTCAGACTATTTCCAGCTCTAAGCAGCTAAGCTCGAGTTAGGTGGCACCACATCAGCTCATGTGTCGAGCTCGGAATGAACATGAGTCGATCAGTTGGCAACTTGGCATGACCCACCCTCAAGTCGAGTTTGGCATGCATGATTATCAAGGAGAGGCACGTTTTGCCAAACTTATATTTTTAACAAGTTTTTATTGAATTTATTTGCTAAAAATTTTATTAAGATCGAGAGCTAAGTTTTTAGCTAAAATCGTTTAGGTGATACCGTAATGTTAAATTTATTCATTACATATATATTTTTTACACTGTTAATTGTCTAGTGTAATGGAAATTGATGAACAAAATAGATTAGGAATATTCTAATATAATCTATAAATAATAGGTTTAAAATAAAAAATGGGTGCATTTCGTTTCGACAAAAATTATATCCAAATTCAATAACTTTATATCTGCTATCTTGATTATGATTTTCCTATCCCTAGAGAGAAAGATCCTTCCCAAAATGGAAGGTTGTGGGTGAGGAGAGATTTGAACACCGACATCGTAGTTCATAATCACGTGTTCTAATTCTCTAAGTTACAATACAGATATTCCAATCATTACTATTAACATTGTATTTTAACCTTGTATTTTAACCGTTATAATATATAGTTGTTACAATATGAAAATTTCATTTATGATGAATATTAATTAATGTTATATTATAGTAACACTTTTAACTTGTTATCAGTAGTAATAGCATTGTACATAATTATTAAACTATGATTTTTTTATCTCTTTTATCTCTCATTAATATTGTTCAATACTAATTAGCACGGGTTAATATTATATTATAATCACTATAAATTATAATCGATATTTTATTACATGATTATTATTATATCATAATAACTATAAAGTATAACTAATATATTTTTTATAATCAACACTAGTAAAAAATTATAACGGTTATAATGGTACAGTTATAATAACTAAAACATCGTAATAACTGTTATAATTGTACAATTATAACTCCTATAAAATGGTAATTATTATAATTATATAGAATCTCATACATGTTTGGAAATTTATGAAAAGGTGTATATAAGTTTTGGAATTGATCTACTTTATTATTTATCAAAAGACACACTTAATTTTATATTCTTTTTATTTTATTCTTCTAGTCAAATTTAACATTTTCTCCTCTTTTCTCTCTTCTTTTCTCTTTTTTCTTTTTTCTTCTCTCTTTCTCTTTCCTCTCTTTTACGTTGGTGTCCCGATTAGTTTTGATGTGATCAACCGAATTAGGTTAGGTTCTGTTGTGGTTTTAATCCCTCTAAATTTGTAGGAGCTTAAAAGCGGAGGAAGTCGAGCGTAAGACGCAGTGGATGAGAAGGATTGCATGGAGAAGTTAGCCGATGGACTCGGTACATCCGAGGGACGCGAAAACTACGGAAGAGTACGCCGGTGGAGCGAGAAGGACGTGTACGACGTCCGAAGGACGAGAAGCCGGGAGGAAGGACGCTTGAGGGGCGAAAGGCCAAAGTCGGACTCAGATGAGCCTAACTCCGATTTACCAGAAATCATCCAACAAAACCCGCTAGAGACTGGTCAGCAAGTTGCTGACCAAAAGACACTCGGGTGCCCGGGCTCTCGGGCACCCCTATGCATACGGGCACCCGAAAGCATCTTTTATCCACCCAGCTAGCCATTTGTGAATATTGCGCATTAGATAATATACAAGCCATTGTTGGTGCAATCTTTGTTAGGTCAGGGTTGACCTAGTTTGACTAGGCTCGGGTGAGCTTATGTCTGGTGAGTTTGATAAATTTAAGGTTGGATGTTTCGATGTTTGATAATGATGTTAATTTGAATATCGTATGATGTTTGAATATCGTGAGTTAAGTGGGTCAAGGTTAACTGAAGACTTGACTGGAAAAGACCTGGTGGAACTAGGTGAAGTTTAGGTAGATCGGAGAGATCGCACGTTGGCATGGAAAAATACCTAGTGGGACTAGGCACACCTAGTGGGACTAGGTGAAGTCCAAGTGGATCGGGGAGATCGCACGCTGGCATGGGAAATGACGTAGTGGGACTAGGCACACGTAGTGGGACTATGTGAAGTCCAGGTGGATCGGGGAGATATACGTTAGCATGGGAAAAGACCTAGTGGGACTAGGTGAAGTCCAAGTGGATCGGGGAGATCGCACGTTGGCATGGGAGAAGACCTAGTGGGACTAGGTGAGGTCCAGGTGGATCGAGGAGATTGCACGCTGGCAAGGTGGATGTCTAATGAAAGACTAGACCTAACTCGAGTGTTAGGCAAACCTAGTTGGGAATCAGGTTAAGTCCTAGTTGGGAGCTAGGCAGGAGAAATCCAAGTTGGTCAAAGGGTTGATCGGGCACTTGATAGAGAAGTCCTAACTGAAAGATCGATATAGGCGTTCAGAGGGGGGGGTGAATGCACTTTCGCGGATCGTTTGATCTCTACACAGATGTTAGCGCAGCGGAAATAAAATGCAAAAGAAATAACAGTGCTAACAAACCGTATTTAGTTGGTATCCACCCCGACCGGGTGACTAATCCAACAATCCGTCGGTGGATCAAACCCCGGATAACCTCCGGCTAGAACTCGTCGCTCCTTGTGGGTGGAGAAACCTCGCTACAACAACAAGGACTCTTCTTGAGTATACAAGACTACTAACTTGCCCTATCCAAGCAAGTTTCGTCAAGAAACAAGGTAGGAAACGAGCCCCGTTAAATAGGGCTCGAATTTGAAACAGCCGCTACCAGTCGACTGCCCAAATGGCAGTCAACTGGTCCCACTCAGATTCGACCGTTACACCATAACGTTCAAATTCTGGCTTGCTGTTCCAGTTGGCACCAGTCGACTGCCCCTAGGGCAGTCGACTGGTCCGAGACCTAAGCCTAGGGTTTCTCTCCGAGTACAAATCTCTCCGCACTCAAACCCTCCCGGCTTAACCCCTGAGTACATGCACTCATACTCAGCCACTCTCAACCTAGTTGACTCTTCACCAGCAGTCTTGACTGTTGCCTTCACGCCCTCTCCATCTTTGGCCCTCGTCCCTCGGATGCGCACGCAAGCCTCCAGCTTGCCTCCATGCCACCCTTCACGTACGCCTCAAAGTCTGCGTCCCTCGGCTCATCATCTCTGCTATCAATGGTCCCTCGGATGCGCACGTAAGCCTCCAGCTTACTTCCATGCCATCCTTCACCTGAAGACGTCAACCAAGTCCATGCGTACCTGTACACCTGCACACTCATGTACACATGCGAGAATAACACAAATCCTAACTTGACCATATTGCCCATACATCAAAATATCATGATCCTCCAGATCATCTCAGGGCCGATTGCCCCAACACTAACAAGTCACGGTTGACCAAGGTTAGTCAAGGGAACCCTAGACTTGTACACACAAGTTAGGGTTGGACTCAATCGATTGGGTAATCGATTGGGGTTGGTTTCTCGCGAACAGAAGCCTTCTTAATTGATTAGGTGATCGATTAAGGAAGGAGTGAATCGATTGGGAGAAATGAGTTGCGAGAACAGAAGCTATCTGAATTGATTGGGTAATCGACTCAGCCTTATCTTAATCGATTGGGTAATCGATTAAGGTGTCTGGTAATCGATTGTGCAATCGATTACAACATTTTTGCACGAGAGAATAGAAAGGTGATGAATCGATTCAGCAATCAATTAAGGGTGTTCTTAATCGATTGACTAATTAATTAAGCTTCAAAAATAAGTCGTTGAACGGCTAAGTCTGACATGGTAATCAATCGGACAATCGATTAGGGAACCCTAGGCGTCGGGTATATAGGGTTTTCACGTAGGTTTGAAGCGGGATCGCTCGTGCAACTTCGACGATTCTTCCTCCTCCAACATCGCCATTTCAAGTGAGGCCTTGGAGCATAGTGTTGTTGCATTTCCAAGGATCAAGAGGCGATTCCAAACTTGAAGATAGTAAGAAAAGCAAAGAGAGCTAAGTTGTGTAAATCTTGTAAGATTTCTTTTGTATTTGCTTAAGTTTCTTGTTATATCTTCTTGTAAGCTTGTAAGAGGTTTCTCCACCTTAAAAAGGAGATCTTTCATAGTGTATGAGAGAGTGAAGAGAGTGTTGGGACCTTGTCGTTTAGCTAGAGGGGGTGAATAGCTATTTTTCGATTTTCTTCCTACACGTGTTAGCAAGCGCAAGCGGAAAATATAAACAAAAACCTAAAACAATGTTAACACAAATCGTTTACGAGATTCGGAGATGATACTCCTACTCCATAGCTGCCCGTAAGGTGGACGATCCCGATCCGTAGGTGGATGAGTCCTCGGAAGACCTCCGGCTAGCTCTTGTCGCTCCTTGTGAGTGGAGAAACCTTGTCATAATCCCTTGACAACTTCTAAGCATTTGTGGGCTACTTATAGGCTTTACCCAACCTTGTTTCGCCAAAGAAACTCAACCAAAGAGTCATCTTAAATAGTGGTCGATACTATTTTGACAGTTACCAGTCTACTGGTGCTAACACCAGTTGATTGGTCCTCGCGAATTTGAATGTCACAGCCTGACGATTCAAATTCTGGTCGACACCAGTTGGTCGACTGATCTTTCTGTGCTCTTCATCAGTCGACTGATCCAAGCATTAGTCGACTGCCACCTAATGTTTCCCTTCTCGAGTACACTTCTCTCAGCACTCGGACCCTAGGATTTCCCTTCTCGAGTACACTTCTCTCAGCACTCGGACCCTAGGATTTTCCTTCCCGAGTACAATTATCTCAGCACTCGAATTCTCACGACTTAGTTGACTCTTCATCCAGCAACCTCGACCTGTTGCCTTCAAGCCTTCTTCAACTCTGGCTCTCATCCCTCGGATGCATGCAAGCTCACGGCTCGTCTTCCCATGTCATCCTTCGCGTATGCCTCGAATTGCGCTTCCCTTGGCTCATCGTCCTACTTCCAGCAACCTTGACTTGTTGTCTTCAAGTCTTCTTCAACTTTGGCTCTCGTCCATCGGATGCATGCAAGCTCATGGCTCATCTCCCATGTCATCCTTCGCGTATGCCTCAAAGTGCGCTTCCTTCGGCTCATCGTTCCTGTATTGTCCACGGTCCCTTGGATGCATGCAAGCCCACGGCTCATCTCCCCATGCCATCGTTTTGTGATGCAAGTCATGTCAGCATATACTTTGGTAAGTTTTGATTTTATTTTTACTTTCTTGTTTTATTATATGTGCTATATGTTTTAGTCGTGATGGCTGAAATATGTGAGGTCGTATAGGTCATATATAATTATTTCAGATTGTTCGTTGTACAGAGAAGGTGTTATTCGATTTTTTATCTGTCTAGCGGCTCTTTCGGGAGCGTGACAGATGGGAGAGATAAAGTAAATAGAATATAAAATTGAGTGCGCTTTTTATAAATAATAAATAGGACATATTTTTTGATTAATTCAAAAATTAATGTATATTTTTGATATATTACCGTATAGATTAAAATGATGTAATAAATAAGGGGGTGCTTGGTAAGCGAGTTTAGAAGATGGGAATGTGAATGAAATTTATTTTATTCCCATTTATGATGTTTGGTATACGGGAATCGGAATCAAAATATGAATATGATACCCTTGAATTGATAACCCAACCCCCACTAGGTTATCACTAAACCTATAAACTCCTCAATCAAAATCCATTGTCATTCCCATTGCCGAGTGTATACCAAACGCCCCCTAAAAGTGGACGACATCATGCTCTCTTAATAATAAACAAAAATAAAATTTATAATAATCAAATGAGACGTTTGTTTAGGCTGTAAATTGCAGAAAACTCCCCAATCCCCATTTGATCTTTGCATGCACTCCCCATTTGAGATTTTCTTTGCATTCACTCCCTGATGGATTGAGTATAAAAGAGTGAAAATTGAGTATACATCAGTGATAATTGAGTTTAAAAGAGCGAAACTTGAGTATAAAAGAGTGAAAATTGAGTACACAGTTCCTTGATGTAGTGGATGCAATCTTACATACTCAAATTACTAACTTTTATACTCAATTTTTTTTAAATAATACTTACCAAACTGTCTTGTCAATCCCATCAGAGATTACATGCAAAGAAAAACTTGAGTGAGGATTGTATGCAAAGATGAATTTGAGAATGAAGAGTCTATGAAAATTTTCTCTTGTTTAGAAAAGTGGAGTCCATTTCATTTTTTTCTTAATAAAAAGTCATTTAATAAATTAATAAATATCATTATGTCAAAATATTATAAGAATTACTATATCTAAAAAAATTAAAAAATTAGTTTATATGAAAAAAAGGACAAAACTACATTGAAAAAACACACACAGAGACGAGAGTCATTCACAGTGCCCAAACTCCCAGTCGCTTCAACAAGATCAATCAACACAGCTTTGACAGCGCATGTCATTTCCAATGCACATCACTATGCTACAAATTGCCTTCTCTCAAGCACTCCCTAGTTTTGTAGGTCACCGTCCTTCCCAATCAGCCACCTAAAAACTAATCTCAACAAACAACAGGGAATTCATTTCGAATTCAAGAAAAACAAAAGAAAATCACTTCAATTCAATCATCCGAAGCTAATCCCCAACCAAAATAAAGGTTTTACCTCAGATGTCACACTCGCCCCTCTAATCAGATTGTCGAGAGGAGGAAATCGCGATGCCGTGCCTAGCCCAAGAGAAACGACTCGTCGTGCCCTAGGTCCCAAGAAACGACTCAACCACAAATCTTGCGATCTACCGAAAGAAAACAAGGATAGAACTCAGAGATTGGAACTAGGGTTAAGATTCTATGACTACCTTCCCGTATCTTCGGCTATGACGTGCTCGGAAGCAAAAGCTTCGCTCGACCAAAGATCTCACCACCGGCGATGGAACTCAATGTGGAGAGAGGAAGAAGAGGTTGCAGCTTTTCCCGTGTCGATCGCGCAAAGAGAGGAGATCGCCTTCGCCCGACAAAGGAGGATGAGAAAACCGAGAGGCAAGGCGAGACGCGAGATTAATCTGATCCTGATCGATGGAAGAAAAGGAACCAGCAGCTTTAGGGGTTTTTTTTAGCGTGGAATAAAAAAAATGGAAAGTTTAAGGGGGTTTTGCCAATTTGCAAAAGCCCCCTTCTTCCAAACTCACCATCTACACCCTCCTCTATAGGAATTTTGCACCTAACCCCTTTCGAACTTAGGTATTTTACATTCTCCCCACCAATAAGAATTGATCCCCAAATCCGTTATTACTAATGGTAAATGCTAACCACTGTATATGAAATACGAATACTGCAATGAATAACAGTACGTACCTCAGTTAAACAATGGGGATATCGAGCTCGGATAGTGTCCTGGAGCTCCAAAGTAGCCTCTGCATCCGTGTGATGCTGTCATTCGACTCTAACCAGCCGGATCGTCTGTTCCTTAGCTGACGTTTCCGGAATCCCAAAATCTGTACAGGTACCTCCTCATAAGTAGCGTCAGGTGGGAGCGCAACAGGCACCTCAAATGAAATGTGTGGCGTTTGACACATATCCTCTAAGCATAGATACATGGAGCACGTCGTGGATGCCGGTCAAAGACGGTGGAAGTGTTAGGCGATAAACTACAGCTCCAATCCTCTCCAAAATCTGGAATGAGCCAATATACTGTGGAGCTAGCTTATCTCTGAGACCAAAACGTTTCACCCCTTCGTGGGTGAAACTCGAAGAAAGACATCGTCACCATAGCAAAACTTTAAAGGTCTGCGTCTCCGGTCAGCATAACTTTTCTGGCGATCATGTGCTGCTATAATCTCTGTCTGATAGTCCTGTACTAACTCTGCCTCGTGCTGAACTTTCTGGGGTCCCAGCAGCTGAGTCTCTCCGACCTCATCCCAAAGGTGGGTGTCCTGCACACCCAACCATACAACGCCTCAAACGGTGTCATCTGTATCGCCGAATGGAAGCCGTTGTTGTAGGCGAACTCCACCAAGTGCAAATGGTCCTCCTAACTGCCCCCAAAGTCCATCACACACCGAGCGCAGTAAGTCCTCCGAGGTTTGAATAGCACGCTCTGACTGGCCCGTCTGTCTGGGGATGAAAAGTTGTGCTGAGATGGAGCTCGGTGCCCATAGTCCTCTACAAACTCTGCCAGAACTTAGATGTAAAGTACGGATCCCTATCCGAAATAATACTCAATGGAACTCCGTGTAATCTGACTATCTCCCGGCAATACAACTCTGCCAATTTATCAAGAGAATCTGCCCTCCGGATAGCTAAGAAGTGAGCAGATTTGATTAGTCGGTCCACGACTACCCAAATCGCATCATGACCTCTCCTAGTTCTCGGCAAACCCATGACGAAATCCATGGTGATATGCTCCCACTTCTACTAAGGAATAGGAATCCTCTGAAGGAGTCCATCAGGTCTCTGGTGCTCTGCCTTAACCTGCTGACAGACGAGACATCTATCAACAAAATTCGCGATGTTCCTCTTCATGTCGTTCCACCAATAGGATCGTCTCAAATCACGATACATACGAGTGCTACCAGGATGAATAGCAAAACGTGATCGATGGACCTCCTGCAGCAACTCCTCTAAGACAGGGTGCGCATCGAATACACACAACCTCCCTCGGAAGTACAGAATACCCTCCTCATCACGTGAAAATTTCGACTGCTCTCCCGAAGTCGCCTGACTGCCCAGAAACTAAATGTGCTGGTCACCGGCATGAACCTCTCTGATCCTCGTCCGAATCTCTGACTGAGCCATCAAAGTCACTAGCAATCCTCTCTCTGTCCGAGACTGCTCCTCTAACCCCAGCTCAGAGAAACTCTGAATCAAATCTGTGACCATCACTCTGTGGCATGCTAAAACAACTCTGAACTTCCGACTGAGGGCGTCGGCAACTACATTAGCTTTCCCAGGAAGATAGCTAATGGTATAGTCGTAATCCATCAGAAACTCCATCCACCTCCTCTGTCGGAGATTCAGCTCTCGCTAAGAGAATAGATACTGAAGGCTCCTGTGGTCTGTGAAGATCTCGAAGGTGATCCCATAAAAATAATATCTCCAGATATTCAGTGCAAAAATGATAGCAGCCATCTCTAAATCGTGAACGGAGTAGTTCCTCTCATGCTCCTTCAACTGCTGAAAAGCATAAGCAACCAACCGTCCATGCTGCATGAGTATTGTGCCCAGTCGCAAGAGAGAGACATCTGTATACATAGTGAAATCATCCTCTCCAGACGGCAGTACTAAAACTGGGTGCAGATACCAACTCCGCTTCAGCTCCTGAAAGCTAGTCTCGTAGGCTTCAGCCAATACCAACTTCACGCCTTTCTTGGTCAGACATATAAGAGGTGATGAAATGCTGTAAAACTCTCAACCAAATATCAGTAATAGCCAGCCAAACCCAGGAAACTGCGCAAATGGGATTAGTTAATCAATGATCACCCAATTCACTTCAAATCCTCCCCGAGTCCTAAGTAAATCCTCGGTCAGGTCCTTAATACCTGATCCCATTTCCAACCATAAATTGGTATCGTCTAATATAACCCAGTGGTCTCTAAGGTTCGGCCATCTACTGACATACCAAACATCTAACCACAACATCCGCGATATTTTTCCCAATATTGGTCCACCAACAGAATCGCCTCAAGTCTCTGTATCTTCGATATTACCTGCAAAACACACAAACTAGGAACGGTGAACCTCACTTGCCTCTTAGGTGAGATAATTAAGGAAGTTCCTCAGTAAATAGGTCAGAAAATTTTCAAACCATAGAAAATGCTAGAACACTCCTTCGGGCAGGCATCCAAAAATTCTCGAACTACGGAAACGTCCTAGAGCTAAGGCTACCACTGTCATCAGTACGACCCAGTGACAATAGGAAAACCATAACGTCCACGTGCTAGAATCACTAGCTCTGAGACAAGGAAATAACTGCAACCTCGTCGTCTCTGGTGCCAATGAACCACCACATGGACTGGTTTGGAGGTCAACTCGTAACCACTCTTACTTGACAAACAACGGTCTACCCCTCGGAAACCGTCCTCTATAACATACACCAGTTACAGTCAAATTCTACCGGTGTCACATTGCTAATACTCATTCCTCCGCATCCCAGCGGATCCTGCTTCTTGATATGCTATCGAGAATATCTAACACATACGACCTGTCTATGAGTCATAAAACCTCATAGACAAGAATAGCGTAAGATGAGTCGACTAACCGTCTTCTCGTAACCTAATATTTCTCCGGTTCTCCACTCAAAGTTCAGAAACCTCTGAGTTCCACTCCATAACATAGAGACACGGTATGTCTCAAGAGTATCTCAACATAATCACGAAGTGATTCTTGGTTCTTTGACAGTTTCCTCAACATCTTCCCCCCAAAAGTAGTCTAACCTCGTAAGTAATTCGCCTCAGTGCAAATCATAAGTACGTAGGTACCTCCTTGGTTCACCAAACCAAGTACCAATAGTAACCCGTAAGTGGCAAGCAACTAGTTTCACACCTTTCCAGATCGGTACAAGTCACATCTGACTGTACTTTTTGGTTATCTAACCAAGTATAATGAATCTGAGATCGAAAGTCCCATGGAAATAGGATATCTCTATCCTCTATCAACCGAGATGATAAACAACTAATATCATCTCTGCTGCATCACAGCAGACCATATCCTCCAAACAAGTCATCTAGGATACCATCATCAACATGATACGTAAGGGACCAAGATTAATCATGCACAAAAGTTGTAACTAAAACAGATTGACTACGGGTCATCCAGCTAAACTATATCTACGAGTGTCTACCGGCCAATTATATAAATCGATATACAATCCTAATCAACTAAAGAAATGTCTAACCCTACAGACAGTAGATAACAAAAGATGTAAATGAGACATGTCACATACCTTGTGTCACCTGGAGAAGTCCCGTCGTCGCTATGTCCCAGTCGCGTCTATCGAGAAAACGACTCCGACATAAAATGCGACACCCACCAGACCACAAGGTATCTCGAGAACCTCGCTCTGATACCAAATAAATCATCACACCCCGAGAATCGTCTCGAAAATACGCGAGCTGGGACAGGCTACCGGGCACACTCCAGACAATCATCCTGAAATAAAAACAAAGACCTAATGGGATGAGTCACAGAACTCAGCAGATATCTCACCATATATGTAGGATAGTCTAAGTTAGCAATAGTGTAACAGACTATCGAAATAACATATGTACATGCAGTAATAAGTACAACTGAAAGAGGGAATAAGAAATACCATACTAATGTGGCGGAGTCGCCAAAACCAGACATCAAGGTCTCCTGTATGCGTATGTCAATCATATGCAGCAACCAAGTATAGCAAGCACGGGCAAGTGCAAAATATGCGTATGCACATGGTGCAATGACATGGTCACCCCTACCGTCGATCAGAGATCGTCACCTATGTATGGGAGGAAGCTGAGCGGAGGCCACCCTCTGACATAGGGCTATGACTACCGCTCGTACCCTACCATCACTGTTCCTGAGCGATCGGGTAGACGAAATGCTGCCGGTGTAACACCCCTACTCCATGACCTATCCTAGCGATATCTCTATCAACCCCAGGCCATCTCTGGAGGATATCTCTATCTGAGTGTTACACCTACCCCATGTATGTAAATGGGGGGAGAGACCTCTCTCTCATCTCCTAGTATATGAACTACTCTAGGAGGGACCTCTGCCTGCTACCACGCTCCGATTCACTAACCCATGAGTGCATGAGCGGAGCAGCGGAGAGCACTCTACCCAATACTCCGTCAACCACTAACCCATGAGTGGTCGTATAGGTAGGTTAGTATGACTGTCGACCTGACTCACCCACAACGGGGGCCCCTGATCGACCGTGATGCACAGTGCACGATGATGCATGACACTGGTCAACAGCATCCGCTATGTAGTCCACCTATATCAACATGATATGCAAGGATCATAGATAATGCACTAGAGCCTATGTCCTAAAGGTATAGGTATCACATGCTAGGTCTAGCATAAACAGTATCAACAAGGCAAATAGAAGAGTTATATCACAATCTATTACTCTATTGCAAAATAAAGCATATCAAACATATATCTATGACTAATCTAAAAGAAGAGTCAGAGATACCCGCCTCCAAATGCGATGTTCGTGTCCAAAAAGAACCTCGGGTCCACCCGTCCGTATCAAATCAACGTCCTGTATATAAACACAATTTTAAGCTACTAATATATAAACTAAATAGCTAATCAAAATATAGCTCCACCTTAAGCCAGATAATGAACTCAATCCCAATTAGATCAAAACTCAATACAAGGGTTATTTCCAAGAGTCATAACTCATGACAAAATCCACACTCAGACCTAATCGAATAAGTCTGAGTAGTGGGGAACTCTGCAAAGCAAGTACAAGGATTTAAATGAGAAGAATAGAAAACAAGCAACCTTCCTACATAGCTAATCGATCTTTCATCTAATAGGAATCAAAACAACTCAAAACCATCAGAACCACACTCACGGCAGCCTCATCACAAAAACCCAATTGGTCACAGCAACAACTCAACACCAAAACATACTCCAATCCACATCCCCCCATCCTCTCAAACAAACCCTCGGCAACATTTAAACAGATAAAGAACACATCTACAACAGAACAAATGGAATCCAAGACAACTAATACAAAACCCTAATTAACAGGTAGTAAGATTACCACATGAGTAGAGACACACGGCCAAGAACAGAAAGGTAAAAGAAATCAGCCATGATCGATCAGCAAAAATCGAACCAGAAAACAACAAATGAACTGGGTTCAACAACCTAGCTGATCAAGAAAACAATCAAGATCCAAAACCTCTTGCTCAGCAACTGATCAACAAACAACAGGGAATTCATTTCGAATTCAAGAAACGCAAAGAAAAACACTTCAATTCAATCATCCGAAGCTTATCCCCAACCAAAATAGGGTTTACCTCAGATGTCACACTCGCCTCCTTTGATCAGATTGCTCGAGAAGAGAAATCGCCCGATTCACCATGCCCTAGATCCCACGAAACGACTCGCTGTGCCCTATATCCCAATAAACGACTAAAAACCCCACAAATCTTGCGATCTACCGAAAGGAAACAAGGATAGAACTCAGAGATTGGAACTAGGGTTAAGATTCTACGACTTACCTTCCCGTTTCTTCGGCGATGACGTGCTCGGAAGCAAAAGCTTCGCTCGACCAAGATCTCACCACCGGCGATGGAACCCAGTATGGAGGGAGGAAGAAGAGGTTGCGGCTTCTCCCGTGTCCCGATCGCGCAAAGAGAGGAGATCGCCTTCGCTCGACAGAGGAGGATGAGAAGAAGACCGAGAGGCGAGACGTGAGATTAATCTGATCCCGATCGCGTGGAAGAAAAGGAACCGACAACTTTAGGGGTTTTTCGCGTGGAATAAAAGAAATAGGAAGTTTAAGGGGTTTTGGCCATTTTGCAATTAAGCCCCTCTTCTTTCAAACTCACCATCGACACCCTCCTTTATAGGAATTTTTGCACCTAACCCCTTTCCGAACTTAGGTATTTTACAATTGCACTGCTAATGTTTCCTTCAGTGGGTCCGTATTCATTTTCTAATTTTAAACCCGATAGGAATGTCAAACACTTGTCGTCAAAGTGTTTAAAGACTACTAGTCAACTGTTGATCGTCAAATATGATGGTCAGTAGCAGTTTGACTATAATTACATCTAGTCGATTGTTGGTTGGGCGGTAATGTGTCAGGTGAAGTGATTTGGGTTGAGGGTATTTTGGAAAGTATATGGCCTATTTGGTAATCCTGTAGCATGGTTTGCCCTTTAGTTATTCAGTGAAATAAGTGTGCCCTTTGGTAAATTACTAAGGAAATAAAAATCTTGCATGGATTCTTCTCCTCTGCCATACCTTGCTCTCTGTTGTTCAGATAAACTGTAAAGATAAGAGAAAAACCTATGAACTAGTGTTGATGCTCTACCCAAACTTTAATGAACTAACTTTATCAGAGTTTAGGTCATTCTTCATCAAAATTAGCTTGATCCTGAAAGTAGTATCATTATGTATGAAAACACTAATGCAATCAATAGATATAATTTTGAGATGAACTTTGCAGCTAAACTTGCACCAACAATTTTGAAAGCTAAACTAGTTTAATCTCTTCTAAATGCAAGATTCTAATTGCATTTAATCTCTTCTAAATAGGATGAGTAATAAATTGTTCCAACTTTAAATTGTAAAATCTAATCATATGAAATCAAAGCTCCTTATTATTTTGCTTCTATGTTATAAATGATCCTTTTAAGACAACCAAATACTTCAGTTCTCAAATTCCTAGTGTGGTCTCTGTATGGTTGGAACCAATTTGATGATTGTTTTTTTTTCAACTTATAAAGCAATTTCAACATCAGGCAGTGATGTGATAAAATAAGAGCTAAACTACAAGATAGGCAGTTTCTCGAATTATAAATTGCATTAGTTCTAGCAAAGTAGCTAACCTACATCCCAATGAGCTCACAATATTCAATGCTAGTGTAGGTGAAGAATAGAAATCTTATGCCACTACAACATGGAAGGGAATAACTAAAACAGCCTGCTTTTAACACGGAAGTCATTCAGAACCAACACATGAAGGGCTAAGGGTTGCAACAGAAAATAGTTCGCCACAGAAAAAAAAAATAATCAAATTGCACATTCAAAGTAATAAAGGTGCCTTCAGACGTCCTAGTAAAAACAACTCTTTAAAAAAAACATTAAATTTCCACTTATATGTTCATGTTATTTTCAATAAAAAAAACACAAATGAACACTCAAAATATTTAAAATTATCATTAAATTTAACATGATAAGAAAAACAATGTTCCTTTATTCCTTGTGAAACTATTTGTTGTCCTCTCCTATTAGGCAACAGAGTTATTGTTCAAGCAGGTTTCCCTTTACAATCCAAACCAACTTCTTTAATCATCCATCCCCAGTCAATTCTGCACATAAGAAGCTCTTCCAAGGTCTCCTAACTTCCGAATCCTATTAAACTCTGGCATGATCAACTCAAGGTAGACATCAAACAGACTTCAGTCTAATACGCAATATAGTTTTTATACAACCTATCAGATTCTTATCCATCCAACTCGGTTGACATTTCCAATAGCCACAGAAAAGACCTAAATCTTCCTATACTAATGCCCCAATCCTGACCTAAAAGAAAAAATAAACACGCGCCACAAGGCCCTGGAATTAAAACAAATTGTTACCGCTGCGGTGGTGGAATCGGGGCTGCAAAAGAAGCAAAGGAAGGCGGGGAGAAGAGTGGGCCTGGGCCTGGGCCTCGAAGCTATCGCCGTCCCCTCGGAGTCCTCCGCCGCTCCAGGAACCACAGTGCCGACGCTTGATCGGTCGAGAAACCGATGAGCTTGAGGAGAGAGGAGTGCAGACCACAACAACTATCGCCGACACGCCGCTCCAGGAACCACAGTGCGGACGCTTGATCTGTCGAGGAAATCGAATCAAAGAGGAATATCCAAAGGTCGATATTGTGACATGTAACCGCGTGTTTACTTGAATGGATCGCCTTCTGCAAGCTACGACAGGAGGGAGATTGGATAGGGTGGCGCTTTCACGGAGAGAGAAAGAGAGGCTGAAGATGGGCCGAGAATTCGAGCCAAAATTGACTTGTCGGGGTAACAATTTTAGTCCAATTAACTCCTGTCTGGGGGAGGATGCTTCTCGAATCTTCGACGACCTTCTCGAGAGCTGAATCCGGACACGTCGGTATTTAAGCCCTAGCGGCGGTCCTCTGGATTCGACGCTTGTCATCGCGCAGAACTATCAAAGAGGAGGTGAAGCTTCAATCGATCGATTTCGCATTACGATTTGCGGAAGAGGGAGGAGAAGAACTTCACGGTGGAAGAATCGAGGGGAGCCAAGCGGAGGGGCACCGACAGTCCTCATCATCAGGAGAAAAGAAGAAGGTACAGCAGCGACAATCGTAGCCATACTGATTACACCGGTAAGGGCAAAAGGAGGGGAGAGTCGTCGGACGGAGAGATGGGGGTGGATTACTACAAGATACTTGGGGTGGACAAGAGTGCTAAGGACGACGATCTCAAGAAAGCCTATCGCAAGCTCGCCATGAAGTGGCACCCCGACAAGAACCCCAACAACAAGAAGGAAGCGGAGGCCAAGTTCAAGCAGATCTCGGAAGCTTATGAGGCACGAATCGAAGCCTCCCTCTTCCATTTCTCTTGTAAATTTCTGATTTTTTTTTCTGATTAAAGATCTCATCTTTTGCTTTTGCCTGTCTGTTATAGGTCCTGAGCGATCCCCAAAAGCGGGCTGTCTACGACCAATACGGCGAGGAGGGACTCAAAGGCCAGGTTCCCCCGCCGGGAGCCGGTGGTCCAGGAGGCGCTACCTTTTTTCCCAGCGGCGGGGATGGACCGACCTCGTTTAGGTTCAACCCCAGGAACGCCGACGATATTTTTGCAGAATTCTTTGGGTTTTCCAGCCCGTTTGGTGGGATGGGCGGCCCTGGTGGTAGCACCAGAGCCGGATCCAGATTCCCCGGGGGAATGGGGATGTTCAGTGAAGATATGTTTAATTCTCCCTTTGGCGCGGCCGGGGAGGGTGCATCGATGAGCTCTCAAGTGCCGCGGAAGGCAGCCCCCATTGAGAAGCGGCTGCCGTGCAGCCTCGAGGAGCTGTACAAAGGAACCACCAAAAAGATGAAAATCTCTAGAGAAATTTTGGACGCCTGTGGGTAGGCTTCTGCTCCTATACTTCTGATTAAGATTCATTGTGTTTTCTTATCTTTATGTTCTTAGTGCATCTTCCTTCAATGAATTTGCCACATTTTTCCCCCTTCAAGGTCTTAGTGAGATGAAATTGTTCCTGCATTCTTTTTGAAAAGAAACTGTTCCTGCATAAATGGTTTATCTCTTTAAGATTATGTTTTATAAATGAGGGAAACAAGATTCGATCAATTTAGGTTCTTTGCAAAAGTGGATTCTAAGGTTAGAAAGAAGTGTTTTTGCAAAAGTGAATTTGTAGTTCTATGGGCTTTCCAGTTTCTCATGATTAGTGATGGTCAAACCTGCAATTTTCTTCTGCACAGTATTCGGCTTCTTCGCTACTATAGCACTGAGACAATGGTTTTCATTAATTTTCCTTTATGTGACTTGCTTTTTATTCTGTATGTTAGCACACCTGGTCATCCGGATCTGCTCCGATGTTAAGGCGCATGTGGCACTTGGTGATAGTGAATCTTAAATGGTGGAGCACATGATAAAACACTAAACAATAAATCATAGCATTTAGTAATATTGAATCTTGGATATCGGCAGACCGGATCCTCTGTACCAACTTCTCCCATGTACCCGTGTACCAACTCGCCGGCGATCGCCGGCGAGTCGTCCGATCGACGATCGGACACCACCAATAATTTTTTATCGTCGTTCCGAATAAGATAATATCCTCGGAGAACGATGAACCCATCGAAATCGTCCGCAATTGTGATGTTACCGTATTCACCGTCGAATCCGACGAGACGTCTGATGCGACGATTTCGACGGGTTCATCGTTCTCCGAGGATATCATCTTATTCGGAACGACGATCAAAAATTATTGGTGGTGTTTGATCGTCGATCGGATGACTCGCCGGCGATCGCCGGATAGTTGGTACACGAGTACAGGGGAAAAGTTGGTACAGAGGATCTGGTCTGGGTCTCTGGGATATCGGGTTACACTAAATGACACTAAATCGTGCCACCTAGATATACTAGCCCGTGCCACTTTATGGTATTAAACTATTGCATTAAACAACAAATCATGACACTAAATCGTGCCACCTAGTTATACTAACCCGTGGCAGTTGATAATATTATTTTGTGGCACCTGATTAGTAAAACTCTAAACAACATATTGTGGTTATCACTAAATTGTGATGCAACAATACTGTATTATCCGCTCACTTTGTAAAAAAAATTGTTTTATTGATAATGAATTGTGTCCGTTCTAGTTAACATCTTACTAGGTGGCAGGTACAACTATGTTTTTTAGTAAATCAAATGATTATGTATGTGGTCTTATGTTAATATTATTTTTGGTTATGGTTATCGTGAAAAGATTTTAGTTCAAAATTTTCAACTGTGTACTCTCCTTAGAACAAAGGTTTGTTGATGCATTGAGAACGAAGGGCCCAGTTTGTTGGACAATGGATGAGGGAATTGATGAATCATTTTATCTTTTTGTGTTTACTAAGCTGATGGAACATGGATGATGGAAGACGCATCTCCTATTCTTGATATACCCAGATTGGGCAGATCAAGCAGCAGATGGATGTGTATGCTTTTGTTTCTTAATTTGAATCCCCAAAATACTCACCTGACCTGCTGCCCTAGTTTAGGTTTTAGTTTGAGCGAATGACATTCAGACTCCCTTCACCTCTTTTTCCTTGTTTTTGATTTTTGCTGGAGTTAAGCTCAGCACGCTTCGAGTCATCACTAACTAGTGCATCTCCTATTGCTGGCTCGTATATGTTTACTATGCATGAGTCGATTTGCCTTCTATACTGATGTTGATCTTATTCAATCAGTTTGGATCATTCGGTTAACATACTATCTTCTGTATCCATGTTTTGCAGTAAAACTATGACTGTGGAAGAAATCTTAACAATCGATGTCAAACCGGGATGGAAGAAGGGCACGAAAATAACATTCCCAGCAAAAGGAAATGAATCACCAAATGTAGTTCCTGCAGATATCGCCTTCATCATAGACGAGAAGCCTCATCCTCTATTCAGCAGGGAAGGCAATGATCTGGTTACGACACAAAAGATCTCTTTGGTGGAAGCCCTGACCGGTTACACAGCTCATTTGACTACACTTGATGGTAGAAGCCTCACCATTCCCATTAGCAAGGTCATCCATCCTGGCTACGAGGAGGTGGTGCCTGGAGAAGGAATGCCGATTCCCAAAGATCTAACTAGGAAGGGGAATCTTCGCATCAAGTTCGACATCAAGTTCCCGACGAGGCTGACTGCAGATCAAAAGGCTGGCTTCAAGAGGTTGTTGGTTCCATGAGAAAAATGAGAATTTGAGAATATGCAGCTTCCTAGTTTAGTGCCAAGAATATGGATGTTAACTAAGAAAACATGGTTTATTATCATCTACTATATCACTTAATGTTTGGAGGATTTATATAATGCATTTTTCAAGTCATAGAATATTGAGTCACAAGTCAATCTTTCCATCGATTTGTAACTGCTTTTTTGTTTGTTCAGTAAAGCTGCAATGACAAAATAATTTGAATATAAATTTCAGAAAATTAAGTTAGATCATATTGACATATGATATAGTTTTATTTTTAAGTTATTTTTATCATTATGTTATATTATATCATATCATATAATTATAAATTATTTATAATTTGCTATTATTTATAAATTCAACTTCTTTTTCTCTTATCATACAGAAATGCAGAAATATAATTTATTTATTTAACTTCCGGCAATGTGTAGTGACAGAATGCGTCTTTTATAATTTTTTAATCCGCTAAGAATCGAATCTTAATTTGTATGAATGCTTAATCTTAATTTTTATGATTTTTAAAATTTTTTCAATCGAATTGAATCTTAATGTTTTTGAATTAATGGATAAATTTTTTAAATAGATTATTGAATTAAGAATTATGTATAATATTCTTCTTAATTTATGTTAGATAATTTTTTTTTAGACTGAGTTGAACATTTGACAATTAAGTTCTGATGGGTTGAATACCCCGTGATGGACACGGGGGCTAAAAAAGTTGCCTGATAAAATCGACCAAGTCGGAGTGACTCCCTGGACAGGACACTCGAGACCCTCCAGGGAAAAGGGACCCAGAGGCCAACTCGAGTAGGTATAACCCCGAAGATAGCTTCAGGAAGGCACACCCCCGAGCTCACTTCGAGGATAAGTCCCTGAGGGCACCTCGGAGAGACGAACGCCCGAGACCCCCGGGTCAAATAACCTCGAGATCACCTCGGGGTAGTGGGGCCCAAGGAACACTAAAGCAGAGGACCGTTTTTCTCAGATCGGCGGGTTATCAGTAGCCATTATTATGGGGTTATTATCACCCCTGATTAGCAGCCATCAAGGTCTTAATCATCACAACGCCCCGGATTGCAGAATCGCGATGACCGTTTCCAGGGCGAACCATCAACCGATAATCACCGGGACGTGGCAAGGATTATGGGTGCTCGTGGATGGCCGCCGCAGGTATAAAAGGTAGTCCAACCCCTCCGGTAAAGGGGGCAGCATTCTCTGCTACTCGTATTTCTTTCTTCTTCATACTTTTCTCCATCGAGGCACTGACTTGAGCGTCAGAGTGGGCTCCGTCGGACAACCTCCGACGTGTTCCCCTAACGCTTGTGTTGATCTCGCAGGGCGCAGAGTTCCTCCCCTCCCGTCAGCGTCTGCGTGGGCTGAACCTTGGTAACTGGCCATTGACGTAGATTCCTTCTGGATCAAATTTGGCGTCATCTGTGGGAAACCAGTAAATCACCCGAAGGAGCACCGATGGTAGAGCCAGTGGGAGAACCCATGACCCTGACGAAGGAGGAACTTGATCGCCGAAGAGCCACCACCATCGGAGCAACGTTCCAGCATCCACCAGGGAAGCCCTTCAATTCTACACGAGGGGTCGTGGATCGAAGGGAGACCCTCGCGATCAACTTAAATCCCACTTACAGGGCCTCACCGGAATTCCGTGAAGTCTTGCAAGTGAATCTCGCCGACCCACGAGAGGGGGAAGGACCCAAGGAAGAATAGAGGGAGGTCGAGAGCGAGGAAGTGCAGATTTACCCTCAACATGGAGGGGGAGTTTACGCGAATCGCCCTCGACCTTGCGCTGGAACTAAGAAGCCGTCTCGTAGATTGCTTGCGGAGCCACAAGGATGTCTTCGCTTGGGCCGCCAAAGAAATCAAAGGGGTTCCACCGGCATTAGCCATGCATCATCTGCATGTTATCCTGGGAGCTTGTCCTGTGAAGCAGAAACGGAGGCACATTTTACTGGAGCAAGATAAGGCTATCCGAGGCGAGGTGTAGAAGTTGCTAAAAGCCGGACACATCAGGGAAGTTTAATTCCCGACCTGGTTGACTAATGTAGTCCTCGTCCCTAAGCCGGGAGGAAAATGACGGGTCCGCATCGACTTCCGTGACTTGAATAAAGTCTGCCCCAAAGATTGTTATCCCCTGCCTCGGATAGATCGGTTGGTGGACTCCATAGCCGATTGTGAGTTTATCTCAATGTTGGATGCCTACCAAGGCTACCACCAAGTCCCGCTTGCTCCCGAGGACTAGGAGAAAGTCAGTTTTGTGACGGTCGACAGCACGTATTGTTACAACATCGTGCCTTTCGGCTTGCGCAACGCTGGTGCCATGTACCAACGGATGATGGACAAAGTCTTTAGGCACCAGATCGGGAGGAACATCGAGGTGTACGTGGACGATATCTTAGTCAAGACTGACAAGAGACGTGGCATGATAGCTGACTTGGAAGAAACATTCGCCACCCTAAGAGCCAATAGGCTAAAATTGAACCCCGCTAAGTGTTTGTTCGGGGTAAAGAGCGGTCGGTTCCTGGGTTGCATGGTGACAAAAAGGGGGATTGAGGCCAATTTGAAAAAAGTGAAAGTTATTCTCGATATGCCGCCCCCTCGCAACTTCAAGGAGGTACAACGGCCGAATGGAAGAATCACGACGCTGTCTAGATTCATCTCCAAATTCGCAGATAAAACCCTGTCATTTTCAAGATTCTAAGAAAGATAACCAAGTTCGAGTGGGCAAATAGTGTGAGAAGGCCTTTGCAGAGTTGAAGACTTATCTCGCCGCTCTCCCCATCCTCTATAAACCGGTGGAAGAGGAGACCTTGTTTGTTTACCTGTCGGCCGCAGAGCAAGCGGTAGGCTCGACACTCATTCGAGAACAAGACCGGGTGCAATATCCCATATATTTCTTCGGACATCTTCTAAAAGATGTTGAAACGCGATACACCACGATGGAGAAACTGGCTTATGCCCTGATCTTAATGGCCCGGAGGCTAAGGTCGTATTTCTTGGCGCATCCCATTGTGGTCCTCACCAACAGCCCCCGCTCGCACGAGTCCTCACTAATCCCGAAGATTCGGGTCGGTTGATCAAATGGACAACGGAGTTAAGTGAATACGACATCGAGTATCAGCCCCGCACCACTATCATGGCACAAAGCCCTCTCACACTTCATACTGGAGACTATCCTAGAAGCCAAGGCCGAAGGAATGTGGAAGATCTATGTGGATGGGTCCTCCAACAGCCAGCACAGCGGGGTCGAAGTGTTAATGGTTTCCCCTCGAAGAGACACATTACATTTGTCCATCCGGCTCCACTTCAAAGCTACCAACAATGA
Source organism: Boesenbergia rotunda (assembly GCA_024364735.1). Taxonomy (NCBI): domain Eukaryota; kingdom Viridiplantae; phylum Streptophyta; class Magnoliopsida; order Zingiberales; family Zingiberaceae; genus Boesenbergia; species Boesenbergia rotunda. The sequence goes on along the minus strand of JAGFNQ010002045.1, from coordinate 149,798 downwards.
AGCCGAGTACGAGGCGATCCTGGCGGGTCTGTAAGCAGCTAAGCATATGGGGGCCAGTTGGGTTACTATATATTCAGACTCCCAGCTGGCGGCGCAGCAAATAAAGGGAGATTTTGAAGTCAGGTGTGAGCGCCTGCAGAAATATGTATCCCTTTACGAACGGCTGAAGGCCTCCTTCGGGGAGGTTATCTGGCAGAAGATCTCCAGGGCTGACAACATCCGGGCTGACGAGCTAGCTGTTGGAGGCCCGCCAGGATCGTTGTCCAAGCGTGCTATCATCCGTAGAGGCGATGGTAGTGCAGATTGGAGAGGAAGGAGGGGGCGACACCTGAACTGATTGGAGGGATCCATATGTCGCGTTCCTGCGTAGTGGGATCATTCCAGGCAAGGACCAGGACAACCGCCTATTCCGCCGTCGGGTGGCTAAATTCACGCTGGTTGGCGATCAACTGTATAGGAGGGCCTTTGCACGACCCCTCCTCAAATGTGTCGGGCCAGAGGAGGTCGACTACGTGATGAGGGAGGTACATGGGGGTATCTGCGGGAGTTACATTGGGGGAAAATTCCTGTCCAGAAAGATCATCTTGGCAGGGTACTTTTGGCTTACCTTACAGGTCGATGCTCTCAAGTTTGTGTCCGGGTGTGAAGCCTGTCAAAGGCACCAACATGTGACTCACCGACCGACCGAGCCCTTGCGAGTCTCTACAGTGTCCTGTCCGTTCGATCAGTGGGGGATGGACATTGTAGGCCCCATCCACATTGGGCCCCAGTAGAAGAAGTTCCTGTTGGTTCTCGTCGATTATTTCTCCAAATGGGTGGAAGGAGAGCCCCTGGCGAACATCATGGAGGATGCGATGATGAAAGTCCTATGGAGGGACATCGTTTGTAGGTACGATATCCCCCACAAGCTGGTGTCGGACAATGGAAGATAATTTTCGGGACGCAAGCTGAAAGAATGGTGCGAGGGTTGGGCATTCAGCAGGCCTTCACCTCGGTAGCCTACCCGTAGGGCAATGGACAGGCCGAGGTTGTCAATCGAGAAATCCTGCGGGGACTCAAGATAAAGCTAGCAGCTGGGTTGAGAAGCTCCCTAGCGTCCTGTGTGTTGGTGCAAGTTGCATCAATGATGTTTCTCTTTAAGTGTTTTAATGTTTGACAATTCACTTAAGTCAGTGATATATTGAATAGACAAAGGGGAGTAAGAGAGAAGTAAACTAAGCTGAAGAAAAGTCCTAGTTGATCAAGGTATCGAAACTCCAAGTCCTAGCGAAGGGCTGCTAGACACCTAGCGAAGGGCTGTTAGGTATCGAAACCCCAAGACCTAGCGAAGGACTGCTAGGCACCTAGCGAAGGGCTGCTAGGTATGAAACCCCAAGACCTAGCGAAGGACTGCTAGGCACCTAGCGAAGGACTGCTAGGTATCGAAACCCCAAGACCTAGCGAAGGGCTGCTAGACACCTAGCGAAGGGCTGCTAGGTATCGTAACCCTAAGACCTAGCGAAGGGCTGCTAGGTATCGTAACCCTAAGACCTAGCGAAGGGCTGCTAGGCACCTAGCGAAGGGCTACTAGGCATAGAAGACCTAGCGAAGGATTGCTAGGCACCAGGCCAAGGACCGCTTGGTAACAAAGACCTAGCGAAGGGCTGCTAAGCACCTGGCGAAGGACTGCTAGGGAATGAAGACTTGGTCCGAAGGACTAAGCAACTTAGCTAAGTGATGACTAAGGACAGGAGTAGAGACGGGTCAGGGTTTGGGCGTCTCGAGGTCCGGAGGTATCGGAAGCTAAGCAAAAGTCCACCCGAAGGACTGGGTGGCAACCGTCTCCTGAAAGGAGTAGGTGAAGGGCGAGTTCTCGGAGATAGGAACTCGTGCCGGTTCGACCTAGGGTTTCGTGCAAATACGAAGTCCGAACCAAGTCCCTAAGGCTAACATTATATGTATCCATGCTTTGTGTTTGTGTATCTTGCAGGTATCAAGAACCAGAGACAAAGCAGTTAAACCAGGCAAAAAGTGGTTGGAGACCCTATGCAGGGCGCCCCCATGCAACCAGGGCGCCCCCAACACTGGGGCGCCCCCAGACTGTACTAAAGAAGCAGGAAACGTGGTGTATGCAGAACAGGTGTCAACCGGGGCGCCCGGATTCGTAGCTGTTTTGCTGTTTCGAAGTCAGAACACAGGATAAGCCCACACGGGGGCGCCCGGAGCGTCCGGGGCGCCCTGGTCAATGATCTTATCACCTGCAGCGAGGTAGGCGCAAGGATAAGGTTTGACCGAGTCTTCCGGGGCGCCCCCAGCGTCCGGGGCGCCCCCAGGAGGCCTATATAAGGGGCTTCGGCCCCTCTGCTTCAGACACGACTTCCAAGAACCATTCCGAGCATTCTGACCGACGGCAACACAGTAGAAATGAGGCTCTACGACCGGGAGGCTCCAGGAGGAAGTGCACGGCACTTCGGAGGTCCAAATTGGCCGAGCCTCATCCTTGTCTTGTTGGTTTGCATTTTGTTAATTATCGTACTTAATTTTTCTATATTATTGCTTGTAATCTTGCAGTGTAAGTCGGGTTTCTCCGCCTTCGGAAAGTCCGGGAAGGAGACCAATAGTGGACGGGCGTTCCCGTGCATAGGCCTTGGATGTACTGACCCTGGGCGGTCGGGAACCAAGTAAAAATCTCGCGTGTCCTTTGCTGTGTTTTTATTCGTTCTATTTATTTTCCGCTGCGCTAACACTCTAAGTCTAGAACGAAAGTTATGAAGTTTCTACGAAGTTTTCACGATCGATATTCACCCCCCCTCTATCGACGGCACCGGTCTTACAATTGGTATCAGAGCTGAGCCGCTCTTCACCGGACTAACCGTCGACGGAGCAAAGACGCCAGGAGTTGAGGGGGAGCCCAGGGGTGAATCAGGTACTTTTAATTTTAAAATGTCCATTTTTAAATTCCATATTATCTGTTTCACGTGCAGGGAGAGAGGGCACTATAAAAATCAATGTCCTACTCGTAAGAATCGTTCGTCACCGGCGGCAAAAGAGATACCAGCGCCAGGAGTCCGGAAAAACAAGGATCACATGCAATGCTTCAAGTGCGAGAAATACGGACATTACAAAAACAAGTGTCCGACGAAGGTACACAAGATTTATATTCCAAAAATTTTACAAGTTCCTGCACTGCCATGTGATAAAGTAGTTTATTTTTCTAACAAAGTAGATTTACTGCATAGTAAAATTAACTTTTTACATGTTAATTTACAAAACGTGAATATGACCAAAATATTAGAAATTAATTGGTTAATTCAAAATATCAATTCAGAAATTGATAAGATTAATTCTGATAATTTATCTGATAAGATTAATTCTGATAATCTATCTGATAAAATTAATTCTGATAATCTATCTGATAAAATTAATTCTGATAATTTATCTGATAAAATTAATTCTGATAAAATTAACTCTGATAATTTTAATTCAGATAAAATTAAAACTAAGGATAATTCCGAATTCAAACTCGAAAATCCTAAGGATAAAACCGAATTCAAATTTGAAAATCCTAAGGATAAAGTTGAATTCAAAAATCTTAAGGATAATTCTAAGTCAGAAAATCCTTTAGATAATTACAAATTCAAATTTGAAAATCCATTGTATAAATTTGAATTCGAATCTGAAAATTCTAAAGATAACTCTGAAAATCTCAAGATTAATCTAGAAATTAATTCTGAAAATCTCAAGATTAATCCAGAAACTAATTCTAAAAATCTTAAAGATAATCTAGAGATTAATGTTAAAAATATATCTGAGGATGATTCTAAGGATAATGGTGAAGATAAAATTCTCCTAGATAATAACTTAATCATAGATAATATTGAATATTATTATAAAACATTAACTAGTGACCCAATTTACTCCACCTACTGTGAGGATATTTAAAAATTTAATAATGAGGAGGAAATAGAATTTTCTAAGATAAAGGTCATAATCAATAAAAATTACAAAAATTCAAATAAATCAAAATTATTAGAAAAACTTGAAAAGAAAGATAAAGATAAAAAAGAAATTTTCGAAATAATGAAAATGATGAATTTAAACCCACAATTATTAATTAATCATTATGATCTTAATTAAATTCGAATTTAATCTTAATTTAATCCTAATCATAATTTAATCCTAATCTTAATTTAATCCTAATTAAAATTCGAATTAAATATTTAATTAACCTTAATTATATGAATTAAATCTTAATTATTTAAATTCAAATTAAATTAAATTCAAATTTATTTAAATTCAAATTAAATTAAATTCAAATTAAATTAAATTCAAATTAAATTAAATTCAAATTAAATTAAATTCAATTAAATTAAATTCAAATTAATTTAAATTAAATTAAATTCAAATTAAATTAAATTCAAATTAAATTAAATTCAAATTAAATTAAATTAAATTAAATTCAAATTAAATTAAATTAAATTAAATTAAATTAAATTAAATTCAAATTCAAATTAAATTAAATTCAAATTAAATTAAATTCAAATTAAATTAAATTAAATTAAATTAAATTAAATTAAATTCAAATTAAATTCCTAATTAAATTCAAATTAATTCAAATTAAATCCTAATTAAATTCAAATTAATTCAAATTAAATCCTAATTAAATTCAAATTAATTCAAATTAAATTAAACTCAAATTAAATAAAATTTACATTAACATAAAATTCAAATTAATTAAATTCAAATCTAAATTCAATTCAAATTAAATATTAATTAATTAAATCGTACCTAATTGAAATTAATTCAATTAATTAATAATTTAATCTTAATTAATTCAAATTCAATTAATTCATCATCAATTAATTCATAATTAATTAATCCTTAATCAATATAATCTCTAACTAATCGTTAAACAAGTTAAATTTGAACTAAAATAAAATTTTACCCAAAACTATAACAAATAAAATTAATAACATTAAATATGTCAAAGTGGGTTGACATATTCGCGGGTTCACACGACATGTATCAAATCGGGAATTTGATACATCATTAGAAACTTAAATAAAATGTTTGGAATTGCTTGACTCATGCATAATTGCCATGCCATGCATTTGCTATTTCTTTTAAATATATGACATGTCATTCATATTTAAATTTTATGCATATATTAGAACGACTATAAGAAAAAGAATAATTGAAACTTGATCAACCTGGTATTGGATGGTGGTGAGATGATAATACGTTAGGGAAGCCATCTTGGCGGAACTGGCCGAAACTACCGATCCAAGACCCAAACTAGTTAGACCAAAATTTTTCAAAAAGTGATTTTGAAAATGAAATTTCATTAAAAGGCTTTGTCAAGGAAAGGGTTGATGATCCAATAAGGCTACGACCAAAGAAGGCCTAGTGCCTCGCCAAGACCTGAAAGTCAATTTTTGAAATTCAAATTCAAGTTACTTCTTGCCAAATTCAAATCTAACACAAGCTTCAATTAAATCTTAGAGTTAATAAATTAAGAAAAATGATTCAAGCATCTCACAATACACCTATAAGGCAACCATGCTTGTTGTATTGATACATCTAAAATGGGTGAGATGTTAAGGACTAATGAATTGAAAAATATTTTTCAAAAATATTTTTCAAAATTGTTCGAATATTTTCATAAAATTATATTTTCAAAATAGTGCTTCAACATAATAATATTTTTATGGAATTCATGCTTGTCTGATTGAATATACATACTATACGTTTTTCAAAAATTATATCCTTTCAAAAATTGTTTGACTCACTCATTTAGACACAAGCCTCTTAGGACAACACTAAAGTTCCTTAAGGCACTTAGATAGAGTCAAACGGTGTTGGATGCAGGGGGAGTGTTTTGTTCTTTTTATTAAAAATATTTTTCGAAAACTGCACCTTAATTTGCATTACATATGTTTTCAAAATTATCTTCTTTCCAAATTGAGGCTTCAAAATTTATCTACTTAAAAATTATCGGTTCTTTGACTTTGATAAACCCTAAAGACACAGAGGAAAGGTCCACTTTATGATCTTCAAGGACTCCTAGGACATGTCAAATTTAGGGGGAGTCTAACAAGTTTTAAATTATTTTGAAAATTATTATTCTTTTGATCTGAATCAAACCTTAAGACTCAGAGGAAGAGTACTTGTGGTCAACAAGCTTCCCGGGACTGGGTCAAGTTTAGGGGGAGATTAAATTAAAAGAATTATTGAATATTTCAAATGTTTTCATGCGGTGTATTTTCAAATCTTGCTAAAAACATAAGTAGTTTTTCAAAATACTATTAGTCTATTATTTTCGTGTGACCTATGAAATTACCTTTGAAACAATATTTACTTGAGTTTAAAGAAATTCCAGGACACTTAGGAAATATCCTTGTAGTCAATAAGGTTTCCCAGGATAGTGTCAGACTGCAAAAGAAACTTAATCAAGTAAAATATTAGGTTTCAAAAATTACTTATATTTCTCAAATTCTCATCTCTTTCAAAAACAGTTAGTATTTGCAAACTAAGCATAATACTTATATTTTCCAAAATAATATTTTTTCAAAAGTTATGCATTTTCCAAAAAGTACTTTATATTCTTCAAAAATTACAAATTCTGTCAAAAGTACTTGCATGTTGTTAAAAATCATTTTCAAAGTACTTGTATTTTTCAAAGCGAATAACATCTTTTTCAAAATTATGCATTTTTTTTTCAAAAATGCAATATATCATTCAAAATACAATACTTTCAAAATTTCTACACCATGTATTTTTCAAAAAAAACCAAAATATTCATTATTGGTACAAGTATTTTCTTAAAGTTTTTTGATGTATGACAAAGGGGGAGAGGTGTGCTTAAGTTAGAAAAATTTTCTCCCAAAGATCAAAAATATAGTTTCAAAACTTATATCAATTTTTTCTTGTTTTTTTTATCCTAAGGATAGTGAGTTAGCCCCTTAAACCAATCTAACTTAAGTTATTGTCAAACATAAAAAAGGAGGAGATTGTTGGTGCAAGTTGCATCAATGATGTTCCTCTTTAAGTGTTTTAATGTTTGACAATTCACTTAAGTTAGTGATATATTGAATAAACAAAGGGGAGTAAGAGAGAAGTAAACTAAGCTGAAGAAAAGTCCTAGTTGATCAAGGTATCGAAACCCCAAGTCCTAGCGAAGGGCTGCTAGGCACCTAGCGAAGGGCTGCTAGGTATCGAAACCCCAAGACCTAGCGAAGGACTGCTAGGCACCTAGCGAAGGGCTGCTAGGTATCGAAACCCCAAGACCTAGCAAAGGACTGCTAGGCACCTAGCGAAGGACTGCTAGGTATCGAAACCCCAAGACCTAGCGAAGGGCTGCTAGGCACCTAGCGAAGGGTTGCTAGGTATCGTAACCCTAAGTCCTAGCGAAGGGCTGCTAGGCACCTAGCGAAGGGCTGCTAGGCATAGAAGACCTAGCGAAGGATTGCTAGGCACCAGGCGAAGGACCGCTTGGTAACAAAGACCTAGCGAAGGGCTGCTAGGCACCTGGCGAAGGACTGCTAGGGAATGAAGACTTAGTCCGAAGGACTAAGCAACTTAGCTAAGCGATGACTAAGGACAGGAGTAGAGACGGGTCAGGGTTTGGGCGTCTCGAGGTCCGGAGGTATCGGAAGCTAAGCAAAAGTCCACCCGAAGGACTGGGTGACAACCGTCTCCAGAAAGGAGTAGGTGAAGGGCGAGTTCTCGGAGATAGGAACTCGTGCCGGTTCGACCTAGGGTTTCATGCAAATCCGAAGTCCGAACCAAGTCCCTAAGGCTAACATTATATGTATCCATGCTTTGTGTTTGTGTATCTTGCAGGTATCAAGAACCAGAGACAAAGCAGTTAAACCAGGCAAAAAGTGGTTGGAGGCCCTAAGCAGGGCGCCCCCATCATTGGGGGCGCCCCATGCAACCAGGGTGCCCCCAACACTGGGGGTGCCCCCAACACTGGGGGCGCCCCCAGAATGTACTAAAGAAGCAGGAAACGTGGTGTATGCAGAATAGGTGTCAACCGGGGTGCCCGGAGCGTCCGGGGCGCCCGAATTCGTAGCTGTTTTGCTGTTTCGAAGTCAGAACATAGGATAAGCCCACACGGGGGCGCCCGGAGCATCCGGGGTGCCCTGGTCAATGATCTTATCACCTGCGGCGAGGTAGGCGTAAGGATAAGATTTGACCGAGTCTTCCGGGGCGCCCCCAGCGTCTGGGGCGCCCCCCAGGAGGCCTATATAAGGGGCTTCGACCCCTCTGCTTCAGACACGACTTTCAAGAACCATTCCGAGCATTCTGACCGACGACAACACACTAGAAATGAGGCTCTACGACCGGGAGGCTCCAGGAGGAAGTGCGCGACACTTCGGAGGTCCAGATTGGCCGAGCCTCATCCTTGTCTTGTTGGTTTGCATTTTGTTAATTACCGTACTTAATTTTTCTATATTATTGCTTGTAATCTTGCACTGTAAGTCAGGTTTCTCCGCCTCCGGAAAGTTCGGGAAGGAGACCAATAGTGGACGGGCGTTCCCGTGTATAGGCCTTGGATGTACTGACCCTGGGGGGTCGGGAACCAAGTAAAAATCCCGCGTGTGCTTTGCTGTGTTTTTATTCGTTCTATTTATTTTCCACTGCGCTAACACTCTAAGTCTAGAACGAAAGTTACGAAATTTCTGCGAAGTTTTCATGATCGATATTCACCCCCCATCTATCGACGGCACCGGTCCTACACTGTGGTCCTACCGTACCACCTCCCGGGAAGGGACAAGAGAGAGCCCTTTCCAATTGGTGTATGGGGCTGAGGCCATGATAAGTACCATTTTATTGATTATTTTAATTGCTAAAATCCATGTTTGACCCATGTTTTACTTGCTTAATTGTGAAATTACCCTAGGTTTTAGAACTTACTTCTATTTTGGACTTAATTGCAAACCTGTACATATTTGGATTATTTGGCCACTAAATTTTTGATCTATTTTTATAGGCATGAAAGGTTCATGGACTTATGGCATACTGGGTCAAACTTGAGTCAGAAGAGGACCCGGATCGAATTATCAAGCTTCGGATTAATCTGGCCCGTCCGATTCAAAAGCGGCTAGATCTGAGCCATCCGGGACCATCTGAAGAGATCCGAGCTAGGGTTAGGGCTGATCAAGCACTTTGATCATGATCTGAAGGTTTCATCCCAATCAGAGCTCATTTAACCGTTGGATCAAGCTCAGAGGGTTCTAGATCGTCCATTCAAAGATTAGGTTGATCTGGATCATCCGTTGCACATCTGGAGGATCCGAGCTACCACGAGGCAGATCCTGACCCCTAATCAGCATCATCAAAGTTTGGATTGAATCAGAGCAAGATCAGCCGTTGGATTTCCTCAAATCAATCTGGGCCGTCCATTATTAAGTACTTAAGCAAATTTTCCCAGCACTTCTCCTTGTCGCGTCTTCACCGCAAGCTTCGTTTTCTTCGTAGTTCTTCGTTTTTGTTTCAATTTTTCTTCAATTCGAGGCGCGACCACCTCAATCTCGACCTTGGATCATCATCTAGATCATTAGAGATAGCTTCGGTGGAGAATTCAGCTCAATTTTCATCCAGACAGAGATGTTTGAGGGTTTCAGCATGCTCTGTGGTCCGAGCACTTGAATCTCAGCCACTATCCATTTCCGATCATCTAAGCCACTTGTAGGGGTTCTCAGGTGAGCTCAGATGATCCTCGAATCATCATCACACTCCATTTAACTGAGATCGAAGGGATTCGGATTGGATTTCCCCAGCTGATGCAGTTTGAGCAGATTCGACCAACTGAGCTGTTTTCCAATTGGTTTGCTGAGCTTAGGGGTTCGAGGCCAGTCCTTGCGTGACGAAGAAGGAGTACATGAGCTAGGGAAGGATTGAGGAGTAGTTACTTTAGTTAATTTCAGTTTCTAGCTGTAATTTCAATTCCTGCACATAATTTCAGTTTCAATTTCTGTTTCAGCTGTTTTAATCTTATTTTCTGTTTTGTTTCCTTAGTTGTTAGCTTACAATTCAGCCTCCTAGTTAGTTAGATTGTTTGTTAATGACTAGTTACCTTTAAATTCAATTCATTTTCTGTTTTCCAGCTTGTGTATCAGAATTCCCTGTTTTATGCAATTGCGTATCAGTCATGTTCCTGCAATTTAATTCTTGTCTTTAGTTGCTTAAGTTTGTATCAAGCTAGCTTAGTTTTAATCCTTTGAATTCATTTTGAAGTTTGTTTCATTTACATCATTCTCGAATTCAATTTCTGCACTTGTTTGCAATGAGCTGCGTATCAATTCTGTATTCTTAGCTCAGCTCTATCCCTTGCGTATCAACTCTTTGCTGCACATCAGATTGATTTATTTTTGCACGTTCCATTTCTGCATTGGATTTATTTCTTCACATTCATTTGCTCAACATTTACTTACTCCACATCAGTTGTAGTTCTGTTTTCTTCATCAAATATCAGCTCAAAAGTCAACTCCATTTCTGCACGTAGTCTCCATTTCTGCAGTGTTCAGTTATCCATTCTGAAATTTCTGAATGCCGAATGCAATTCAGAAACATTACAGCCATTACCTTCAGAAATTCCTGCACTTGATTTCAGCCATTGCCTTTGTATTTGTTTTATCATTTCTGCACTTGATCTCAGCTTCCATTTGCACTTAGCTGATTCCAAATTCCTTCATTCATTTCTGCCCTTGGTTATTTCTGAACATTGCAGTTAGCTGCAATTCTGTGCATTTCATTCAAGTTGGATTTCTGAAGTTTTTGTCTATCCTTGCATTCAGCTTGTTCCTGAATTGATCAGATTACTTCTGCACAGCAATTTCAGCCTTTTAAAGGGTAGTGACTTCACATTCAGTGACTTACAAATTGTAGTTTCCTTGTCTGCATGCCAAGTTGCTGAATTTCTGCATGTTCTGTAAAGATTGAATTTCTGCATTGATTTGTATCGGAAGTAAACAGATCTTTTAGTGTTTGGGTTGTGCTCGAAATCAGTTTCATTTGCCTTTGACTTGTTTCTGAATTGGAATCTTATTTTGGCACATATGCTTTCTTTTTGCGTACCAAGTGTTGGTTGCATGCATTTTGTATCAAGTGGATGTTTCGGTTTGAATGTTGTAGATCCTGAAGCTCAATCTAATTTGTAGTGGCATTTTGCAATTGAAATCAGATTTGTTTTCCAAAATTGTTTTAGTGCCTTGATTGAGTTTTCCATTGATTGAGTTATCCATTGCTATCACTTGTTTGATTCATTGAGTTGAGTTCTCTCCTTTCTCATTGCGATTTCGTTTCCAATTGCAACCCAAAACCCGAATATCTATTGAAATCCGAAAACACAAACGACACATAAACACGAGCTCGAATCAAACAACCTCAACTAGTCCCTAGGAAAAATACGACCTGTGGCCCCTTTACTACGTTTTCGTCTTTGATTGCAAAAAGGGTTTCCAGCATTTATAAATATTCTAAATTTGATGGCCCACACATTTCGTGACAGCCTATTTTGGGTCCATCAGGCCGTCATCCAGGTAGAGGTGGGGGAGGAGACTGTCCGGCAAAAATACTATCACAAGGAGGACAACGATCAAGCGCGTCTGATTGACCTTGACCTCATCTCTGAGGTGCGGGATAAAGCAATGGCCCGGCTGGAAGCCTATCAACTAAGGATGCAGCAAGCCTATAATCTTCGGGTGATCGCTCGCAGCATTAAGGTTGGTGGCAAGGGCTGGAAGAGGATCAAGCCGGTCGGCGACCCTGTGAAGCTGGAGCCGCAGTGGGACGGATCATATGTTGTCGTCAAAAAAATCACCGGGGATAGCTATTATCTAGAAGACGATAAAGGCAAGAGGCTGGAAAGGCCATGGCACGCCAACCATCTCCGCCCTTATCGTACTCGGTGAGGTATTACATTGTTTGTTTGCTTGTTGTATTCTTTATTTCCACTGCCTCGCATTTCAATAAATAAAAAGCATATACGGTGTTGATGCAGTCTGACCCTGATTGTTGTTTTGATGTTGACACCGATTTTAGTTTAGGTTGATGAGATGATTTGGATTAAGTCCTGGTCGGGGACTAGACATGAAAGCCTGGTGAGTGAAGCCAGGTCCTAGCTTGGGGAGCTAGGTGATGGAAATCCTGGTGAGTGAAACTAGGTCCTAGCCTGGAGGGCTAGGTTGGATGAAACCCTGGCTTAGAGGGTCAGGTCCTAGCTGGAGGGCTAGGTTGGAAAAATCTTAACTTGGAGGGTTAGGTGTGGAAAAGTCCTAGCTTGGAGGGCTAGGTGGATAAAATCCTAACTTGGAGGGTTAGGTGTGGAAAAGTCCTAGCTTGGAGGGCTAGGTGGATGAAATCCTAACTTGGAGGGTTAGGTGTGGAAAAGTCCTAGCCTGGAGGGCTAGGTGTGGAAATTCCTAACTCGGAGGGTTAGGTGATTGGAAATCCTGGTGAGTGAAGCCGGGTCCTGGTGAGTGAAGCCAGGTTGACTGAAATCCCGATGAGTGAAGCCGGGTCCTGGTGAGTAAAGCCAGGTTGACTGAAGTCCCGGTGAGTGAAGCTGGGCGCGAAGTCTTGGTCTGAGGGACTGAGCACGAGTCAGGGGAGGCTGGGAGCCAGTTCTCTTGACTTAGAGTGGGTTTGGCCTTGCCTGGATCGGTTTGGTGACCGATCAGGGAAGTTGGCACGGTGTTCCCTCGTGGATCGGTCTGGTGACCGATCCAGCGATGACTGATCGGTCTGGTGACCGATCAGGGAGCACACAGTGACCATGTTGGGCTACTGATCGACTCCTGATCGGTCTGGTGACCGATCAGGGAGCATACAGTTCACTTACTGCTTGGCTCCTGATCGGTCTGGTGACCGATCAGGGAGCATACAGTGGGTTTTGGGAACCTTACTGCTTGGCTCCTGATCGGTCTGGTGACCGATCAGAGATACTGTTCGGATCGTTCTGGTGAACGATCAAGTGTCGCGAGTTCCTCACTATGACTGATTAGGATGGAGCCTGATCGGTCTGAGCATGCCCTGATCGGTCTGGTGACCGATCAGGAGGGTTGGACTGCGAAGCTGAGAAATCACCCTCCAAAGGGGTGGATCGGTCTGGTGACCGATCCTCAACTTCGGATCGGTCTGGTGATCGGTCCTGTAGAAGTCGCGATTTCTGATTACGCGTTGGGGATCGATCAGGATGGAGCCTGATCGGTCTGAACCCACCCTGATCGGTCTGGTGACAGATCAGGTGTCTCTCTGATCGGTCCGGTGACCGATCACTTTAATTCAAACGCGCTGTCAGACGCTTTAATCGCGTCTGATCGCACTCTGATTCCTACTGATACACTACTGATGCTTGTTCTGATCTCTCTGATGTTTGATCTTCTGTTGATTTGCTTCTCTAATGTGCTGCTAAGTGTGCAGGTGACTTAGAGATCATCCAAGGGATGTCAAACGAAGGTTTTCGCTACAGCTGGTTTGTCCGTTTGCTTCAGCAGGTTGTAACGTTCTCTAGCACGAGCTACAGCAGCTGAGGAGTTGATGACCTGGGGTTCGACTGGAGGGTTTCAGTGAGTCCAGAGGAGGTCAGGGATAGTTGGCTGCTGCAGGTGAGCAGCTGGGAGCTGCTGCAGAGGAGCGTGTGACTTGGCGATGGAAGCAGGATAAGCCAAGGAGTGGAGAAGGAGCTGCAGACTCCTTGCGACATCTCTTGTTCTACTCTTGCGACAACTTTGATGTGTTGAGCACTACTGTGAATCTTGAGCAACCTGGTGTTACTTGAGCACTTGGGAAGAAGAAACAAGAAGCTTGGGAGTCCATCAGCAAGAAGACATGAAGAAGGGAGTTCTTGCGTGAGATCTGTTCTGAGTGGAGCTCGGTGAGAAGTTTGCTTGTGTTCTTGCGGTTCTAAGTGTTCAGTAAGGGTTCTTCTTGTGTTTCCTGTACTTAATACTTCATTCATCTTGAAACGTTGTGGAGAGATTACTCCACCGAGAAGGAGATTGCTTTCTATCCGGATTTTCCGGGGCTTGATCTGCCGACGATCAAGGGATCGTCCACCTTAAGGGCACGCCAAGGAGTAGGGGCAAGTTATCCCCGAACTTTGTAAATCCTCTTTGTTAGCGTTTTTATTTGTCTTTCATTTCTGCACTTTGTTTTTGCTGTATTGCTTCCGCTGTGCTACTAACCCTAAGTGTAGAAGTTCATAAAAGAAAGCGTTTTTTTGGTGTCTGGCTACATTCTGTTGGGACCGGGTGCATGTCGACAAGGATACGAGTTCGTAAAATTTAAAATTTTTACGTGCAGCGGAAGAGTTTGCATAAAATAATTTCCTAAATTATTTTAACTTCGTATCTAGCATGCAACCTTATAGTGTATCGACATAATCATAAAATAAATGTTTGCGAAAAGTAAACTAATTTACCAAGTACCTCGCGTAACTCGAAGTAAGGGACGAGATCCAACCGTAGCGTCCCTTGGAAGCTTCGCCTCTATTCGCGTCCACGCCGAGTTCTCTTCGGGATGACTTCACAAAGTCACGAGTTTTGTGCCGACGAGAACTACTAGATTCTCTAAAGGCACAACTAGAAGAATAAGAGAAATAATGGAAAACTAACCAACGAAGCAACGGAATCGTATTCCGGGAAGAGAGGAGTCGCTATCCGCTTCTTCTTCTTCGTGTTCGGGTTCTCCTCCTTCTTGATTGCTCACGCCAACTTCACCTTGGAAGTTGGTTGGGTGCGCCGGCCCTAATCCACAAGGGTGGGCGCCGGCCCTAGGCAAGAGAGGGAGAGGGAGAGGAGAAGAGATTAAGAGAGAGAGGGAGAGCTCTATGATAAGTTGAGTTAGGAATAAGGGCTAGCCTTTGGTTCCTTTATATAGTAGCAATTCCTTTGCTAAGTCTCCCTCTAAACCGAATTAACGGAATTAACGGAATTAGTTATAAGAAATTTATCTTATAAATTTTCTTATTGCTTATTCCGTTTAAGCCTAGTCTTATTATAACCATTTATAATAAAACAAATTAGTTATCATAAGAAATTTATCCTATAAATTTTCTTATGAATTTTATTATAACTAACTTTATAATAAAACTAATTATTTATCATAAGAAATTTATCCTATAAATTCTTATGAATTAATTCCGTTTAAACCAAGTCTTTATTATAAACTAATTTATAATAAAAACTAATTCTTCTTCTCTTTAAATTATGGAATAAATTTTATAAGAAATTTATAAACTTTCTTATTATGGATAAATCAATTCATAATTGATTTTATAAAATTAAAATGAACCAACTCATGGATTATTTTAATCTTCCATAAAAGAATAAATTTCTATAAATTTTATTTATATAAATTTCTTTATACAAATTTATTTATCCATAATTTATAAAATAAATCGCGCTAGATTTATTTTATTAATTAAACCAATTAAATTGGTTTTCTCCTTTTATTTGGCCGGCCACCAAAGAGGGGTTAACACCCTCTTTGGTTGGCCAAACCCAACCCGGACCGTCGCGAATTAAACTCATTTAATTCGCCCAAAAAGTCTTCAAAAGACTTAGCCATTTTTAGCTTCTAATGCGCCTCTAACTAACTCAGATTCGACTTATTTCTCTTGATCGGAAAATCCAATTTTTAACTCGTTTTAAATCCCTCGGATTACTCGTAGTGCGTGTGACTAAATAGGCTTTCGATTTATGTTGGCCGTCTATAATTAACTAATTATAGAACGATCATGAGTGGTACCTAGTAGTACGTCATGATCCCCAATTAATCGAAAGATCAACGGTTTGACCTCAGAAGAAATTATTCTGAAACCCTTCAGCAGCTCTAATGAATCGTGCTCCATTCCCTTCACCACCTTATACCCACTTGGTTCAGGACACGGTCAATGGTGTCAGTCCCCACTAGGCTGACTACGTCACACCTAGCCCAAGTAGTGTCTTTCTCGTCCTTTGGATTTCTAATTACTCTCATGTATTTTAGAGACTCTCACTCTAAACATGATATGCTCTGGCCAGAGGCTTTGAGTAACAATCCGACGATAGGCCTGGGTATACATCTCCTCGCAAGGAGTGGTGAATCCTTTGTAGGCTGTTCAAACATCTTCGGGCACTTCGGCTTATACCCGATCATCCTGGGTCCACACCTCCTTGGAGATGCTTGCTTAAGATGTCAAAGTATAAGTCTCCATGACCAAGATGACTTGAACACCGCAAGTCAAAGGAACATCGCACTTAAGCCGCAGTAAGATCTTCATTGACATATCTACATGTAGATTCCCATATGAAGTCTTACAGCTAGTCACTCCAATGAACTAGTTCCCTTAACTAGCATCCATGTTTATCTCCGGACATCCCAATGTCACCAGCCAGTGAGAATCAGCTGATTAGAGAATAGCCCATGCTAGTCTCAACAGAATTGATAGTGTCCGTTTTTATCAATTCATCGACTAGGGATATTTTCAATACTTCACATTTGCGCATTTAGAGATAATCACTAGTTGTGATCTCATCACAAATTCTCTTATGCTATGAGTTGTATTGCGGACATTCAGTAGATGAGTTTAAGATCCCAATCAAATACACAAGCATGTATACTCAAATAGTGAATTATCATTTATTAATATAAATATTTTACAATCATAAGGCGATTGCCTTAGGACACTTCTCTCATATCACTAACACATTCACCCCCCCTCTCTAGCCATCCAAGTTCCAACAAATGATATCAGAGATTGGGGCTCTGTACAAGCGGATTAAAAATCGAGAGTCAACTGCAATGGCTTTGAGAGAAGGTTTTAGTACCACTCGACCTCCCTTCTTCGATGGAGCAGATTTTTAATATTGGAGATTGAAGATGGAGTATTATCTAAAGATGGACATCAACACATAGTTTGCTGTGAAGGAGGGTTTTCCCCTCCAAAGGATGATGAAGGAAACGAATTGGAATCTTGGCGTTGGACTGCTGAGCAAACCCGGAAAAGTGAGGCCGACGCGAAGGCGGTGGTGACTTTGCAATGTGGGATGAACAAGGATCAACTCATCAAGGTTGGTCCCTTTACAAGTGCGAAAGATTTGTGGAATAAACTCATTGAACTCCATGAGGGAACCCGAGACTCGAGAATCGCCAAGAAGGATTTGTTCCTCAACCAACTCCAAAACCTCTCTATGAAGGAGAGTGAAACGGTGAGCGAGCTTCATAGTAGATTCAAGGAAGTCCTCAACGGTCTTCATTCTATTGACGAAAAGGTCGAGAACCGCGACCTTGTGAGGTATGTGCTAAAAGCTTTCCCAAGGAATGCTTTGTGGTCATCCATGGTGGATGCCTATAAAGTTTCTAAGGATTTATCAATTGTAAAGTTAGATGACTTATTTTGTGTAATGGAGCTACATGAGATGGCTAACAAAGGCCCCAAGGAGAAGGAGATTGCCTTAGTTGCAGGGGAAAGGACCAACAAGAAGAAGAAGGGGAAGAAGAAGGAGAAGGAAGTCTCTTCATCTTCATCTTCATCTTCATCCTCATCCTCATCCTCATCCTCATCCGAGTCCGATTCTGAGGAGGATGGCAGTGGGTCTTCTTCCCCTGAGATGACAAATTTTGTAAGAAGGATGATGAGGAAGAGCCGCCGCTTCAAGGGTAAAGGTAACCCTAGTGAAGTTAAGATTGATAAATCTAACGTTACTTGTTATGAGTGTAGCAAGAAAGGACACTTCAAGAGTGAATGCCCAAAGCTAAAGAAGAAGGAGGAGAAATCCAAGAAGAAGGAGGATAAATCCAAGAAGAAGAAGAAGGCCTTGAAGGCCACATGGGATGAATCCTCCTCAAGTTCATCCGAAGTGGAGAAGGATGAGAAGAGCACACGTCATGTGACACTCATGACGCTTGAAGATAAAGAGAGCAGTGATGAATCGAGTGACTCATCAGACGCGGCTTCATCATCTTCAGATGATGAAGAGGTAATCACTCCCGAACTAGATAAATGTTATAGAACCATTGCATGTTTAACCAATTTGTTGAAAAAGTCAAAAAATAAGGTTGTCATTGAAAATTGAGGTTGAACAATTGAAATCCTCTAAGGATGAGGATATTGATGATTTACATTTAGAAATATTAGAGGATGAAAATAAATCTTTGAAGAGTGAAGTTGAAAGACTCAAGAGTGTTTTTGAGAAGTTCTCAACAAGCTCAAAGACTTTAGATATGATTTTGAATGCCCAAAGGGCAGTCTACAATAGGGCTGGTATTGGTTACCGACCCAAAGAACCTTCATTTGTTTCCTTGATGCCTAGGACTGATGTTAGACCACTTAAGACCCCTAGGACTCAAAAGAAGGTGGTCAAGGCATGGGTGCCTAAGTCTTTCTTAGTAGGTGCTTTAGGTCCCAAGATTTGGGTACCTAAATCCTCTATTTTTCAAATTGTGTAGGTTATTATTGAGGGGGAGCATCTATCAATTTGGTTCGTTGATAGTGGGTGCTCCAAACACATGACCGGTGATAGATCCTTATTCACTACATTTCAAAGAAAAAGTAGAGATAATGTTTCCTTTAGTAACAATGGTAGTCTTAAGCTTATAGGAATAGGAGACATTCAAATATCCGAATGTCTTAGGATTAAGAACACCAAGATAGAGAGTATAAGCATGAGTTCTCCACTCCAAGAACACCACAACAAAATGGTGTTGTAGAGAGGAAGAACCGAGTCCTACAAGAGGCTGCTCGAAGCATGCTCAATGAGTACTCATTACCGGGGTACTTATGGGCCGAAGCTGTAAACACAGCTTGCTACGTGCAAAACCGAGTCCTCATTCATAGATTTCTAGGAAAGACTCCTCATGAACTTTGGTTTGGAAAACCACCTACGGTTAAACATCTTAGAGTGTTTGGTTGTAAGGTGTTCATTCTAAATACCAAGGACCACCTTGGAAAGTTCACAGCAAAAGCTGATGAAGGGATACTGGTCGGGTACTCCCTAGTCAGCAAAGCTTACAGTGTCTACAACAAGAAATCTAGATTGGTTGAAGAGTCTTCTGATGTTGTTTTTGAGGAGATTCCTAAAGTAAATGATCAATCAGAAGATGTTGAAGGAGCTCAATTTGAACTCAGGCAACTGGGTTTGGATGAAAGTCCAAATGTTGTAGATGGTGGTGATGAGTCTGATGATGGTGAGCCTATACAACTTATAGATCAGCCGGATCCTGAGGCTGAGCTTGTGTCTAGTGACACCATTCAAGAAGCACCACCAACACCAAGGACAACTAGGTTAGCCTCTAGTCATCCCCAAGACCAAATTGTTGGAGACATCCATCATGGGGTTAGGACTAGATCATTCTTTAGGAATGAAGCAAATGAAGTGGCCCTAATTTCCGAAATTGAACCTAGAAAAATTGACGAGGCATTAAATGATCCCGATTGGATCATTGCCATGCAAGATGAACTAGGTCAATTCGAAAGAAGTCAAGTTTGGGACTTAGTCCCCAGACTTAAGAAGACCACCATTATTGGAACCAAATGGGTCTTCAAAAATAAATTGAACCATAAGGGAGACATCATAAGAAACAAGGCACGCCTAGTAGCCAAGGGCTACAGTCAAGTTGAAGGCCTTGATTACGATGAGACCTATGCTCCCGTGGTACGATTTGAGTCCATCCGATTGATGCTTGCATTTGTAGCACATCGTGGTTTCAAGCTATATCAAATGGATGTCAAATCGGTCTTTCTAAATGGTTTAATAAGAGAAGAGGTCTATGTCGAACAACCTTCGAGGTTTGAGAGTACCGAATTCCCAAACCACGTGTTCAAGCTCAAGAAGGTGCTCTACGGCCTTAAACAAGCACCACGAGCTTGATATGAGCGGTTATCGATATTCCTCATTGAAAAAGGTTTTGTGAGAGGACAAATAGACCCTACACTATTTCTACGAAGAGATGGTGATAATATATTTGTAGCCCAAGTGTATGTCGATGACATCATTTACGGCTCAAACAACAAGGGCTATTTAAATAAATTTATTGGACACATGGAGAGTGAATTTGAAATGAGTCTTGTAGGAGAGTTGACTTTCTTCCTTGGACTTGAAATCAAGCAAACTCGTGATGGAATCCATGTGCACCAATCGAAATATACTCAAGAGATGCTCCAAAAATTTAACATGAGTGATTCGAAGGAAGTTACCACTCCCATGGCTACAAACACACGTTTAGACAATGATGAGAGTGGTAAACCTGTTGACCTAACTCAATATCGGAGCATGATAGGCAGTTTGCTATACCTCACAGCTAGTCGACCTGATATACATTTTGCTGTGGGTATGTGCGCTAGGTATCAAGTCTGTGCCAAGGAATCTCATTTAATTGCTGTTAAACGAATTTTGAGATACCTTAAGGGCACAATTGGAGTTGGTCTATGGTACCCCCGTACCGAGTCTTTTGACCTAATTGGCTATACCGATTCCGACTATGTTGGATGCAAGTTGGACTGGAAAAGCACAAGTGGGGGCTGTCAATTTCTAGGTTCATCACTAGTTAGTTGGTCAAGTCGGAAGTAACATTGTGTCGCTCTCTCCATGACCGAGGCAGAATATATCACCATGGGAAAAGCGTATCACAATTGTTGTGGATGATTCATATATTAGAGGACTATGGATTGACTTACAAGGGTGTGCAAGTGTTGTGTGACAACATTAGCACAATTAACCTAAAAAAGAATCCAGTCCACCATTCTAGGACAAAGCATATTGAAGTGCGCCACCACTTCATTAGGGATCATGTTGCTAGAGGAGATATTGTACTCTCACATGTAGAGTCTAAATCGAACCTAGCGGACATTTTCACTAAACCACTCCCCGAGAATGAATTTAGTTTCTTAAGAAGGGAATTGGGAATGTGTCGTGCTTCATAGGATTAAAAAGCATTCAAAACCCTTCATGATCAATTCAAATTGTTGGGAACAATTGGGTAACTTGGGGACATCTCACACAAACTATAAGGTTCAACAAAATATTTTTGTTTGCTCGAAATGGGGTGAGATGCTAGGATCAATTTAATTTCTCAAAATGTCAATGCATCCCTTGAGAAATTAGGTTGACGAGATAATAATCACTACGGTGACCAAGTATGGGGAAAATCAATGCATAATATATGTGTACTTGGCTTCATGATCATACTTGGACATTCTAATCAAGGAAACTTGATTGGAGACTTTATATTGATACAAACTTGGTTGAAACTTGATTGCATGGTTGTGATTGAGTTTGACTCCACTTGGGTGGAGCAAATTGATTGTTAAACTCATAAGGACCTTTGATCTTTGTTAAAAGATCAATTATAAACAAGGGATCACTTCCAAGATCGATAATTTTCATCAGATCTTATCAGAAATCAATAGGGAGTCTGAAACTGAAAATTCAGATCGTATCAGAAAAATTCAAGGAGACTGATCGGTCACCGGACCGATCAGGATGATGTCTGATCGGTCCAACTGACCGGTCCAGCCAAATTGCGATACCCCTCTGCAATCTCTCTGTGTTGGCCTGGATCGGTCCCCAGACCGATTTGGCCCCCTGTGGTGATCGATCCACAGACCGATCAGGAGGCTCACAGAAAACCTCCTGAACTTACTGTCCGCATCCTGATCGATCAGTCGATCGATTAGGAGTCTGCCTGATCGGTCGCCCGACCGATCAGGACTAAGCCAGTCCGATCAGGCCGGAGCCTGATCGGTTTGGGTGCTCCCAGATCGAACGGTGATCTGTTCGATCACATTAAATTTCGGTTGGTGGACCGATCCACGAACCTATTAACTTTGTGTAAACCCTACATCCCCAAGCCCTAGCGCCGAAACCCTCCTCTTGCGCGTGCGATCTACTTGCTGTGCGAGAGTTCTCCTGTGATCTCTTCTCTTGTGCGTGAGTTCTTCTTCTTGCTGTTGGTGTTCTCAGCAACTCCTAGCGGCGAGCTCGTGTCCCTGCAACGCTTGCGCTGTGATCTTTTCTCTGTGCGCAACCTCAAATATCATGATACTTGGTGAACTAACCTTGATGTTTGATTTTGGGGTATTTTGGTGTGTGTCGTGTGTGCCTTCCCACATGATTGAATCTTATTTGATTTTTGATCAAATCTTACCCTTGTGATCCTTTAATTTGTGTCATGATTATCAACTTGGTACATTCAATTTGATTGCCGTGACCTATCTTATTACTGATTATTTCATTAATCAAACCGTGTCTTGACCAATTTGATTTGTGACATGATTGTTGAATTGTGTCGTGATCTTATCAATATTTGCTTCACTGTGATTTGATCCATTCATTTTTATACCGTGACCTTATCATGACCTTACCCTACTGATGAAACCAAATTCTGTGTCTTGATCTTGTGATCATTATTTTGATTGCCTTGCACTCTTATTCCATCCTTCAGAAGATCAACTAAGGGCAAGGAACCCACTGACGGGTCCTCCAAGGGCAAAGGCCCTACTTTTGCAGCCCTCCGTCTTTCCCCTACTGATTACGTTCTGTTCAAGATAATCACCAACTGCATTTTGTCGATCACCTCAAAACCCTTAACTGAGATCCGACCTTATCACTGCTTGATGCTCTATGGCATGCATCGCCATCTTGACTTTGACATTATCGAGAGCATCTTTCAGTCGATCATCTCCTATCGAGAGCCCAGTTGTCGCACTGTGTATATGCCGTTTGGTCACGTCATCACTGACTGGCTTATGTCAGTAAGTGTTGATGTAACCAAGGGCCGGACAGTGCCCATGGTTAGACAGGATTGCCGACTTGGCAGGCGGGCGCGTGCCAAGACTGACATCATCATCAGGGCTCAGGATCGGGCTCTTGTATGGAAGGACGGATGGGGTCTTGGAGAGCTACCCAGGGGCGTACATATTCAGGCACCAGCCACACCGGCAGTCCATCAGGAGGCACCCGACACCGGAGCTGAATACGACTATGAGCCAGATCCAGACCTGCGCTGGCAGATTTCAGAGCTTGATCGGACCATCCAACATGATCTTTATTTGAGAGAGCTTTTGCGAGAGGAGGTCCGGTCTGGGTTTCAGGCTTTCGACCGCAGACTGCTGATGATCGAGTCTGACATCTCTGGGGTCCGCTCTAGGCGGGAGACTTGGTATGAGGAGTGGCGCAGTTGGGCAGCTGATCATCCATACCAGCCTTCATCTACTGGCGCTGCGCCCTCCGGCAGTACTGCTCCGGGGTCCTTCATTCCTGACGACATGACTGATGACCCGATGCAGGATGATGACCCCCCCTCCCCCCCCCCGGCTGCGGATTGATGGCTCTGGTTTTGGCTCTCATGATTTGTGGTGCATTTGCTTGTTTATTCCTTGGTGATGTACTTGACTGTATTTTGATGCATTGATATGCATCTAACTATGTGTCTGGCTTGGTTGTATGATGTCTTGACTATGCTTTGATGCTATGTGATGCATCTGACGCTATGACTGATTTTCATGCTTGACTTACTATATTATGCTTATTGTTAGTTTATATGATTGTTCATATGACTGCTATCTTCATGTACGCCTTGCTACATGCTGCATTGCTATGTCTACTCTTTCTCCATGTTCATATGATTGTTTTGCCATACTTTATATTTGTCATATGTTTTTCATATACTTTCAAAATTCAATCATACCTTTATTGTTTTGGGAAACCCCTAGGGTTGACGGGGAGTATGTTTAAACTTAACAACCCCTCTAGACCCTTTTCGGTGTTTAACAAAGGGGGAGAGTGAGGTTGGTTAAGTTTAGGACGATAACTATTGTAGGGGGAGGATCTTGATTCCCCTATGAGTGTGGAATTTGCAACTATTGATTTCAAATCTCTAAACTTAAAATCAGGTTGTCAAACAACAAAAAGGGGGAGATTGTTGATGCAGTCTGACCCTGATTGTTATTTTGGTGTTGACACCGATTTTAGTTTAGGTTGATGAGATGATTTGGATTAAGTCCTGGTCAGGGACTGGGCATGAAAGCCTGGTGAGTGAAGCTAGGTCCTAGCTTGGGGAGATAGGTGATGGAAATCCTGGTGAGCGAAACCAGGTCCTAGCCTGGATGGCTAGGTTAGATGAAACTCTGGCTTGGAGGGTCAGGCCCTAGCCTGGAGGGCTAGGTTGGAAATATCCTAACTTGGAGGGTTAGGTGTGGAAAAGTCCTAGCTTGGAGGGCTAGGTGGATGAAATCCTAACTTGGAGGGTTAGGTGTAGAAAAGTCCTAGCCTGGAGGGCTAGGTGTGGAAATTCCTAACTCGGAGGGTTAGGTGATTGGAAATCCTGGTGAGTGAAACTGGGTCCTAGTGAGTGAAGCCAGGTTGATTGAAATCCCGGTGAGTGAAGCCGGGTCCTGGTGAGTAAAGCCAGGTTGACTGAAGTCCCGTTGAGTGAAGCTGGGCGCGGAGTCTTGGTCCGAGGGACTGAGCACGAGTCAGGGGAGGCTGAGAGCCAGTTCTCTTGACTTAGAGTGGGTTTGGCCTTGCCTGGATCGGTCTGGTGACCGATCAGGGAAGTTGGCACGGTGTTCCCTCGTGGATCGGTCTAGTGACCGATCCATCGACTCCTGATCGGTCTGGTGACCGATCAGGGAGCATACAGTTCACTTACTGCTTGGCTCCTGATCGGTCTGGTGACCGATCAGGGAGCATACAGTGAGTTTTGGGAACCTTACTGCTTTGCTCCTGATCGGTCTGGTGATCGATCAGAGATACTATTCGGATCGTTCTAGTGAACGATCAAGTGTCGCGAGTTCCTCACTATGACCGATCAGGATGGAGCCTGATCGGTCTGAGCATGCCCTGATTGGTGTGGTGACTGCTGGACCCAAAATAGACTGTCACGAATGTGGGTCCTCCAAATTTAGAATATGAATATAAAATGCTGGAAACCCTTTTTGCAATCAAAGAATAAAAGCATAGTAAAAGGGCCTCAGGTCGTATTTTTTCTCGGGACTAGTTGACGTTGTTTCGAGTCGTGCTCGTGTTTATGTGTCGTTACTATTTTTGGGTTTCAAATATAACTTTGGTTTTGGGTTGAACTTCGGGAATGAAATCACAATTCAAGAGTAAGAAAAAGATGGAAATTCAAAAACAAATGAAATGTAGAACCTATTAGTTCTGAGCACAATACAAACTAACAAGTGTTGTTTGACTTCAGCTAATATGAAACTCTAGATAACCAACTACCAAACAAGCTAACTACTGATCAGAAATAAATTCCCACTTGACACAAACTTGCAGAAATGAAATGAACCTAGTATTCAAGACAGAAAAGCTTACTGCTACAATTTGATACTAAATGCAAAAAGGATTCTACAATTCAGAATAGGAACATTGCAAAAACTGGAAGGAAGCAATTTGCAGCACTGATTTGAATGCAGAAGTCCACAATAACTAATTCAGCAACAAACTGCAGAACATTGACAAAACCAAATGCATGAAACAAAAGCTAATACATGCAACGTAGCTTAAACCAAATGCAGAAACCTATACCAATTGCTATGAAAATGAAACCACTTCAATATGAAATCAGGAAACAAAACCTAGACATCACTTGGCACAAAATTTAGGAATCGAATGACAAAATTGATGCGCAGCAACTTAAGTTGGCACGCAGAATAGAAAGACAGAACTGATATGCAACTAATTCCTCAACTTGAAAAGGTAAGCTATCATTTAAATAAAATTGAAGACTGAAAGAAGAAATTCAGAAGTGAGGTTCAGAAAAGTGCAGAAACAAGAGGATGCAAAAACATTACAGAATTGCAGAAAATGCTCCTAATGCAGAATAAACATAACAAAATAAGCTAGATACGAATGCATCATCCATTGTTCAGACAAGATATAGGAAACTAAGGTTTAATTGACTCAAACTGCAGCAACTATGACTGAAAATTGCAGGAATATAATTGATACGCTAGCTAAGACTGATACATAGAAAACAATTCTGATACGCTCAGATTAAAACTAGAATTGAACTGAAATTTGCAGCTATTGTCCACTAAACAAACTCACTAACTCATCTACTTGCAGAATGGAACCTAATTAAAGAAGAAACCAAATCAGAAATGAAACTAAGTGCTGATACAGAAATTCAGAAATAGAGTTCGTGCAGAAATTAAAACTACAGCTAAACACAATGAAAATTAATTAGCTAAACTACTCCTCGATCCTTCCTGAGCTCAAAATCTCCTTGGTTGTCAAGCAAGGGCTGGCCTCGAACCCCTAAGCTCAGCAAATCAGTGGAAATCAGCCTCAATCGATCAATTCTACTCAAACTGCTTCAGCTGGGAGAATTCCGATCCAAACTCTTCAATCTCAGTTTGTTGAGCTGCGATTTGATTTGGAGAAGACCTGAGCTCACCTGAGAACCCCTATAAGTGGCTCAGGTGATCTGAAATTGATTGTAACTGAGATTTAAGCTCTCGGACCACAGAGAATGCTGAAACCCTCAAACACCTCTGTCCGGATGAAATTTGAGATGAATTCTTGATCGAAACTGCCTTCCAAGGATTTAGATGATGATCTAAAGTTGGAATGGAGGTGGTCACACCTTCTTGGATGAAGAAATTACAGAAACAATGAAAAATGGCTGAAGAACACGAAGAACGGCGAAGACGCGACAAGGGTCAGCTGCGGGGAAAATTTTCTTAAGTATTTATGAATGAACGACCCAGATTTATTTGAGGAAATCCAACGGCTGATCTTGCTATGATTTGAGCCAAACTTTGAGGATGTTGATCAGGGGTCAGGATCTGCCTCTTGGTAGCTCGGATCCTCCAGATGTGCAACGGATGGTCCAGATCAACCTAATCTTTGAATGGACGATCTAGAGCCCTCCGAGCTTGATCCAACGGGTGAATGAGCTCTGATTGGGATGAAACCTTCAGATCTTGATCAGAGTGCTTGATCAACCCTAACTCTAGCTCGGATTGCTTCATATGGTCCCAGATGGCTCAGATCTAGCCGCTTTTGAATCGGACGGCCCAGATTTAATCCTAATGTTGATAACTCGATCCGGGTCACTTCCGACTCAATTTTGACCCAATATGCCCTAGGTCCATGAACCTTTCATGCCTACAAAGATAGATCAAAAATTTAGTGGCTAAATAATCCAATTATGTACAAATTTGCAATTAAGTCCAAGATAAGAGTAAGTTCTAAAACCTAGGACAATTTCACAATTAAGCAATAAAAACATAGGTCAAACATGGATTTTAGCAACTCAAATAATCAATAAAATGGTACTTATCAGTGACCGATCAGGAGGGTTGGACTGCGAAGCTGAGAAATCACACTGCAAAGGGGTGGATCGGTCTGGTGATCGATCCACGACTTCGGATCGGTCTGGTGATCAGTCCCGGAGAAGTCGCGATTTCTGATTACGCATTGGGGATCGATCAGGATGGAGCCTGATCGGTCTGAACTCACCCTGATCGGTCTGGTGACCGATCAGGAATCTCTTTGATCGGTCCAGTGACCGATCACTTTAATTCAAACGCGCTGTCAGACGCTCTGATCGCGTCTGATCGCACTCTGATTCCTACTGATACACTATTTATACTTGTTCTGATCTCTCTGATGTTTGATCTTCTGTTGATTTGCTGCTCTAATGTGCTGCTAAGTGTGCAGGTGACTTAGAGATCATCCAAGGGAAGTCAAACGAAGGTTTTCGCTATAGCAGATTTGTCCGTTTGCTTCAGCAGGTTGTAACGTTCTCTAGCACGAGCTGCAGCAGCTGAGGAGATGATGACCTGGGGCTCGACTGGAGGGTTTCAGTGAGTCCAAAGGAGGTCAGGGATAGCTGGCTGCTGTAGGTGAGCAGCTGGGAGTTGCTGCAGAGAAGCGTGTGACTTGGCGATGGAAGCAGGATAAGCCAAGGAGTGGAGAAGGAGCTGCTGACTCCTTGCGACATCTCTTGTTCTGCTCTTACGACAACTCTGATCTGTTGAGCACTACTATGAATTTTGAGCAACCTGGTGTTACTTGAGCACTTGGGAAGAAGAAACAAGAAGCTTGGGAGTCCATCAGCAAGAAGACACGAAGAAGGGAGTTCTTGCGTTAGATCTGTGCTGAGTGGAGCTCGGTGAGAAGTTTGCTTGTGTTCTTGCGGTTCTAAGTGTTCAGTAAGGCTTCTTCTTGTGTTTCTTGTACTTAATACTTCATTCATCTTGAAACACTGTGGAGAGGTTACTCCACCGAGAAGGAGGTTGCTTTCTATCTGGATTTTCCGGGGCTTGATCTGTCGTCGATTAAGGGATCGCCCACCTTAAGGGCACGCCAAGGAGTAGGGGCAAGTTATTCCCGAACCTTGTAAATCCTCTTTGTTAGCATTTTCATTTGTCTTTCATTTCTGCACTTTGTTTTTGCTGTATTGCTTCCGTTGTGCTACTAACCCTAAGTGCAGAAGTTCATAAAAGAAAGCCTTTTTTTTGGTGTCTGGCTACATTCACCTCCCTCTCTAGCCATCCAAGTTCCAACATATGGAATATTATGTGGGTAGCGATGACCTTTACCCATGCAAAAACCCTACTGCCTCTCGATGAGTAGGCTTGGCCTCGGTGCTGCACATGCCCGGCCAAGAGCTAGAAAACCCTACTGCCTCTCAGTGAGTAGGCTTGGCTCCGGTGCTACACATGCTCGGCCAAGAGCTGTAAAACCCTACTGCCTCACAGTGAGTAGGCTTGACCCCGGTGCTGCACATGTCCAGCCAAGAGCTGCAAAACCCTATTGCCTCACGGTGAGTAGGCTTGGCTCCGGTGCTGCACATGCCCGAGTAGGCTTGGCCTCAGTGCTGCACGGTGCTGCACATGCCCGGCCAAGAGCTGCAAAACCCTATTGCCTCTCGATGAGTAGACTTGGCCACGGTGTTGCACATGCCCGGCCAAGAGCTGGAAAAGCCTACTGCCTCTCGGCGAGTAGGCTTGGCCTCGGTGCTGCACATACCCGACCAAATGCTGCAAAACCCTACTGCCTCTTGGCGAGTAGGCTTGGCCACGGTGCTGAATATGCTCGGCCAAGAGCTGCAAAACTCTACTGCCTCTCGGCGAGTAGGCTTGGCCTCAGTGCTGCACATGTCCGGCCAAGAGCTGCAAAACCCTACTGCCTCTCGGTGAGTAGGCTTGGCCTTGGTGCTGCACAAGCCCAGTCAAGAGTTGCAAAACCCTATTGTCTCTCGGTGAGTAGGCTTGGCCCTGGTGCGTGAGTAGGCTTGGCCCTGGTGCTGCACATGCCTGGCCAAGAGCTGCAAAACCCAACTGCCTCTCAGTGAGTAGGCTTGGCCCCGGTGTTGCACATGCCCGACAAAGAGCTGCAAACCCCTACTGCCTCTCGGGGAGTAGGCTTGGCCTCGGTGCTGCACATGCTCGGCCAAGAGCTGTAAAACCCTATTGTCTCTCGGCGAGTAGGATTGGCTTCCGTGCTGCACATGCCCGGTCAAGAGCTGCAAAACCCTGCTGCCTCTCGGTGAGTAGGCTTGGCCTCAGTGCTGCACATGCCCGGCCAAGAGCTGCAAAACCCTACTGCCTCTCGGTGAGTAGGCTTGGCCTCGGTGCTGCACATGCCTGGCCAAGAGCAGCAAAACCCTACTGCCTCTCAGTGAGTAGGCTTGGCCCCGGTGCATGAGTAGGCTTGGCCCCGGTGCTGCACATGCCCGTCCAAGAGCTGCCAAACCCTACTGCCTCTCAGTGAGTAGGCTTGGCCTCGGTGTAGCTCATGCCCGGCCAAGAGCTGCAAAACTCTACTGTCCCTCAGGGAATAGGCTTGGCCCCGGTGCAACACATGCCCGACCAAGAGCTGCAAAACTCTACTGCCTCTCGGTGAGTAGGCATGGCCCCAGTGCTGCACATGCCTGATCAAGAGCTGCAAAACTCTACTGCCACTCGGTGAGTAGGCTTGGCCTTGGTGCTGCACATGCCCGGCCAAGAGATACAAAACACTATTGCCTCTCGATGAGTAGGCTTGGCCCCGGTGCTGCACATGCCCGGCCAAAAGCTGCAAAACCTACTACCTCTCGGTGAGTAGGCTTGGCCTTGTGCTGCACATGCCCGGCCAAGAGCTGCAAAACCCTACTGCCTCTCGGTGATTAGACACGGTGAGAAGGCTTGGCCCCGGTGCTGCACATGCCCGACCAAGAGCTGCAAAACCGTACTGCCTCTCGCTGAGTAGGCTTGGCCTCGGTGCTGCAAATGCCTGGACAAGAGCTACAAAACCCTACTGCCTCTGGGTGAGTAGGCTTGGCCCCGTTGCTGCACATGCTCGGCCAAGAGCTGCAAATCCCTACTGCCTCTTGGTGAGTAGGCTTGGCCCCGGTGCAGCACATGCCCGGCCAAGAGCTGTAAAACCCTACTGCCTCTCGGTTAGTAGGCTTGGCCCCGGTGCTGCACTTCCCCGACCAAGAGCTGCAAAACTCTACTGCCTCTATGTGAGTAGCCTTGGCATCGGTGCTGCACCTGCCCGGTCAAGAGCTGCAAAACCCTACAGCCTCTCGGTGAGTAGGCTTGGCCCTGGTGCGTGAGTAGGCTTGGCCCTGGTGCTGCACATGCCTGGCCAAGAGCTGCAAAACCCAACTGCCTCTCTGTGAGTAGGCTTGGACCCGGTGTTGCACATGGCGGGCCAAGAGCTGCAAAACCCTACTGCCTCTCGGGGAGTAGGCTTAGCCTTGGTGCTGTATAAGCCCGGCCAAGAGCTGCAAAACCCTACTGCCTCTCGGCGAGTTGGCTTGGCCTCCGTGCTGCACATGCTCGGCCAAGAGCTGCAAAACCCTATTACCTCTCGGTGAGTAAGCTTGGCCTCAGTGCTGCACATGCCCGGCCAAGAGCTGCAAAACCCTACTACCTCTCGGTGAGTAGGCTTGGCCTCAGTACTGCACATGCCCGGTCAAGAGCTGCAAAACACTACTGCCTCTCGGTGAGTAGGCTTGGCCCCGGTGCTGCACATGCCCGGCCAAGAGCTGCCAAACCCTACTACCTCTCAGTGAGTAGGCTTGGCCTCGGTGCAGCACATGCCCGACCAAGTGCTACAAAACTCTACTGTCTCTCAGTGAATAGGCTTGGCCCCGGTACAGCACATGCCCGGCCAAGAGCTGCAAAACCCTACTGCCTCTCGGTGAGTAGGCTTGGCCCTGGTGCTGCACATGCCCGACCAAGAGCTGCAAAACTCTACTTCCTCTCGGTGAGTAGGCTTGGCCCTGGTGCTGCACATGCCCGGCCAAGAGTTGCAAAACCCTACTGCCTCTCGATGAGTAGCCTTTTCCCCAGTGCTACACATACCCGACCAAGAGCTGCAAAACCCTATTGCCTCTCAGTGAGTAGGCTCGGTGAGTAGGCTTGGCCCCGGTGCTGCACATGCCTGACCAAGAGCTGCAAAACCCTACTGCCTCTCGGTGAGTAGACTTGGCCTCGGTGCTGCACATGCCCGGCCAAGAGCTGCAAAACCCTACTGCCTCTCGGTGAGTAGGCTTGGCCCTGGTGCTGTACATGCCTGCTAAAGAGCTGCATAACCCTATTGTCTCTCGGTGAGTAGGCTTGGCCCCGGTGCTGCACATGCCTGGTCAGGAGCTGCAAAACCCTACTACCTCTCGGTGAGTAGCTTGGCCCCGGTGCTACACTTGCCCGGCCAAGACGCAAAACCTNGGTCATTTTGCTCGGGAATGTACTGAGCCGAAAAGGTAGATCCATATCTATTTTCTTTTCATGAGCATTATATTGCTAGTTCAGTGTTGTTAGTTGATTCTTATCTTTTGTAGAGTATAGATTCAAGAGCAATGAACCATGTAGCTCGTGATCGAGTAACATACGTGGAGTACTATCGGGTATCAGCTGGTAACAAATGGCTACATATGAAAATAATGCAACATTGAAGTCAAAAGAGTCAGCACTTGTGATCCTGTCGCGAAGCGAGGTGGCGATCCCAAGGGTCGAGTGGTTTCTCCCGTGGCACGAGCGACTGAGGTGGCGGCGATCCGGCTGCTGCCTGCGACACAGCGACCGTTAGCAAACCCGCTGGGGATTTTCCCCGGTCAGGCACTCCGACGATCAATTCAGCATCCACAGGAGATACAATAGGAATGGACTGGAATACAGTAGCGATGAGAGAGTTCGCGCACACATACCTGCGGGAGGTGGAGTGAAGGGTTATATAGCCGGGGGGGGGGGGGGACTGACAACCCTTGTCTGTGATTGACAAGACTAGGGTGTGGTACCTGTCAGCCCATATGAGAGCACTAGGGAGCGACGTGGCAGGGCATGGGGTGCTCAAGCAGTACGATAGTACTGGACTGGCGGTCTAGCCGTGAGATGTGTCAGAGACGAGTAAGGCGTGCAGTACCCCGACTTCAGGGTCATACCCTGGATATGATGACATAGGGGGCATAGGGACGAAATAGTCCGTGCCCTGAGCGCCGACTGACGGGTCCGAGTGTCGAGCCCTAGCGCCGATCCTCATCTGCGCGACTTGCTTGTGCGAGAAACCCCTCTTCAGCGCCGAACCCTAGCGCCGATCCTCATCTGCGCGACTTGCTTGTGCGAGAAAATCCTCCTGCGTGCTCTTCTTCCTCGCGTGAGCGTGAGTCGTGTGCTCGTTCCTTTCTCGCAGAAACATTCTGCGACCATCTTTTGCGCCGAGAGCACGTTTCCTGCGTGCGGTTTCTTCCTCTCAACTTCCAAAAACGACAACGATGGCACTAAAGTAAGTTTTTGCTTTGGTTTTCCATTCATATCAGTCTATGATGCTTGTTTATGAAGCTAATCAGGTTTTTGTTCTTGTTCTTGGTGATGTACCATGGTCATGTTGTGCCGTGACCCCTATATTTGCCGTAACCCCACCTTTCTTCAAATTTCAACTTATTTCATGTCTATCGTTTGATTGGGTATTATCTATGATGATCAACTCTTGTATGTGTGATTCAACCCATGTCCATCTTACCAAATCATTTGAATTCTAATGTGTATGATCAATTCGACTCTTTAGAAAATCTGCTAGGGGAAAGGAGGTAGCGGAGGGTAGTTCAAGGAAAACTCCCTCGTCGTCTGCACCTTCCAGAAGGCCCCAGCCTTCTTCTAGCTCTCGATTCCCCAATGCGGCCTGTGAACAGGCCTTTCAAGCAAGGACCTTCAAATTATTACCTTGCAGATCCATCGATGCTCCTTTCCTAACGGAGTTCTGTCCCTCGGTCATGGAGATTGTCACTTACTACAATCTGGGTTTTCTTCTCTCCCTGGAACGGACCATAAACTATGACCTTGTATCTGAATTCTACAACAACCTCCAACAAGGTCCTCAAGGGGGATTCGAGTTCACTACTCGTGTCGGGAAGATGAACCTCGATTTCTCATACGAGATTCTAGCTGAGTACTTGGGTGGTCGACGATCACCTAACCTCTATTCGCTTTATCCGGAGCTCCCTGAACCTCTGTTGGCCCCGTTCACAGATACTACCCCTGATTCTATCTATCAGCACTTCTTTGGTCACCCTCGCCCTGCCGGGCTTGATGAGTTGGGTCCAGTGTTTCCTATCTTTGCAGCTCTCCGCCTTGCTCCAGCTGATTATGTCCTTTTCAAGATCATTACGAATTGTATTTTGCCTATTACTTCAAAGCCGTTGGCCGAGATCCGTCCCTACCACTGTCTCATGCTCTACGGTATGCATTGCCGGATGGACTTTGACATCATGGAGAGCATTTTTCAGTCTATCCTATCTTACCGTGAGCCTAGGCGTCACACGGTTTATATGCCTTTTGGTCACCTCATCACTGATTGGCTTATGTCAGTTGGTGTTGATGTCACCAAGGGCAGGACCATGCCCATGGTTAGGCAAGATTGTCGTTTGGGTCGACGGGCTTTTGCAAAGTCTGGTATGATCATTCGTGAGCATGATGGGGTCTTGGTGTGGAAGGATGGACGCGGACTTGGTGAGCTGCCTGGCGGAGCACCACATTTTCAGGCTCCACACGATGCTCCTCCTACTGACGACGAGTATGACGACGAGCCGGAGCCAGATCTTCGGTGGCAGATCGCGGAGCTGGATCAGACCTTCCAGTAGGATTTTCAGTTGCACGAGGCTTACCGCGAGGAGACCCGATCACGATTCAGCTCTATTGAGCACAGACTGACCAGGATCGAGACCGAGGTCTCAGGGACCCGCACACTCCAGCAGACATGGTATGATGAGTGGCGCAGCCACACATTTCCTGGAGGTGCACCTTCTGTGAGTACTACACTAGGGTCCTTGGCTCCTACTGATGCCACGATGGATAACCTCATGCGAGATGACGACCCTCCCACTGACACTTGAGCTTGGATGCCTGCTGTCTTATCATGATATATGGATTTGACTATGATACTTTAGGGCTGTATGCCCTGTGACTTGATTGTTGTGATCTTGTGTCACATGTATTTTGCTACTTGTCTGGATGACTTATGTTTTGACTTATCTGACTTTGTTTCACATGCCTATCTGATATTAGTATATCTATTGTTGATGCCATGTTGTTTATATGCCTATGATCTGCATGATTGATCCATTGCCATGTTCATGCGTACACTGCTATGTTTGCTTGATACTTATGAATATTATGGCATATTCTGTGATCTTATACTTCATACGCATATGATGCATGTGCTTGCTATGTCTTGTGATACCTTTTCACATGCGGTCGTATGATTAGTCCACAAACTATCACATCTTTGTTGATTTGGGATACCCCTAGGATTGAGGGGGAGTTGGTTTAAAACTTAACAGCCCCTCTAGCTCCTTTTCGGTGTTCGACAAAGGGGGAGAATGTGGATTGGTTAAGTTTAGAATGACCATGTTGTAGGGGGAGGATCTGGATTCCCCTATGATTCTAAAGTTGGAATATTGATTGAAATCCCTAAACTTAAAATCGGATTGTCAAACAACAAAAAGGGGGAGATTGTTGATGCAGTCTGGCC
Organism: Boesenbergia rotunda; assembly: GCA_024364735.1. Classification (NCBI taxonomy): domain Eukaryota; kingdom Viridiplantae; phylum Streptophyta; class Magnoliopsida; order Zingiberales; family Zingiberaceae; genus Boesenbergia; species Boesenbergia rotunda. The sequence goes on along the minus strand of JAGFNQ010002045.1, from coordinate 114,858 downwards.
CTGATTGTTGTTTTGGTGTTGACATCGATTTTAGTTTAGGTTGATTATGATGATTATGATTAAGTCCTGATCGGGGATCAGACATGGTATGGGAAATCCTAGTCTGGAGGGCTAGGTGATGGAAAATCCTAACCTGGAGGGTTAGGTGTTGATAATCCTAGTCTGGGAGGCTAGGTGTTTGGAAAAGTCCTAGCTTGGAGGGCTAGGTATTGGAAAAGTCCTAATTCGGAAGGGTTGGGTGAAAAGTCCTAGCTTGGAGGGCTAGGTGAAAAGTCCTAACCTGGAGGGTTAGGTGCAAATTCCTATCCTGGAGAATTAGGTGAAAAAGTCCTGGTTTGGAGGGTCATGTGCCTAGCTTGGAGGGCTAGGTTGGATGATGTTCTAACTCGGAAGGGTTGGGTGAAAAGTCCTAGCTTGGAGGGCTAGGTGAAAAGTCCTAGCTTGGAGGGCTAGGTGAAAAGTCCTAACTTGGAGGGTTAGGTGCAAATTCCCAACTTGGAGAGTTAGATGGAAAATCCTTAGCTTGGAGGGCTAAGGTGGATGGAAACTTAGCTTGGAGGGCTGAGTTTGAGTCCCTGGATCGGTCTGGTGATCGATCAGGGATTTTGGCACGCTGCTCCTTCGTGGATCGGTCTGGTGACCGATCCAGCGATGACTGATCGGTCGGGTGATAAGCACCATTTTATTGATTATTTTAATTGCTAAAATCCATGTTTGACCCATGTTTTTATTGCTTAATTATGATTTTACCCTAGGTTTTGGAACTTTATCTTATTTTGGACTTAATTGCAAAATTACACAATTTTTGGATTATTTGGCCACTAATTTTCTGATATATTTTTGTAGGCATGAAAGGATCCTGGACCTAGGGCATACTGGGTCAAACTTGAGTCGGAAGTGACCCGGATCAGATTATCAAGATTACGATTAAATCTGGGCCGTCCGATTCAAAAGCGGCTAGATCTGAGCCATCCGGGACGATCTGAAGCAATCTGAGCTAGGGTTAGGGTTGATCAAGCTCTATGATCAAGATCTGAAGGTTTCATTCCAATCAGAGCTCAATCAACCGTTGGATCAAGCTTGGAGGGCTCTAGAGCGTCCATTCACAGATTGAGTTGATCTGGACCATCCGTTGCACATATGGAGGATCCGAGCTACCACGAGGCAGATCCTGACCCCAGATCATCATCATAAAAATTTGGATCCAATCAGAGCAAGATCAGCCATTGGATCTCCTCCAATCAATCTGAGCCGTCCAATTTTAATTACTTAAGGAAAAATTTGGCAGCAGCTTTCCTCGTCGCGTCTCCGTCGTAGCTCCTTCTTCATTTTTTTCTTCACTGTTCTTAGCTAGATTTCTTCCATTCAAGGGGCGCGACCACCTCATCTATTCATCTAGATCAAGTCGAGGTCACTGGGGAGAGTAATCGGTGGAGTTTTAGCTTGGAATTGGGCAAGAACAGGGCTGCTTGAGGGTTTCGGCAGTTTTGTATTTGATACCTTCGATTTCGGTTTTGTCAAGAATTACATCAATCCAAGCCATCTGGAGGGGTTCTCGAACAAGCTTGGAACATTCCCGCACCTTCATTTCAATCAGACAAGGCCAAATTGAAGAATTCGAATGGGTTTTCCTCCTTGAACAGTTTTGAGCTAAATGCAGCCACTCGATTCAGTTCCTCAGTGAATTGCTGAGCCTAGGGGTTCGAAGCCAGCCCTTGCGTGACGAACAAGGAGACTTTGAGCTAATGGAGCGATTGGGGTTTAGATTTCTTAGTTAATTTCGTTTATTAGTTGTAATTTTCATTACTGCTGTAGTTTAGTTTCTGTTTTGGTTTCAGATTTGGTTAATCTCGTTTCTGATTAGTTTTTGCTTAATTAGGTTTATGTCCTTCAAGTTGAGCAATTTAGGAACTTGTTAGTGATTAATTGATGTTAAATTTCAGTTTAGTTCTTAATTTATTGCTTGCGTATCAACTTAGTTGTGGCGTGCCAATTTCAGACTGTGTGCCAACTTGATTTCTGCAAATTCGCTTAGGTTCTGAATTCCTTAGCTTATTTCGCACTTAGTGTGTTAATTTAGTTGAATTAAGTTGTTCACTTTTAGTTTTATCTCTTAGTAGTTGTTTAGCGTAGTATTTCTGCACACTTCATTTCTGCACATGCTGATTTTCAGATTCGGTTTGCATCTCAACCATGTTTCAGTTTTTTTTCTTTACATTCTGCATTGAAGTCAAATAATATCAGTTGAGTTCAGCTTGTTTTTCTTAGCTTAGGTTAATGCATTCGAACTCAGCTTGCTCCATTTAATTTTGCATTCCATTTCTGAATTCCTGAACATAGGTATTCGTACTCTGTTTTCTGCAATTCATCTCTGCAGTGAGATTGATTTAATTGACCAGATTTGATCCGACTTTCTTCCTTCATTCCAGCATTTTTCTTCTCTGATAGTTAGCTTTCCAAACTGCATCGATTAGTTGCATCTCTGAACTGATAGCATTAGGCTTGGCACAAAAGTATCAGCTGTTTCACAAGGGTTTGTTTCTTCATATCAAGCTGTTTGGCACTGTTTTATATCAGAATTAAACTTATTTCTTGGTGTATGCTTGAACTTGAAATCAGTTTCATTCGCACTTGACTTGTCTTTGCATTGGAGTCTCATGTAGGCACCTAAGCTGTATTTAGTGTGTATCAAGTTTTGGTGGTGTGAATTTTGTATCAAATGAGTTTCGGTATTGACCTTGTTCCAATTTGTCTATAGATTGCTTGGCATTTGGTTGTTTTGAATTGCAAACCTTAAAGCAAAAGAATCTTCATTAGTGAGTTTTGATATCAGCTTTGATTTCCCGGAGTTTGCAAAGCTTCATTAGTTGGTTGATTAAATCCATCATGAGACGAGTTCTTTGGTGCCAACTCCTTGTGTAGCTCCCTTAATTGAGTGGTTTTGCTTTTCATCGCTTTTCCATTTCTAATTGAAACAAAACCCAAATCAGATTTATTTGAAACCCGAAAACACAAACGACACCTAAATACAAGCGCGATTCAAACAAACTTCAACTAGTCCCTGAGAAAAATACGACCTGTGGCCCCTATATTATATTTTCAGATTTTGATTGTAAAAAGGGTTTCCAGCATTTCATTTATAAATTCTAAATTTGAGGCCCACATTCGTGACACATAGTTTGGGCCCATCATCGGGCGACCGATCAGGGAGCACACAGTGAGGTTGGGAACCTACTGTGTTGCTCCTGATCGATCTGGTGACCGATCAGGGAGTATGCGTTTCACCCATTGACTGGCTCCTGATCGGTCTGGTGACCGATCAGGGAGTGAGCAGTGAGGTTGAGTTCTCTTGCTGAACTGCTCCTGATCGGTCTAGTGACCGATCAGGTTTACTGTGCAGATCGTTCCGGAGAACGATCAAGCGTCGCAGGTTCCTCTCTATGATCGATCAGGACGGAGCCTGATCGGTCTGGTCAGGTTCTGATCGGTCTGGTGACCGATTAGGAGGCTGCCTGATCGGTCAGGTGACCGATCAGAAGGCTTAGCCTGCGAAACTCAGAAATCGCTCAATATAAGGGTGGATCGGTCCGATGAACGATCCACGACCTGCGATCGGTCTGGTGATCGGTCCAGGAGAATCTCAAGGAAATCGCGATTTCTAATTGAGCGTTGGGGATCGATCAGGACGAAGCCTGATCGGTCTGGAACCAGCCTGATCGGTCTGGTGACCGATCAGGAGGCTCTCTGATCGGTCCGGTGACCGATCACTTTAATTCAAATTGCATTGTCAGACGCTCTGATCGCGTCTGAACACAACCGATTCGCTGCCACTTTCCTTTGATATTTGATATGCTGCTTGATTTGCTGCTCTAATACTCTGAGTAAGTTTCAGGTGACAGGGGAGGATTCAAACACTCAAGGAGAAGTCAAAGAGAGCTTTCCTTGGAGCAGGTTTGTCCCTTTCTCCACACAGGTTGCAACGGCTGGATGCAGGACTGAAGCTGCTGACTGAAGCTTGGCTGAGGGAGCTCAGGAAGTTCAGTTAGGGTTCAGTGTAGCTGGCGCGTTGGCAGTGAGGCAGCTGGAGGCTGCTGGAGATGAGATCATCTGTTGCTTAGTGGAGAAAAAAAAAGGAACGAGAGTTGTAGTGTTCATGATTGATCGAATCAAGTCTTGTGCTCTTGAGTTCCTGTTTTCGAGTTCTCCACATCAAGCTTGCTGTTCTTGAGTTCTTCAATCATTCTGAGCAAGCTATTGAGAAGCAATCAACATACTTGAGCCTTAAAGGAAGGAACAAGAAGCTTGGAGTCCGACAGTGGGAAGACACGGGGAAGGGTTCTTGCGTGAGATCGCCACTGGGTGGAGCTCAGGGAAGCTTGCTGTGTTCTTGTCCTTGTCAAGGGTTTGAGTAAGATCTTTCTTGTAGTTTCATTGAGCTTAAACACTTATATTTGATTGAAACGTTGTGGAGAGGTTTCTCCACCGAGAAGGAGGTTGCTGATTTATCCGGTGATCACCGGGGCTTGATCTGCCGACGATCAAGGGATCGCCCACCTTAAGGGCATGCCAAGGAGTAGGGGCAAGTTATCCCCGAACCTTGTAAAATCTCCTTGTTAGCGATCTTGCTAATCTTGCTAGTTAGGTTTTGGTTTTAGTTTCTGCAAGTTTTGTTTTCCTATACTTCCGCTGTGCTTTTAACAACTTCAAGTGCAGAAACTTGATAACTCTTCAAAGAAGAAGTGATTGACTATATTCACCCCCCCTCTCTAGCCATCTCGTTCCCAACACAGAGGAGGTCAGGGGTAGCTGGCTGTCGTAGGTGAGCAGCTGGGAGCTGCTGTAGAGGATCGTGTGACCTGGCGATGGAAGCAGGTTAAGCTGTGTAGTGGAGAAGGAGCTGAAGACTTCTTGCGACATCTCTAGTTCTGCTCGTGCGATTACTGTGATCCATCTCTTGAGCAACTCTACTGTGAATCTTGAGCAACCTTGTGATACTTGAGCAATTGGAAGAGAAACAAGGAGCTTGGCAAGTCCATCAGCGAGAAGACATGAAGAAGGGAGTTCTTGCGTGAGATTTGTGCTGAGTGGAGCTCGGTGTGAAGTTTTCTTGTGTTCTTGCAGTTCTAAGTGCTCAGTAAGGCTTCTTCTTGTGTTTCCTATACTTAATACTTCATCATCTTGAAACGCTGTGGAGAGGTTACTCCACCAAGAAGGAGGTTGCATTCTATCTGGATTTTCCGGGGCTTGATCTGCCGACGATCAAGGGATCGCCCACCTTAAGGGCACGCCAAGGAGTAGGGGCAAGTTATCCCCGAACCTTGTAAATCCTCTTTGTTAGCGTTTTATTTTGTTACTTAATTTCTGCATTTAGTTCTTGCATTTGCTCTGCTTCCGCTGCCTAACCTCTGAGTGCAGAAATACGAAAAGTGCTAAGTTTCAAGTGTCTGGCTATATTCACCCCCTCTCTAGCCATCCAAGTTCCAACAAGTAGTATCAGAGCTTGGGGCTCTGTTCAAGCGGGTTAACAACCGAGAGCTGTCAATAATGGCTTTGAGAGAAGGATTTAGCACTACCCAACCTCCCTTCTTCGATGGATCAGATTTTTAGTATTGGAGATCGAAGATGGAGTACTATCTCAAGATGGACATCAACACATGGTTCGTTGTGAAGGAGGGTTTCTCCCCTCCAAAGGATGATGAAGGAAAAGAATTGGAATCTTGGCGTTGGTCGGCTGAGCAAACCAGGAAGCGTGAAGCCGACGCGAAGGCGGTGGTGAATTTGCAATGTGGCATGAACAAAGATCAACTCATCAAGGTTGGTCCCTTTACAAGTGCAAAGGATTTGTGGAATAAACTCATTGAACTCCATGAGGGTACCCGAGATTCAAGAATTGCCAAGAGGGATTTGTTCCTCAACCAACTACAAAACCTCCCCATGAAGGAGAGTGAGACGGTGAGTGAACTTCATAGCCGGTTCAAGGAAGTCCTCAACGGTCTTCATTCTATTGACGAAAAGGTCGAGAACCGCGACCTTTTAAGGTATGTGTTAAAAGCTTTCCCAAGGAATGCTTTGTGGTCATCCATTGTGGATGCTTATAAAGTTTCTAAGGATTTATCAATTGTAAAATTAGATGACTTATTTTGTAAAATGGAGCTACATGAGATGGCTAACAAAGGCCCCAAGGAGAAGGGGATTGCCTTAGTTGCAGGGGAAAGGACCAATAAGAAGAAAAAGGAGAAGAAGAAGGAGAAGGAAGTCTCTTCATCTTCATCCGAGTCCGAGGAGGATGGCAGTGGGTCTTCTTCCTCCGAGATGACCAATTTTGTTAGAAGGATGATGAGGAAGAGTCGGCGCTTCAAGGGTAAAGGTAACCCTAGTGAAGTTAAACTTGATAAGTCTAATATTACTTGCTATGAGTGTAGCAAGAAAGGGCACTTCAAGAAGGACTGCCCAAAGCTCAAGAAGAAGGAGGATAAACCAAAGAAGAAGAAGAAGCCCTTGAAGGCCACATGGGATGAATCCTCCTCAAGTTCATCCGAAGAGGAGAAGGATGAGAAGAGTACACGGCATGTGGCACTCATGGCATTGGAAGATCAAGAAAGCAGTGATGAATCAAGTGACTCATCAAACACGGCTTCATCATCTTCGGATGATGAAGAGGTAATTACTCCCGAACTCGATAAATGCTATTGAACAATTGCATGCTTAACCGATTTGTTGAAAAAGTCAAAAAATAAGGTTAAGTCATTGAAAATTGAAGTTGAACAGTTGAAATCCTCTAAGGAAGAGGATATTGATGATTTACATTTAGAAATGTTAGAGGATGAAAACAAATCATTGAAGAGTGAAGTTGAGAGACTCAAGAGTGTTTTTGAGAAATTCTCGACAAGCTCCAAGACCTTAGATATGATTTTGAATGCCCAAAGGGCAGTCTACAATAGGGCCGGTATTGGTTATCGACCCAAAGAACCATTATTTGTGTCCTTAATATCTAGGACTGATGTTAGACAATCTAAGACACCTAGGGTTCAAAGGAAAGTAGTCAAGGCATGGGTGCCTAAGTCTTGCTTAGTAGGTGCTTTAGGTCCCAAGATTTTGGTATCTAAATCTTCTATTTTTCGAATTGTGTAGGTTGTGATTGAGGGGGAGCATCTATCAACTTGGTTCATTGATAGTGGGTGCTCCAAACACATGACCGATGATAGATCATTATTCACTACCCTTCAAAGAAAAAGTAGAGGTAATGTTTCATTTGGTAACAATGATAGGATTAAGGTTATAGGAATAGGAGACATTCAAATATCCGAATGTCTTAGGATTAAGAATGTCCTTCTAGTCAAGGGGATGACATTTAATCTCATAAGTGTCAGTCAATTGTGTGATGCGGGTTACACAATTGATTTCCAATCAAGTCAATGTCTAGTTAGACAACATGACAACTTTGACACAGTACTAGTAGGCACAAGAGTAGATAACATTTACCAAGTTTCTTTTAAAAGTGCTACTAATGCTTTTGCTAAGTGTTTCATGTCAAGAGAAGATGAGTCCATCCTTTGGCACCAGAGACTAGCACACGTGAACATAAAGAATATCCGAAAGTTAGCCAACAAGGGATTAGTTCGTGGCTTACCAAGCATCAAGTATGAAAAGGACAAACTTTGTGATGCATGTCAAATGGGTAAGCAAACAAAATCTATACATAAAGGTAAAAGCACTATAAGTACTTCTACCGCATTGGATTTACTTCACATGGAATTGTTTGATTGTAGCACTATTATATCCTTGAATGGTAGTAGATATTGTTTTGTTATCATTGATGATTTTACTAGATATACATGGACCTATTTTCTGAAATATAAGGACCAAACCTTAGATGTTTTCATTTCTTTTTGTAGAAGAGTTGAAAATGAGAAATCATCAACCATTAAAACAATAAGAAGTGATCATGGAGGCGAATTCCAAAATCAAAGATTTTTAGAGTTTTGTCAAGATAGAGGGTATAGACACGAGTTCTCTACTCCTAACACCACAATAAAATGGTGTTGTGGAGAGGAAGAACCGGGTCTTACAAGAGGTTGCACGAAGCATGCTTAATGAGTACTCTTTACCAGGGTACTTATGGGCCGAAGCTGTAAGCACAGCTTGCTACGTGCAAAACCGAGTCCTCATCCATAGATTCTTAGGAAAGACTCCTCATGAACTTTGGTTTGGGAAACCACCTACAGTTAAACATCTTAGGGTGTTTGGGTGTAAGGTGTTTATCCTAAACACCAAGGACCACCTTGGAAAGTTCACGGCAAAGGCTGATGAAGGGATACTGGTCGGGTACTCCCTCATTAGCAAAGCCTACCGAGTCTACAATAAGAAGTCTAGACTAGTTGAAGAGTCTTCTGATGTTGTTTTTGAAGAAATTCCGAAAGCAAATGATCAACCAGAAGATGTCGATGGAGTTCGATTCGAACTTAGGAAACTAAGTTTGGATGGAAGTCCAAGTGTTGTTGATGGTGGTGATGAGTCTGACGACGGTGAACCTAGACCACCCCTCGATCAGCCGGATCCTGAGGCTGAGCTTGTGTCTAGTGAAATCATCCAAGAAGCACCACCAACTCCAAGGCAAACTAGGTTAGCTTCTAGTCATCCCCAAGACCAAATTGTTAGAGACATCCATCATGGGGTTAGGACTAGATCATTCTTCCGGAATGAGGCTAATGAAGTTGCCCTAATTTTCGAAATTGAACCTAGAAAAATTGACGAAGCATTAAATGATTCTGATTGGATCATTGCCATGCAAGATGAACTAGGTCAATTCGAAAGAAGTCAAGTTTGGGACTTAGTCCCTAGACCTAAGAAGACCACCATTATTGGAACCAAATAGGTCTTCAAAAATAAATTGAACCATAAGGGAGAAATCATAAGAAACAAGGCACGCTTAGTTGCCAAGGGCTACAGTCAAGTAGAAGGCCTTGATTATGATGAGACCTATGCTCCCGTGGCACAATTGGAATCCATCCGATTGATGCTTGCATTTGCAGCACATCGAGGTTTCAAGCTATATCAAATGGATGTCCAATCGGCCTTTCTAAATGGTTTAATAAGAGAAGAGGTCTATGTCGAACAACCTCCGGGGTTTGAGAGTACCGAATTCACAAACCACGTGTTCAAGCTCAAAAAGGGACTTTATGGCCTTAAACAAGCACCCCGAGCTTGGTACGAGCGATTGTCGACCTTCCTTATTGAAAAAGGTTTTGTGAGAGGACAAATAGACCCTACACTATTTCTACGGAGAGATGGTGATAATATTTTTGTAGCCCAAGTATATGTCGATGACATAATTTGTGGCTCAAACAACAAGGGCTATTTAAATGAATTTATTGGACACATGGAGAGTGAATTTGAAATGAGTCTAGTGGGAGAGTTGACTTTCTTCCTTGGACTTGAAATCAAGCAAACTCGTGACGGGATCTATGTGCACCAATTAAAGTACACTCAAGAGATGCTCCAAAAATTTAACATGAGTGATTCGAAGGAAGTTACCACTCCCATGGCTACAAACACAAAATTAGACAAGGATGAGAGTGGTAAACCTGTTGACCTAACTCAATATCGAAGCATGATTGGTAGTCTACTATACCTCACAACTAGTCGACCTGATATACTTTTTACTGTGGGTATGTGCGATAGGTATCAAGTCTGTGCCAAGGAATCTCATCTGATTGCTGTTAAATGATTTGATCTAATTGGCTACACCGATTCCGACTATGCTGGATGCAAGTTGGATCGGAAAAGCACAAGTGGGGGCTGCCAATTTTTAGGTTCATCTCTAGTTAGTTGGTCAAGTCGGAAGCAACATTGTGTTGCTCTCTCCACGACCGAGGCAGAATATATCGCCATGGGAGAGAGTGTGTCGCAATTATTATGGATGATTCATACACTAGAGGACTATGGATTAAGCTACAAGGGTGTGCAAGTGTTGTGTGACAACATTAGCACAATTAACCTAACAAAGAATCCAGTCCACCATTCTAGGACCAAGCATATTGAAGTGCGTCACCACTTCATTAGTGATCATGTTGCTAGAGGAGATATTGTACTCTCACATGTAGAGTCCAAATCAAATCTAGCGGACATTTTCACTAAACCACTTCCCGAGAATGAATTTAGTTTCTTAAGAAGGGAATTGGGAATGTGTCGCGCTTCGTAGGATTGAAATGCATTCAAAACCCTTCATGATCATCTCAAAATTGTTGGGAACTATTGGGTAACTTGGGGACATCTCACACAAACTATAAGGTTTACCAAAATATTTTTGTTTGCCAGAAATGGGGTGAGATGCTAGGATCAACTTAATTTCTCAAAATGTCAATGCATCCCTTGAGAAATTAGGTTGACGAGACAATAATCACTAAGTTGACCAAGTATGGGGAAAACCAATGCATAACATATGTGTACTTGGCTCCATGATCATACTTGGACATTCCAATCAAGAAAACTTGATTGGAGACCTTATATCGATACAAACTTGTTTGAAATTGAGTGGATGTTTGTTGATTGAGTTTGATTCCACTTGGGTGGAGCAAAGTGATTTGTCAAAACCATAAGGACTTTTGATCCTTCTTAAAGGATCAATTATAGTCAAGGGATCACTTGCCAGATCGATAATCTTCATCAGATTTTATCAGAAATCGATAGGGAGTCTGAAACTGAAATTTCAGATCGTATCAGAAAAATTCTTGATACCTGATCGGTCACCGAACCGATCAGGAGGTTGCCTGATCGGTCACTAGACCGATCAGGAGCATGTCTGATCGGTCCAATTGACCGATCTAGCCGAATTGCGATACCCCTCTGCAATCTCTCTGTGTTAGCCTAGATCGGTCCATAAACCGATCTGGCTCACTGTGAGGATCGGTACACCGACCGATCAGGGGGCTCACAGAATACCTTCCGAACCCACTGTTCGCTCCCTGATCGATCGACCGATCGATCAGGGGCTTGCCTGATCGGTCACCCGACCGATCAGGACCAGGCCAGACCGATCAGGCTGGAGCCTGATCGGTCTGTGCGCTCCCAGATCGAACGGCGATCCGTTCGATCACATAAATTGCGGTTGGTGGACTGATCCACCAACCTATTAACTCTCGTTTTCCCTTACCTTCCCAAGCCCTAGTGCCGAAACTCCTCATCCTCCCTCTTGCGCGTGCGATCTACTTGCTGTGTGTGAGCTCTCCCTGTGCTTCTTCCTCTTGCGCGTGAGTTCTGGGTTGGCGCTTGAGGTGTCTTGCTCAGGTTTTCTACGAGCTCTTCTCCTTCTTGCATCAAGTTAGGCGAGATCTGCGGTGTGAGCTCTCCCTTTTGCGGGTTTTTGAAGTTTCTTTCTCGCTCAAGCTCTTAAGCTCATCTCCTGTGCAAGTTCTCCTCAAGCCCTCAAGATTCTCTCGATCAACTTGATGGCACCAAAGTAAGCTTTTTGTGCAATTTTCATTTGGTGTTTATCACTCTTACAGTTATCACGATTTTTGGGAGCTAACCATGTTATTTCTTATTGTGTCTTCTTTGTGTGGTGTGTGACATTACCGTGACCTTGCCATGACCCTTCACTCTACTGATTAAACCTAATCATTTCCAATCTGTATCATGATCTGATTCTTCCCTTGATCAAATCTTATCTCTTTGATTACACTTATGTTCCTATGATCAATTCCATCTTGTGTTATAATTCATTCTTGTGTCATCGGTTACATGATCAACCTCTATTGATTATAACCTCCCTTCATTTGATTCAACTTGTTGCCATGATCTTATTCCATCCTTTAGGAAATCCACTAAGGGCAAGGAACCCGTTGAAGGGTCCTCCAAGGGCAAAGGCCCTTCATCATCTGCTCCTTCCCGAAGGCCTCAGCCTTCGTCTAGTTCTCGGTTCCCGAATGCGGCCTTTGAGCAGGCCTTTCAATCCAGAACTTTCAAACTACTTTCGTGTCGGTCTATTGATCGACCTTTCTTGGTTGAGCATTGTCCTTCTATCATAGAGGTGATTGAGTTTTATAACCTCGATTTCTTTGTCTCCCTCGAACGAACAATCAACTATGACCTTGTTTCTAAGTTCTACAATAATCTACAACAAGGACCTCAAGGTGGCTTTGATTTCACTACTCATGTAGCCAAGAGGAATCTTGACTTCTCCTATGATGTCTTGGCGGAGTATCTGGGCGGTCGACGATCGCCTAATTTTTATTCTATCTACCCAGAGCTTCCCGACCCCTTATTGACTCCATTCGGGGACGTCACCCCCGACTCCATATCTGAGCACTTCTTCGGACACCCTCGACCAGCTGGCCTTGATGAGTTAGGGCCTGACTTTCCGACCTTTGCGGCCCTCTGACTTTCTCCTATTGATTATGTTCTTTTTAAGATAATTACAAATTGCATCCTGCCCATAACCTCAAAACCCCTCACTGAGATCCGACCATATCACTGTCTGATGCTTTATGGCATGCACCGCCACATGGACTTTGACATTATGGAGAGTGTTTTTCAGTCGATCATCCCCTATCGCGAGCCCAGTCGTCGCACTGTGTATATGCCGTTCGATCACGTCATTACTGACTGGCTTATGTCAGTTGGTATTGATGTGACCAAGGGCCAGACAGTGCCTATGGTTAGACAGGATTGCCGGTTGGGCAAATGCGCATTTGCCAAATCTGGTATTGTTGTTGGGCCGGACGATCAGAGTCTTATCTGGAAGGACGGGCGAGGTCTGGGTGAGCTTCCTCGAGGCGCACACGTACATGTACCCGCAGCTCTGGCTGCACATCAGGAGGCGCCCGCCGCCGCTGCTGACTACGACTATGAGCCAGATCCAGACCTACGCTGGCAGATTTCAGAGCTTGATCGGACCATCCAGCATGATCTTCATTTGAGAGAGCTCTGGCGAGAGGAGGTCCGGGCTGGGTTTCAGACTTTCGACCGCAGACTGCTGGCAGTCGAGTCTGACGTCTCGGGGGTCCGCTCCAGGCAGGAGACATGGCATGAGGAGTGGCGCAGTTGGGCAGCTGGTCATCCATACCAGCCTTCATCTACTGGAGCTGCGCCCTCCTGCAGTATTGCCCCGGGGTCCCTCATTCCTGATGACACGACTGATGACCCGATGGAGGACGATGACCCCCCGCCGACGCTTGATTATGGATATGTTCTGTCTTTGCCTTTGACTTACATTTGACTATTTGTCTGTGTTGAGTGTCTGACTTTATGGCTGTATGCCTATGATTTGACTGTTTCTTGATGCGGTGTTATGCATCTGACGTTATGATTTGCATGTATGACTTGTTATGTTATGCTTATCGCTGGTTCATATGATTGTTCGTATGATAGCTATCTTCATTTATGCCTTGCCATATTATGCTTATTGCTAGATATCTTCATGTATGCCTTGCTATATTATGCACTGCTATGCGTATTGCTACTCCATGTTCATATGCTACATATGATTATTTTGCCATGCTTTATATTTATCATATGTTTTCATATGTTTTCAAAATTAAATCAAATCTTATGTTGTTTTGGGAAACCCCTAGAATTGAGGGGGAGGTTTTATTTTTAAACTTAACGACCCCTCTAGACCCTTTTCGGTGTTTGACAAAGAGGGAGAGTGTGGTTGGTTATGTTTGGGATAGTTATGAGTAGGGGAGGATCCTGATTCCTCTATGAGTGCGTGAAATTTGCAACTATGGATTTCAAATCCCTAAACTTAAAATCGGGTTGTCAAACAACAAAAAGGGGAAGATTGTTGATGCAGTCTGACCCTGATTGTTATTTTGGTGTTGACACCGATTTTAGTTTAGGTTGATGAGATGATTATGATTAAGTCCTGGTCGGGGACTAGGAATTTGGATGAATGGGAAAAGTCCTAGCTTGGAGGGCTAGGTGTGAAAATCCTAACTCGGAGGGTTAGGTGGTTGAAACCCTGGCATGGAGGGTCAGGTCCTAGCTTGGAGGGCTAGGTTGGATGAAAGCCTGGCTTGGAGGGTCAGGTCCTAGCTTGAGAAGCTCGGTGGATGAAATCCTAACTTGGAGGGTTAGGTGTGAAAAGTCCTAACCTGGAGGGTTAGATGTGGAAAAGTCCTAACCTGGAGGGTTAGGTGTGAAAAATCCTAGATTGGAGGGCTAGGTGTGGAAAAGTCCTTACCTGGAGGGTTAGGTGTGAAAAGTCCTAGCTTGAAGGGCTAGGTGTGGAAAAGTCCTAACCTGGAGGGTTAGGTGTGAAAAGTCCTGGCTTGGAGGGCCAGGTCCTAGCTTGGAGGTCTAGGTTGATGAAATCCCGGCTTAGAGGGTCAGGTCCTAGCTTGGAGGGCTAGGTTGAAGTCCCGGTGAGTGAGACTGAGCATGGAGTCTTGGTCCGAGGGACCAAGCACGAGTCAGAGAAGGGCTGGAGGCTTGTTCTCGTGACTTAGAGGAGATTTGACCTTGCCTGGATCGGTCTGGTGACCGATCAAGGAAGTTGGCACGGTGTTCCCTCGTAGATCGGTCTGGTGACCGATCCAACGATGACTGATCGGTCAGGTGACCGATCAGGGAGCACACAGTGACCTTGTTGGGCTACTGATCGACTCCAGATCGGTCTGGTGACCGATCAGGGAGCATACAGTTCACTCACTGCTTGGCTCCTGATCGGTCTGGTGACCGATCAGGGAGCATACAGTGGGTTTTGGGAACCCTACTGCTCGGCTCCTGATCGGTCCGGTGACCGATCTGGAACACTGTTCAGATCATTCTGGTGAACGATCAATTGACACGAGCTCCTCACTATAACCGATCAGGCTGGAGCCTGATCGGTCTGGGACCATCCTGATCGGTCTGGTGACCGATCAGGCCCGTGTGGCTGCGAAAGCTGGGAATCCCAGCAAAGCTGTGGATCGGTCCGATGACCGATCCACGAGCCTTGGATCGGTCCGGTGACCGATCACTTTAATTCAAACGCGCTGTCAGAAGCTCTGATCGCGTCTGATCGTACTCTGATTCCTACTAATACACTACTGATACTTGTTCTGAGCCCTCTGATGTTTGATCTTCTGTTGATTTGCTGCCCTAATGAGCTGCTATGTGTGCAGGTGAGTCAGGGACCATCCATAGAGAGTCAAACTAGGTATTTCGCTATAGCAGGTTTGTCCGTTTGCTTCTGCAGGTTGTAACGTTCTCTGGCGCGAGCTGCAACGGCTGAGGAGCTGATGACCTGGGGCTCGACTGGAGGGGTTTCAGTGAGTCCAGAGGAGGTCAAGGGTAGCTGGCTGTTGCAGGTGAGCAGCTGGGAGCTGCTGCAGAGGAGCGTGTGACCTGGCGATGGATGCTGGTGAAGTTGTGTAGTGGAGAAGGAGCTAAAGACTTCTTGCGATATCTCTAGTTCTGCTCGTGCGATTACTGTGATCCATCTCTTGAGCAACTTTACTGTGAATCTTGAGCAACCTTGTGATACTTGAGCACTTGGAAGAGAAACAAGGAGCTTGGCGAGTCCATCAGCGAGGAGACACGAAGAAGGGAGTTCTTGCGTGAGATCTGTGCTGAGTGGAGCTCGGTGAGAAGTTTGCTTGTGTTCTTGCAGTTCTAAGTGCTCAGTAAGGCTTCTTCTTGTGTTTCCTGTACTTAATACTTCATCATCTTGAAACGCTGTGGAGAGGTTACTCCACCGAGAAGGAGGTTGCATTCTATCCGGATTTTTCGGGGCTTGATCTGCCGACGATCAAGGGATCGCCCACATTAAGGGCACGCCAAGGAGTAGGGGCAAGTTATCCCCGAACCTTGTAAATCCTCTTTGTTAGCGTTTTGTTTTGTTACGTAGTTCTGCATTTATTCTTGCATTTGCTCTGCTTCAGCTGCCTAACCTCTGAGTGCAGAAATACGAAAAGTACTAAGTTTCAAGTGTCTGGCTATATTCCCCCCCTCTCTAGCCATCCAAGTTCCAACACTCGAGTCTAGTTGAAGGAGGCGCTGAGTCCGACTGACTGGACTGTCATCTGTTGAAGCAAGCCTGGCGTGCCAGGACAGCCCGACCCCTTCTTGCGGCCCTCAATGAGCCTGTGATGAGCAGGCATCCTGGTCGGCCGGATATGTCACATCGTCTATCTTTTCGCCTTTTGCTGCCCAGGATATCCGAGCAGATTAAAATCTTATGCATTAATGCCCGCGGTTAATGATTGTCCCATGTGTCTTTTCTCCATTGCCTCTCCTAGCGACGAGGCATTTGCCGTCTGCCCGGTGAATGATGAGGTCGTGTGCGAGATGCTTTGTTTCCCGGGCCACTAGGGGCCTGGTCGGACGGCTGTCCCTAACCGCTGCTTCTTCTGTGGCCTGCCATCGGGCGGTCCTTATAGCCCCCGAGGTTGTATAAGTAGGTTTTTACTTTTACCACCACTCTTCACTTTTTACACCAGCGTGCTGCGCTTTTGTTTTTGGCTAGGGCTGCGGCGGAACCTCTGGTCTCGTCTTTCTTCTCCGACGGCCTCTTCTTGGTTAGATTTCCCTCCTTTTATTCCGCATGGCCTATTCATCTCGCGACCCGGCTCCCTGGTATGTCACCATGAGGTCAGTCCTTGAACACTGCGACCTCGACGTGATTAGGGCAGAGTTCCACATTCCGTCCGACTATCATATCTTGTTGCCCGCTTCCTCCGACCAACTCGCAAAACCTCCAGAACACTACATCACCATCATATCTACATGCCCCCTTGAGCGACCATCTGTACCATGGTCTTCAGGCGTTTAACCGTCAGGACCCCATTACCAGAGCTAATGGCGTCGTGGCTGAAGCTTGTCAGGTATGTTCTACTGATGGCTCTTGCTCGTCCGGTCCTCTCCTGGCTAACTTTTTGTTTTCTTTGCAGCTAGTCGGCTCAATTTACGATATGGGTGTTTCCTTCGTAGCTCAAGCTCGGTCCCTTCGTCAAGCAGAGTCCCGAAGGGAGGAGCTGGAGGCTTAGCTTCGCTGCGCAGCTGGAACCGGGCAACGAGGCCTGGAACATGTTGCGGGCTGAGAATACGACCCTTCAAGGGTGTGCAGTTCGCGCCGAGGCACATGTTCAGGAACGCCTGGTGGAGCTGAATGCAGTTCGAGCGATGATTATCCAGATGCGGCGACAAATCGCCTACCTGGAGCATAGCGAGCGTCAGGCTCGAGTTTTGGAGCTATAGGCCCAGGAGGAGTTGGCCAAGGTCAAGGCAAAGCTCCAGGAGGTATGCCAGTCAGCCGTGGCACTACGCGCCGATCTAAAGGCTAAGGAGGAAGAACTAGCCGCCTGCTTGAGAGACCTCTCACGGGTGCGAAAGCACCGTGCAGCTCTGGACGCAAAGCTAAAGGCGACTCAGGAGGAGCTGGAGAGGGTTCAGGGTCAGGCCCCGTCTCAGCCTCCTGCACATAGGTCATAGTCTAGTGATGTTCTTTTCTATTTTCCTCGTGTAGGTGGAGGCCAAGTCAATATTTATGAATGCTAACTCTCTTTTCTGGCACCTCCACACTTGTATACTCCTGCCCATGTGTGTTTAGCGTTTGAGCGGGGAGGGCTCATAGGCCATCTGAATGGAGGAACGCTCGTCCGACCCTTTTTGGCGGGCGAGTGCGTGCCACATCCGAGCTCCATGGTTGCCCTATATCAACCGCTCGGAAGAGGACACGAGCGGGCGTCTAAGCCTCTGCGAGTGGCCAGGTAAGACACTTAAGCATGATACCTTCCTAAGGTCCACTACTCGAGCGCATGCGACTGAGATCTCCAGGATCGTGGTGTTCTAGTGAACCCTCCTAGAGTCAACTTGAGTGTGTTTGACTGAGAAGTTTGGCCGCAGCAGTCAGGAAGATTTAGTGGCTTGCACCATATAGGCAGGCGAGAGGTGGGGTGTTTGGTTAGACAACGCTCGGGGTCGCCACGCGTCCAGCTGAGGGCCGATCCGAGGGTAAGGTTCGCACGGAGCGAGAATATGGCCTCTCGGTCAGGGGACCTTTCAGG
The DNA here is from genome assembly GCA_024364735.1 of Boesenbergia rotunda. Taxonomy (NCBI): domain Eukaryota; kingdom Viridiplantae; phylum Streptophyta; class Magnoliopsida; order Zingiberales; family Zingiberaceae; genus Boesenbergia; species Boesenbergia rotunda. The sequence goes on along the minus strand of JAGFNQ010002045.1, from coordinate 96,871 downwards.
GAGCATGGGCCGCCACACATCCGGCTGAGAGCCAATCCGAGGGTAAGGCTTGCACGGAGCGAGAATATGTCCTCTCGGTCGGGGGACCTCTAAGGGAGAGTGGGCCGCCACGCGTCCGGCTGAGAGCCGATCCGGGGGTAAGGCTCGGACGGAGCGAAAATATGGCCTCTAGGTCGGGGGACCTCTCATGGAGCGTAGGGCGCCACGCATCCGGCTGAGAGCCGATCCGAGGGTAAGGCTCACACAGAGCGAGAATATGGCCTCTTGGTCGGGGTACCTCTCAGGGAGCGTGGGCCGCTACGCGTCCGACTGAGAGCCAATCTGAGGGTAAGACTCGAACGGAGCGAGAATATGGCCTCTCGATCGGGAGACCTCTTAGGTAGCGTGCGCCGCCACGCGTCCCACTGAGAGCCGATCCGAGGGTAAGGCTCGGACGGAGCGAGAATATGGCCTCTCGGTCGGGGGACCTCTCAGGGAGCGTGGGCCGCCTCACGTCCGACTGATAGCCGATCCGAGCGTAAGGCTCGCACAGAGCGAGAATATGGCCTCTCGGTCGAGAGACCTCTCAGGGAGCATGGGCCGCCACGCGTCTGGCTGAAAGTTGATCCGAGGGTAAGGCTCGCACGAAGCGAGAATATGGCCTCTCAGTCGGGGGACCTCTCAGCGAGCGTGGGTCGCCACATGTCCGGTTGAGAGCCGATCTGAGGGTAAGGCTTGCACGGAGCGAGTATATGGCCTCTCGGTCGGGGGACCTCTCAAGGAGTGTGGGCCGTCACACGTCCGGCTGAGAGCCGATCCAAGGGTAAGGCTCGCATGGAGCGAGAATATGGCCTCTCGGTCAAGGGACTTCTCAGGGAGCGTGGGCCGCCACGCGTTTGACTGAGAGCCGATCCGAGGGTAAGGCTCTCACGGAGCGAGAATATGGCCTCTCGATCGAGGGACCTCTCAGGGAGCGTGGGTCACCACGCGTCCGGCTGAGAGCCGATCCGAGGTTAAGGCTCACACGGAGCGAGAATATGGCCTCTCGGTCGGGGGACCTCTCATGGAGTGTGGGCTGCCACGCGTCCGGCTGAGAGCCGATTCGAGGGTAAGGCTAGCACGGAGCGAGAATATGACCTCTCAGTCAGGGGACCTCTCAGGGAGCGTGGGCCACCACGCGTCCGGCTGAGAGCCGATCCGAGGGTAAGGCTCGCACGGAGAGAGAATATGGCCTCTCGATCGGGGGTCCTCTCAAGGAGCGTGGTCCGCCACGAGTCCGGCTGAGAACTGATCCGAGGGTAAGGAATTCTAGCTTGGGCTATTCGCTACACCTGTCGACGATCTGCCTCCACTTGGGGAACAAGGCCTCAAGAACTGAGAACAGACCCACCCGGTGGTATGTTGGGTTGTGCTGGGATCAGAGGAGTGCTGGCAGGCTCCTTCTTTCGGGCAGCCTGAGCTTCCTCCCCAACGACGTATTTGCCGGCCCTTCCCAATAGACCGTCAAAGTCTTTGGGCGGCTTCTGTATGAGCGAGCGAAAGAACTCTCCGTCCTGTAATCTTTTGGAGGAAGAGCTAACTTGAATTTCTGGGCCGGCGGCTGGCACATCTTGCACCGACTCACTGAACCTTTGAGTATAGGCCCGGAGCGACTCGTTCGGGCCTTGCTTCATGGTAGACAGGCATGGCGATGGTGTGCGCGCGTGAGGGAGGGGGCCGAACTCCCTAGTGGTGGGACGGCTTTTTCCCAACCTCACGATGGGGCGGGCGCCGCGGGCCTCCAGGGCCAAGTTGTAGGGTCCCCAGCGCGCGATTGCCTAAGCGGAGTTCCCCTGGCCTGGGTGGCCGAAAGGCGCTCGTATTCTTCAGGTGTGACAGCCATCACAACCCGGCTGGGGTCTTCCATCTCCGCTTCCAATCAGGCGGGATACTCTCCTTCTTGCGCCAAATTTGATCCTGTCGCGAAGCGAGGTGGCGATCCCAAGGGTCGAGTGGTTTCTCCTGTGGCACGAGCGGTTGAGGTGGCGGCGATCTGGCTGCTGCCTGCGACACAGCGACCGTTAGCAAACCCGCCGGGGAGTTTCCCCAGTCAGGCACTTTGATGATCAAGTTAGCATCCACAGGAGATACAATAGGAATGGACTGGAATACAGTAGCAATGAGAGAGTTTGCGCGCGCATACCTGCGGGAGGTGGAGTGAAGGGTTTATATAGCCGGGGGGGGGGGGGGGGACTGACAACCCTTGTCTGTGATTGACAAGACTAGGGTGTGGTACCTGTCAGTCCGTATGAGAGCACTAGGGAGCGGCGCGGTAGGGCGCGGGGTGCTTAAGCAGTACGATAGTACTGGACTGGCGGTCTAGCTGTGAGATGTGTCAGAGACGAGTAAGGCGTGAAGTACCCCGACTTCAGGGCCATACCCTGGATATAATGACATAGGAGGCATAGGGATGAAATAGTCCATGCCCCGAGCGCCGACCGGCAGGTCCGAGTGTCGAGGAACGGGTAATGGCCAGGGAGCGTGGGCAGTCATGCGTCCGACCGGGAGTGTTGAGGCGCAGAATACGTCCTGAGTCGGGAGTTTACCGGGATATGCCTAGCTGACCCTGTTGGGTGTCCGATCCATGTGATGTGACGGGAGCGTGGACTACCACGCGTCCGACTGGGAGTGCACGACCTAAGTCTAGGTTGGGAAACGGGTCGAGGTGACCGGACCAGGAGAGGCTAGGGGTCGGCCCTACCGACCTTGCTCATTGCTGGCTGAACAGTGCCCCGGGGTGCTTCCGAGCTCGAGGACCCCCCGGGTGATGTCTTTGCTGATCCATCTGCTGGACCTCCGTGGCACCAGGCTGGTTGGCTGAGCGGGCCGGCTTACCCGTAGACAAGGCCGGGATCAACTTGCAAACTCAATCTACTTGGTAGACGTATCTTATTTCAACATGATGCCCTTTATGCTCCTAAGATTTGGGTCATTCTCTAAACTTTTACAATCATTGTATGAAACTTAGTATTAACTCTATGTTAATAGAGTATTATTATGTAATGAATGATTTCATGGTTCTTGATGTAGAATCAGACTGATAGCAAGCACATGATGTGTTGCCGCCATATGGTCTAGGGATCAAATCATGGTGAAGCCAGGTGTTTGCCCTCCCTTATGCACTAGTCACTACCTAGGCTAGTAGCCCCTATGATTTATCTCCTCCGTATTAGCCTTGGGACGGGTTGGCAGGGGCACTAAAGGCAAGCGAATTACCCTTTGCCACCTTGATGTATAATCGAATATTAATTATGGTATTAATGGTTATTTTTCAAACATTGATCTCACCAGTGATGCTGTTATTAATGATGAAGTTTAACATGCTAGATTAGGGCATATTGGTCAAGAACGAATGAATATATTAGCTAAAAAAGACATATTAGATGTTCGTGCTAAGATTAACTTATCGGTATGTGACTATTGTCTTGTTGGAAAAATAACTAGGCAGTGGTGGAGCTAGGATATTGATCGAGTGTAGGCAATAATGTAATATATTTAACAAAGCAAAACAAAATTAAAATTTTATAATCTTAAAATTATGAATGGTATAAAATCAAAGATCAATGTGCCCCACAAAACAAAGACCCATATGAACGAATAGTTGATCATGTTTCATTATATAATAGAATAGAACACATCAACATGATACACAAAAATTGACATAATAATTAAATCCCAAATGGCAAAATAAGAGCTAACCTGATGAGCATGTCCAATCGGATAATCCTCCCTAATATCAAAAAAGCTATTTATTCCACCACCATCATCAAAAGATGCTTAGCTATGAGATGCACTAACAAGTTCTTGCTAGTTTTCAAACGTTAAGCCAACGCCATCCATATTGAAATCGACATAGAAATCACCACAACTAACCTGTAAATGAATCAAAGTTAAATTAACACTTGTCATCAAAATGGGAAACTAAATACTTAGGTTTATAAGTGATAACGTGATGTTCAACATTAATAGAAGTGCATGATTTTTTTGAAGAATAAATTAATTTCAAAGGAATTGTAAAGATTTTAAGTCAAGAAGCTAATATTTAGTTAACAAAGCGTACAATATGAAATCAAACATTATAAAATAAGTATCTTATAATTGTGGTTTTTGAGTCTTCATATTTTGAAACTTTTGTATAATAGTCTCATTATCAACCGTTAGAAATATATCTTTCTCTACATAAACAAATAGACAATCATTCATCCAATCATCACTCATTCGATTGTGCAACCTGTCTTTCATAATTGGCATGGTAGAAATTACTCTCTCTATCGTCACAGTCGCAATCGGTAAAATTAATGTCAATGTCAAAATCTTAAAAAGCAATGGATACACCATACTTCTCTTTGACATAATTAACTTCTCTGAAATATCACCATGTCTTTCAATCCTTGAAATGCTTTGTTAGAATGTATATCATATATATAAGTTTCAAGTTGATCATCAAATATGAGGAAATTAAATCTTGAGAAATCTTGTGGATAAAACTCAGCCAATTGCAATAATTTTTTCTTGTCAAAAACCAAAAAAGAATTTTATGGACACAATCAAGCTATACAAAGAAGTAACTCTATACTTGCCTCTGAGAAACGATTATTTAACTCTTGAAGTTGCATATCAATAACACCATTGAATAAGTCAACTTGATAGTCATGTAAATTTGTCACTTCTGGTGGATTACAATGGGAACGACCACGTGATGCCTAATGCGTGAACATATAATCCATTTTAAGACAATCAATGTAATGTTGTTGACAAAAACAGTGAACCTTTTCTAAAAATGAATCCCAACCATCATCTCTCATATTTTGGAGTCGGTGTTTGCATAATTGTACCAAATCCATTGCATTTACAATATCTTGATTTTAAAAGAGAATAATTATTTAATAAAATTATTGACAGAGTCAAATCAAATTTATACTATTAGATTAAACATTTTCCTTATTAATCTGTTAATTGACAGTTTCTTTATGAATATGTTAATTAATAATTTTTTTATTAATTTTTTATTTGACTAAGCATCCTAAGACCTCTATAAATTGTATATCTCATGGACAAGTTATTCAATCAAGAAAGTTATTTTGTTACCTCTTCTCTTCTCTCTACTTCTTTTACTTTATTATGGTATTAGAGTCATAGCTCTTATTGTCTTATGCACCACTTTTTATGCGACGTCTTTCTTCTTCTTCATGTGATGCTTTCTATCATCATTTTTTTTTATTTTTTTTCAAAAAAAAGGCTAGTAATTTTTAAAGTGCCTTATCTCTTCCTCCTCTATTTTTTGCTTGTCATCCTCCTTTCTCGTTTCTATCACCCTGCCAACTCATAACAGGATAGTAAGGGAGAAGAGGAATAGCCTCCGTGCCTTTTGACCCAATCTACAACAACTTTTGTTTCTTTATTACTTTTATTTTTGATGTTGAATATTCGGAGATGCCAAATTTATCTTCAAATTGGACATACTGACATTCAATATCCTAAAAGACTTAACAGAACCTTCATCGGTGGTCCTTCAACTTTAAGATGTCAAATTTATGTCCAAATTAGACATACTGGTATTCAATATCCTAAAAGATTCAACATAACCTTCATCGGTGGTCCTTCAGTTTTAAGATCTTTAATATACCCAACTACTTCACAAGTCTATTCTAAAGTTCTCTCATCTGTGCTTGCTCATGACAAACCTTCAAAAATTTTATCTACTAAATGATATATTGACACTAGAGCAACTCATCATGTCAAATCTGACTACAATATCTTTACATAAGTACTACCATACATTAGTTCGGATACGGTACAAGTAGGTTATAGCTCAGGTTTACAAATTACTAATTTTGGAAACACATACATTCATTTGTCCAATCATATTTTTCACATATGCAACATCTTCATGTTCTATCTATTACTAAAAATTTACTCTCCACACGCCAGTTTTGCCTTGATAACAATGTCTTTTTTTGAGTTACATCATAATCATTATCTTACAAAAGATAGATAAATAAATACTACTGTGTTTCTTGGGGGAATAAAAAATGGTCTCTATTATCTTCAAAATTCTTCAATCAAAGCTTTTATTAGTGAATGCACAAATAGACCAGCCTGGCAAGCTCGACTTGGTCATCCTTCCCTTCGTATTATTCAGTAGATCATAAATATGTATGATTTACCTACTTCCTGTACTTCATTTCTATCTCATTCATGTCAGGCATACATGGAATCTAAAAGTCATAAATTATATTTTTCTTCAACTGAACGTGTTTTTGATTTTTCACTTGAGATAATTCATTATGATATTTGGGGTCCTATACCTATCTTGTCTAATCAAGGATTTCTATATTATGTTACTTTCATTGATCATTTTAGTAAATACATTTGGATTTATCCTATGAAAAGAAAATCTAATTTATTTGATATATTCTGTCATTTTCAAAAATAAGTTGAATGATATTTTAATCGCAAAATACTCTCTTTTTATTCTGATTAGGGAGGGGAATATCAAGCTCTTCATCGTCATCTTGTCTCTTGTGGGATTGTTCATTGACTCTCTTGCCCTCACACTCTAGAACAAAAAGGTTTTGCAGAGAGAAAACATAGATATATAGTTGAAACTGTCTTAGCTCTTCTTCATCATGCATCGGTTTCGCGTAAATTTTGGAATGAAGTTGTTTGTATTGCAGTATATCTCATAAATCAACTTCCTACCCCATTACTCAATCATAAGTGTCCTTTGAAAAAAATTTATAATCAAACTCCTGAATACACCTTTCTTCGAATCTTTGATTGCGCATGTTATTCATGGTTACGCCCCTATTCTAAACATAAACTTGACTCTCGTTCATTACTATATGTTTTCCTTGGTTATATCAACTGGACAGATATATACATCACGACATGTTACTTTTGATGAATCTCTATTCTCTATTTCGGCAGTCTCTTCAATCTCTCCTCCAGATACAGATGGTACTTTCTTGATGTCATCCAACATTATTAGAAGAGATGACATCCTAGGTCCTGCTCAGGAGCTCCCTAATAAATCTCCTATACCATTAAAATCACCTCAAGTTACTGCTCTAATTTTAGAAGTCTACGGCGGTTCGATCCCCAGCTACGACATATTTGCAGGAATTTTTCATCCAAATGGGGCGCGAACCCTGGGACGCTAGGCTTCTAGACCGCCCACTGCGAGTGCTTCCCAATTTACCCTGGCGGCCGATGGGAAACTTCCGTGAGGCCGAGCCGGTCCCCCGAGGTTGGAAAAATCTCGTTAATAATTTTTTCTCTAATTTTAGAAGTCTCACCAATCGATGATAATATACTTTCTAGCTCTGGATCCTCAGATTATACAAGTCCGGCAACAAACTCACCATGCCAACCCACTTTCTCATCACCGTCAACAATTAATTCAGATGATAATGCTCCTCGTCGCATGCTTTCCTTAAGTGACATATATGTTGATGCAGCCTGACCCTGATTGTTGTTTTAGTGTTGACACCGATTTTAGTTTGGGTTAATGAGATGATTGAGATTAAGTCCTGGTCGGGGACTGGGCACAGAGTTGGATGAAATCCTAGCTTGGGAAGCCGGTGATTGAAATCCTGGCTTGGAGGGCCAGGTCCTAGCCGGGAGGGCTAGGTTTGATGAAATCCTGGCTTGGAGGGTCAGGTCCTAGCCTGGAGGGCTAGGTTGGATGAAATCCTAGCTTGGAGGGTCAGGTCCTAGCTTGGAGGGCTAGGTTGATGAAACCCTGGCTTGGAGGGCTAGGTCCTAGCTTGGAGGGTTAGGTTGAAGTCCCAGTGAGTGAAATTGGGCACGGTGTCTTGGTCTGGGGGACTAAGAACGAGTCAGAGAAGGGCTGGAAGCTTGTTCTCGTGACTTAGAGGAGATTTGACCTTTCTTGGATCGGTCTGGTAACCAATCAGGAAAGTTGGCATGGTGCTCCCTCGTGGATCGGTCTGGTGACCGATCCAGCTAAGTCTGATCGATCTGGTGACCGATCAGGGAGCATACAGTGAGATTGGGAACTTACTGATCGACTCCTGATCGGTCTGGTGACCAATCAGGGAGCATACAGTGAAATTGGGAACCTTATGTTGGTGCAGGAAGCACCATATCGAACCTGGTTTTGATATTGGCAAAGGATTCAAAGTTAAGTTTATTTGTGATCTAACGTTGTTCACTGAGTGTGCAGAAAAAGCCCTAGCGAAGGACTGCTAGGCACCTGGCGAAGGACTGCCAGTATCCAAGCCCTAGCGAAGGACTGCTAGGCACCTGGCGAAGGACTGCCAGTATCAAAGCCCTAGCGAAGGACTGCTAGGCACCTGGCGAAGGACTGCCAGTATCCAAGCCCTAGCGAAGGACTGCTAGGCAACTGACGAAGGACTGCCAGCATCCAAGACCTAGCGAAGGACTGCTAGGCGCCAGGCAAAGGACAGCTTGGGACTAAAGCCCTAGCGAAGGAATGCTAGGCACCGGGCGAAGGACAGCTCGGCATCCAAGCCCTGACAAAGGACCGTCAGGTAAAAGTCCAACCAAAGGAGCGGTTGGCATCAAGTACATTCTCCCGAGAGGAGTAGGTGAGGACGCGTTCCCCGTCGAGGGAACAGTAGGCGTCGGTTCGATCTAGGGCTCCATTTTGGAGACCAAAGTTAGAACCAAGACAGCTAAGGCTGTATTAATAAATATTTTATTGTTGCATTGTGTTTTGGACTAACCCTGGATGCAGGACCGAAGGAACGTGTGTCTGCAGCTCAGAAAGCCTCAAAGGAGAGAGGCAATGGCTGAGTAGGGCGCCCGGAGTGTCCCGGGCGCCCCCAAGGTGCATACAAAACAAGTCAAAGAAAAAAGGGTTTGAACAGCTGCTGGGCGGGGCACCCCCGTGCTCCCGGGCGCCCCCGCTGCTCCCGGGCACCCCCAGCGTCCCGGGCGCCCCGATGCGCATGCCTCGAACCAGAAGCCATCGAAGCCAAGCAGATAACGCTTGACCCGGTCAATCCGGGCGCCCCGGTCAAAGCGGATCCAGAGGATAGACGCTGACCGAGACCTTTGCGGATCAAAGGCCACGTGGGGGGCGACCCCGACGTCCCGGGCGCCCCCAGGCCCTATATAAAGGACCCTCGACCAAGGCTTCAATAATCAATTCTTTCAACGCCTCAAAGCTCTTCTACGCTCGTGCCTTGCTCCGGAAACACTCCAACTCGAGCCGACGACGTCCCGCTGCCCCAAAAAAGTCAATACACTCCGGACGTCGGTAACGAAGAGTGCAATTCTTTATTATTATTTTCGTACACTTACTTTGTAACCAAATTCTGTAACTATTATTGCATTTCATATAGAATTGCCCAAAGTAAACGGTCGACGACCGTGGGCCTTGGAGTAGGAGTCGACACAGGCTCCGAACTAAGTAAAATCGACTGTGTCTCTGTGTTGTGTTTATTTTTACTTCCGCTGTGCAATTGCTCTTTACGAAATTCCGAACGATTTTCGATATTCACCCCCCCTCTATCGGTTCTCTCGATCCAACAAGTGGTATCAGAGCGGGGAAGTTCAAACTTGGTGCAACCACCAGTTTGAAAGTTTTTCGGATTTACGAAATTTTTTATCTTATTTCTTTTCCTTTTTTAATCAACACCACTACATCTTTTCCGCCTTTTACGTCTTTTTCAATTTTAAATTTTCATATTTTCACCATAAGTCTGATTTGATAAAACGAACAATTTTTGAAAATTTATCATAAATTTTTTAAAAATATTTTTCTCGAAATTCGTGCTACTTTAATTCGAGCAAATTTTTTTTAACGTTAAATTCTTACTTTTTCATTATTAATCAGAATTGACAAAATCAATATTTTTCAAAAATTTGTCATAACTTATTTTTATTATTTTATTATTATTTCGCCTCGAAATTCATGCAATATTTTTTTTGGCTATTTCTTCCTTCTCCCGCACTACTAATCCAAGACCAAGTCTTGGTACACGTTTGTTGTTTCTTTTTGTGTGCAAGAGGTTATTTTAAATGGCCAACCAAGAGTGGAACAGTGCTCGTCCACCGCTATTCTCCGGCGAGAACTTCAGCTTTTGGAGAAGACAAATGGAGTCCCTTCTGAAGGCCCACATGGACTTATGGCGGATCATCCAAACGGGATTCTCTCTTCCCGTAGAAGATGGATCATCGATCGCCTGGGACAAATTGGACGAATCAACTCTGAGGAAGATCGAGACCGATGCAAGGGCAACTGCAATCCTACAATGTGGTCTAACCAAGGAGCAACTCGAACTAGTAGGTCCATGCAGATGTGCTAGAGAAATCTGGGAAAAATTGGTTAACCTTCATCAAGAGATCTCAGATGAAGAAGAAGATCAGGTAAATTATCTTGCCCTTTCAGTCCAAGCACAAACAACCGAGTCAGAGTCTGAACCCGAATCCAAAATCGAACCAGAATTAGAAGACGAATTGACCGAGATGGTAACCGATTTCGAATTCTTTTCAAATTTAGATTTAAATAATCAAACAGATACTATAATGGTCGAGGAAGGTGTAAATTTTATTGCAGGGAAAACTCCTAAAGAACCACCAAAGAAGGAGCTTCAACCAGTACCCAAGTTTGACTCAGACACACAATCAGAAGATGAGCCTAGATCCGAGGCGGCAAGAATCAAGGGGGAGATTCCCAATAAGGAACCAAATGGTAAAAGTGTAAAATCAGATTTTAATCATGTAATTTGTTACACATGCAGGGAGAGAGGGCACTACCAAAGTGAGTGTCCTACTCGTAAGATTCGAACGACACCACCGACGGTGACAAAGGAATCAGTTCCAAAAGCACGAAAGAACAAAAGTCGCATTCAATGCTTCAAGTGCCAGGAGTTCGGGCATTACAAAAGTGAATGCACAAATAAAAGAGCTACCAAGAATGCCGTACAAACAATCAACAAAGGTAAATTTACAGTGTTTGAAAATCTGTTATTTACCTTGAATAATGTGATTGATTCATGTAACTTAATTAAAGCAAATTTCAGAACATTGAAACAAGAAAATGAAACCCTAAAACATAAGGTCAATAAGTTAGAAAATTTAATTCATAATCTTGCTGATTTCGAAAATCCGGAGTATTACTCCAATTGTGACCTTACCTAGACAATTGTTTGTTTTAATTATGTGTTTCTTTTTATTTCAGTTATTTATTTTTTTTGCTTAAAATTAGGAATGGTTAGTATAAGGACTGAACAAACTTAACTGAAACTTGACAACATAGTATTGGGTGGAGGTGAGATGATAGTACGTTAGGGAAACCAATTCTAATAAGATCAAGTTTACTTGATCTCTTTAGACTGGTGAAACTAGCCGAAGCTACCGATCCAAGACCCAAACTAGTTAGACCAGAAATTTTTCAAAGAATAATTTTGAAAATGAAATTTCATTAAAAGGCTTTGTCAAGGAAAGGGTGGATGATCCCATAAGGCTACGGCCAAAGAAGGCCTTGTGCCTCGCCAAGACCTGGAAGCCAATTTTTGAATTTCAAATTCAAATTACTTTTTGTCAAATTCAAATATAACACAATTTTCAGTTAAGTATAGATTAAAACTAATTATTTTTTGAATTAATCTAACTTTTCAAAATTAAAATATTTGTCTCACAAAACCCATAAGGTTAACATGCTTGGTCATGTAGAACTGGGTGAGACATCTAGGACTTATAAGCATAATTCGCTGTCTTTGTAAATAAAAAAAAAGTTTTCAAACGTTATTCAAAATTATCCTTTTTTTTCGGTTTACGGTACCCTACTCTTTCAATTCTAACATTTTTTTAAATTTCATGTTAAATATCTCAATAGACTTGTTTTAAATATAATCTAGGGCTTGTTTTGTTTTAGTCATTAATTGGTCAAACTTGGTCAAAATAGTCAACCCTAGTGAACCCTAGTCAACATAGTCAAACTTGCTCAACACTGAAATCCCTTAAGGAACTTATATAAAAGCTAAACTGTGTCAAATCTAAGGGGAGATCAAATTAAAAGAAGAAGTTTAAAAATACTATGTTTTCCAATAATCAATATTTTTTTAAATTGTGCTTTACAAAAACCATTATTATTTCAAAATGTTTTTCGAAAACAGGGTTTCTGCTCAAATTGAATTTACTAAAAATTATACCCTGCTAGTATTCAAAACTATCCTTTTGATGTTAGTAAACCCTAAAGACACAAAGGAAGGTCTACTTAATGATCTACAAGGACTCCAAGGATGTGTCAAATTTAGGGGGAGTCTAAACCAAAAGAAATTATTTCTAACATGTATTTTCCTTGGCATTTATCCTTGAAATTATTAAATAATTCTTTTGATATGAACTGAACCCTAAGAACTCAGAGGAAGAATACTTGTGGTCAACAAGCTTCCAAGGACTGTATCAAGTTTAGGGAGAGGTCAAATTAAAAGAGTTATTAAACATTTCTAAATAATATATTTTCATACACTATATTTTCAAAATTGTGTCGAAAACATTTGTCTTACAAAAAAAATATTATTTTAAAATGTTTTGTTTAAAATACCTTTTGAAATAATCTTTACTTGGGTTGAAAAATTTCCAGGACACTTAGGAAAATATCCTTGTAGTTAACAAGGTTCCCTAGGATTGTGTCAGACTGGAAAAGAAACCAAGTAAAGTATCATGATCTCAAAATAACATTAAACTCTTTTAAAATATTATGTTTAAAAGTACTTACATGCATACTTTTCAAAAGTACTTATATTTTCCAAAATTTGCATAATATCTCAAAATATAATGTTTTCAAAAGTTCTAATACTTTTCCAAGGCAATAGTGTTCTAAGTACGTGAATTTTCTAAAGACTTGGCTAAAAATACAAAATCCTTTTTCAAAATTGCACAATATCCTTCAAAGCGGAGTCTTTTTTAGTGCAATTTAATCTGTGTGCTTTCAAAATTATACTAAGTATTTTTATATTTTTAAAACTCATAAGCTCTGATCCACATAATTTTTCCTTAAATCTTTTTAAAAAAAAAAGTTCCTTATTGATATATGGCCAAGAGAGAGAAAATTTCAAATTTTATCTTGTTTTCACTAAGTATTCTTAAGTGCTTTAAAATTGGTCTAAGCATCTTTCAAAACCTCTAAAGCACTAAGTGCAGTTATTTTGAAAATATTTCTAAGTAAAATTTTTCTTAGTAAACAGATCTATGTTTCAGCAAAAACTTGTCTATTTAAAGTTTTCCAAGTAAAAATGATTTTTAATGCACAAAATATGTTCTAAGGAAAATTCTCTATGAGTGCAAAAGTTGAAACTTTTTAAGGAAAACTTGTTTTCAAAATGTTGGCTAAGTAAGTTACTGTTAAGTTTTTCTTGAAAACTATGTTACAAGTTTTTGCAAGCTTTTTCTAAAATATAAGTAGAAGAGTTATCACATTAAGGGGGAGCTTCATGTATTTTCAAAACATCCATTACTTTGAAAATTATGAAATCCATTACTTAAAGTTTCTTTTGAAAACTATGCTTTTGAACTCCTTTACTTAAATTTATTTTGGTAAAACTCAAACCTCCCTATTAGATACCTTGTTCACCCATGTTTATTTTTGATATATGTCAAAGGGGGAGGAAAGGTCAAAGTTAAGTATTATAACACAAGTACTCAGGGTTTTAGGGGGAGTATAAGAAATAAAGGTTTTTTTATGAGAAATAAAGGTTTTTTTTCAAATCTTACCTTGCGTTAGTAAATGTTATAAAGTTTTTACTTAACATTGAATTGTGTAAAATTGCTATACTTCATTTTTACATTATGTTCTTAACAGTTATAAAGTTTTTTACTTAACTTTGAATTGTGTTGCCATAATCAAAAAGGGGGAGATTGTTGGTGCAGGAAGCACCATATCGAACCTGGTTTTGATATTGGCAAAGGATTCAAAGTTAAGTTTATTTGTGATCTAACGTTGTTCACTGAGTGTGCAGAAAAAGCCCTAGCGAAGGACTGCTAGGCACCTGGCGAAGGACTGCCAGTATCCAAGCCCTAGCGAAGGACTGCTAGGCACCTGGCGAAGGACTGCCAGTATCAAAGCCCTAGCGAAGGACTGCTAGGCACCTGGCGAAGGACTGCCAGTATCCAAGCCCTAGCGAAGGACTGCTAGGCACCTGGCGAAGGACTGCCAGCATCCAAGCCTAGCGAAGGACTGCTAGGCCCGGCGAAGGACAGCTGACTAAGCCTAGCGAAGGATGCTAGACGGCGAAGACTGCTGGCAACTGGCGAAGGACTGCCAGCATCCAAGACCTAGCGAAGGACTGCTAGGCGCCAGGCGAAGGACAGCTTGGGACTAAAGCCCTAGCGAAGGAATGCTAGGCACCGGGCGAAGGACAGCTCGGCATCCAAGCCCTGACAAAGGACCGTCAGGCAAAAGTCCAACCAAAGGAGCGGTTGGCATCAGGTATATTCTCCCGAGAGGAGTAGGTGAGGACGCGTTCCCCGTCGAGGGAACAGTAGGCGTCGGTTCGACCTAGGGCTCCATTTTGGAGACCAAAGTCAGAACCAAGACAGCTAAGGCTGTATAAATAAATATTTTATTGTTGCATTGTGTTTTGGACTAACCCTGGATGCAGGACCGAAGGAACGTGTGTCTGCAGCTCAGAAAGCCTCAAAGGAGAGAGGCAATGGCTGAGTAGGGCGCCTGGAGTGTCCCGGGCGCCCCCAAGGTGCATACAAAACAAGTCAAAGAAAAAAGGGTTCGAACAGCTGCTGGGCGGGGCGCCCCCGTGCTCCCGGGCGCCCCCGCTGCTCCCGGGCGCCCCCAGTGTCCCGGGCGCCCCCATGCACATGCCTCGAACCAGAAGCCATCGAAGCCAAGCAGATAACGCTTGACCCGGTCAATCCGGGCGCCCCGAGCACTCCGGGCGCCCCGGTCAAAGCGGATCCAGAGGATAGATGCTGACCGAGACCTTTGCGGATCAAAGGCCACGTGGGGGGCGCCCCCGACGTCCCGGGCGCCCCCAGGCCCTATATAAAGGACCCTCGACCAAGGCTTCAATAATCAATTCTTTCAACGCCTCAAAGCTCTTCTACGCTCGTGCCTTGCTTCGGAAACACTCCAACTCGAGCCGACGACGTCCCGCTGCCCCAAAAAAGTCAATACACTCCGGACGTCGATAACGAAGAGTGCAATTCTTTATTATTATTTTCGTGCACTTACTTTGTAATCAAATTCTGTAACTATTATTGCGCTTCATATAGAATTGCCCAAAGTAAACGGTCGACGACCGTGGGCCTTGGAGTAGGAGTCGACACAGGCTCCGAACCAAGTAAAATCGACTGTGTCTCTGTGTTGTGTTTATTTTTACTTCCGCTGTGCAATTGCTCTTTACGAAATTCCGAACGATTTCCGATATTCACCCCCCCTCTATCGGTTCTCTCGATCCAACACCTTACTGATCGACTCCTGATCGGTATGGTGACCGATCAGGGATACTATTCAGATCGTTCTGGTGAACGATCATTTGTCGCAAGGTTCTCACTATAACTGATCAGGCTGGAGCCTGATCGGTCTACAAACCGATCAGGCCACACCCTGATCGGTCTGGTGACCGATCAGGAGGGTTGGGCTACGAACTTGGAAAGACTTGGATCGGTCTGGTGATCGGTCCCGGAGAAGTCGCGATTTTGGGTTTCTCACTGGGGACCGATCAGGCTGGAGCCTGATCGGTCTAAGCCCATCTTGATCGGTCTTGTGACCGATCAGGAGTCACTTTGATCGGTCCGGTGACCAATCAGTAGCTGACAACTTTAATTCAAAAGCGCTGTCAGACGTCTGAATGCGTGCTGATTCGCTACTGATTTTGTTCTGATATGTGATTCTCTGCTTATTTGCTGTGCTAATGACCTGCTAAGTGTGCAGATGACAGGGATGGATTCAAACACTCAAAGAGGGTCAATGGGAGTCTTTCCTTGGAGCATGTTTGTCCATTTCTTCTTCGCAGGAAACAACGGCTTCTGGTGCGAGCTGCAACGGCTGAGAAGCTGATGACCTGGGGCTCGACTGGAGGGGATTCAGTGAGTTCAGAGGAGGTCAGGGATAGCTGGGCTGTTGCAGGTGAGAAGCTGGCAAGTTCCAGAGGAGCGTCTGTGACCTGGCGATGCTGGCGATGCAAAGCAGGTTAAGCTGCGGAGTGGAGAAGGAGCTGACACAGAACTCTAAGTGAACTCTTCTCAACACTTATGCTCTTGCGACAACTTTGATCCATCTCTTTGAGCAAGCAACTGTGATTCTTGAGCAACATACTGATACTTGAGGACTTGGAAGAAACAAGGAGCTTGGCGAGTCCATTAGCAAGAAGACACGAAGAGCAGGTAGTTCTTGCGTGAGATCTGGGCTGAGTGGAGCTTGGTGAGGAGCTCGCTTGTGTTCTTACTGTCCTAAGTGATCTGTAAGCTTCCTTTGTGTCTCTGCGCTTTCATTCCATATACTTTGTTGAGACATTTGTGTGGAGAGGTTACTCCACCGAGAAAGAGGTGCTATTTGATATCCAGATTTTCGCGGCTTAATCTGCCGACGATCAAGGGATCACCCACCTTAAGGGTACGCCAAGGAGTAGGGGCAAGTTATCCCCGAACCTTGTAAACGATCCTTGTTAGCGTTTTTGGTTTGCTTTTCATTCCTGCAATTATACTCTGTTTGTATTTCTTCTGCTGTGCTACTAACCCTAACTGCAGAGAAAACCTAAAAGTGAAAGAAGTTTGTGTCTGGCTATATTCACCCCCCCCTCTCTAGCCATTCAAGTTCCAATAAGTGGTATCAGAGCTTGGGGCTCTGTTCAAGATGCTTAACATCCGAGAGCTGTCAACAATGGCTTTGAGAGAAGGTTTTAGCACCACTCGACCTCCCTTCTTTGATAGATCAGATTTTCAGTATTGGAGGTCTCGCATGGAGTACTACCTCAAGATCGACATCGGAATATGGTTCTCCGTGAAGGAAGGTTTCACCCCTCCAAGAGACGCAGAGGGAAAAGAGTTGGAGTCTTCACGGTGGTCGGCTGAGCAAACACGAAAAGGGGAAGCCGATGCGAAGGCGGTGGTGACTTTACAATGTGGAATGAACAAAGATCAACTAATCAAGGTTGGTCCATTTACAAGTGCAAAGGATTTGTGGAATAAGCTCATCAAACTCCATGAGGGTACCCGAGATTCAAGAATAGCCAAGAGGGACTTGTTCCTCAACCAACTACAAAATCTCTCCATAAAGGAGAGTGAAACGATAAGTGAGCTTCATAGTAGATTCAAGGAAGTCCTCAATGGTCTCCACTCTATTGATGAAAAGGTCGAGAACCACGACCTGGTGAGGTATGTGTTAAAAGCTTTTCCAAGGAATACTTTGTGGTCATCCATGGTGGATGCCTACAAGGTTTCCAAGGATTTGTCAATTGTAAAATTAGATGATCTATTTTGTGAAATGGAGCATCATGAAATGGCTAACAAAGGCCCCAAGGAGAAGGGGATTGCCTTAGTTGTAGGGGAAAAGACCAACAAGAAGAAGAAGGAGAAGAAGAAGGAGAAGGAGGTTTCTTCATCTTCATCCGAATACGAGTCCGAATTTGAGGAGGATGGCAGCGGGTCTTCTTCCTCCGAGATGGCCAACTTTGTTAGACGGATGATGAGGAAGAGCCGGCGCTTCAAGGGTAAAGGTAACCCTAGTGAAGTTAAAATTGATAAGTCTAATATTACTTGTTATGAGTGTAGCAAGAAAGGGCACTTCAAGAAGGACTGTCCAAGCTCAAGAAGAAGGAGGATAAATCAAAGAAGAAGAAGAATGCCTTGAAGGTCACATGGGATGAATCCTCCTCTAGTTCATCCGAAGAGGAGAAGGATGAAAAGAGTACACGCCATGTAACACTCATGGCTCTTGAAGGAGAGGAGAGCAGTGATTAATCCACCGACTCCTCAAACGCGGCTTCATCATCTACGGATAATAAAGAGGTAATCTCTCCCGAATTGGACAAATGCTATAGAACCATTGCATGTTTAACCGATTTATTGAAAAAGTCAAAACAAAAGGTTAAATCATTGAAAGTTGAAGTAGAACATTTGAAATCCTCTAAGGATGAGGATATTGATGATTTGCATGTAGAGATGTTAGAAGATGAAAACAAATCATTGAAGAGTGAAGTTGAGAGACTCAAGAGTGTTCTTGAGAAATTCTCAACAAGCTCAAAGACTTTAGATATGATTTTGAATGCACAAAGGGCTGTCTACAATAGGGTCGGTATTGGTTACCGACCCAAAGAACCATCATTTGTGTCCTTAATGTTTAGGACTGATGTTAGACCACTTAAGACTCCTAGGGTTCAAAGGAAAGTAGTCAAGGCATGGGTGCCTAAGTCTTGCATAATAGGTGCTTTAGGTCCCAAGATTTGGGTACCTAAATCTTCTATTTTTCGAATTGTGTAGGTTGTGATTGAGGGGGAGCATCTATCAACTTGGTTCATTGATAGTGGATGCTCCAAACATATGACCGGTGATAGATCCCTATTCACTACCCTTTAAAGAAAAAATAGAGGTAATGTTTCCTTTGGTAACAATGGTAGTCTTAAGGTTATAGGAATAGGAGACATTCAAATATCCGAATGTCTTAGGATTAAGAATGTCCTTCTAGTCAAGGGGATGACATTTAATCTCCTAAGTGTCAGTCAATTGTGTGATGCGGGTTACACAATTGATTTTTAATCAAGTCAATGTCTAGTTAGACAACATGACACATCTGACACGGTACTAGTAGGAACAAGGATAGATAACATTTACCAAGTTTCTTTTAAAAGTGCTACTAATGCTTTTGTTAAGTGTTTCATGTCAAGAGAAGATGAGTCCACCCTTTGGCACCGGAGACTAGCACACGTGAACATGAAGAATATCCGGAAGTTGGCCAACAAGGGATTAGTTCGTGGCTTACCAAGCATCAAGTATGAAAAGGACAAACTTTGTGATACATGTCAAATGGTTAAGCAAACAAAATCTGCACATAAAGGTAAAAGCACTGTATGTACTTCTACCGCTTTGGATTTACTTCACATGGACTTGTTTGATTGTAGCACTATAATATCCTTGTGTTAAATCCGACACTTTTGACTAGGTCCCGGTAATTTCCGGAGGAGTACCAGATAGGTTCCGGGGCTTCCGAGTCCTTGGACACAAACTTAGGGACCAAAATATATTAGGACTAATGGTTACAAGGGCTAATGAGTATATAACCTTAAACCCTAGGGGTGGACTTGCGATTTGTGTGTAAACTGCTGGACTAAACTGCAAAAAGGCCACCTTAAGAGCCGATTAGGGCTCACTGCTTTGGCCGCATTCGTTTCCTCTATAGCCGCAACACGCCTTCTTCGCCGCGTGCCCTAGTTCGTGGACGAATCCTTCTTCCTCTTCCATCGGCTTCACCCACTCGATCGCCGACCATCCCTCTCCTTCACGCGACGCCGGCTACCAGGGGTCTTCTTCTGGTTGATTAATCGGCGCTGCAGAGGGCCGACGCTCGATTGGGATTGTCATACGGAAAACGTTCATCGAGAGGTCGTCGCCGGAGGTAGCCAACAAAGCTACGATCTCCAACCACAATAGAGGTAAGCCGAGTTCATCAAGTCTTGATTCGTCTCCTGGGATTGATCTCGATATGGAGTGTTGATTTCATTGTGGTTTTCATTAGGGATCGCTGTGGCCCGTCCCAGTTGAGATTGGGATTTCAACCCCTTGGAATAGATCTAGGGTTCATAGAGGGATTGCTAGGAAGAAGAACACTAACCTGTCCTATTCTGATCAGCCGTGGTCAGTGCCTACTGGAGGTAAGGATCCAAATCCCTGATTGGTTTGTACCTATGTGGATGATACAGCTGCGATTGGAGTTGATTCATAATCTATTTAAGATATTCGATTCTGTGTAGAACTTGGTTGTGGGAAGTGTGTTGCTTCTTCTGTAAGGGGCTGACTCTGTGCCATACACTGTTTGGAGCTCGCAGTGATCGGCAGATCTCAGGTAAATATTTTCCTCTAGCCACCGTGACTTAGTTATGGAGTTGTCTAATGAACTGTGTGGTTAGATGAATTAGTTTAGTTCAAATGGATGTGTGGGTTTTGAAGCCAAGTTATGGGCTTTAGGATTATAATCTTGATTAAGTTATATTAGAAGAATTATATTGAACACTGTTAGTTGATCCATGGATGGTTAGTTTGAGGATAGGTTTAAGTTGAAATTTAAACCTAATAAACTAAGCTAGATGAACTGGGGTGTGAAATAACTTCAAATGAATCTAAACCTTAATTACGTGGGCTAATTAAGAACCAATCAGTTAATTGGATAAAATTAACTAAAAAGGGAATGATTAAGTTAACCCTAGTTTGGTTCAGGGAGTAATTAGAAACCTTTCATTTAATTAGAGGTAATTAGATGAAAAGGAAATGATTTGGTTAACCTTGGTTTGGCTTGGGGATTTATTAGCTAGCTATAATTTGTATAAAAGCTAATTAAATACATCCTTATACAGGAGTTTTATTGGATTATTGACGGGTGGTTCTTTCTGCTTGATACAGACTTCACCTATTTGGAGACGGGTACCTTTTGACTTATCTTTTCTGATATTGTCATATTGTTATGCATAGACTGTTATAGATAGCAGTAAGATTATACGCTATCCTGGTTTACTAGGCTTGTTCTGGATACTTGTTGTTTATCCCTGAGTTATTATGCTGACAGTTCCATACAGTCTCACGTATTGTCATATCTATATGTATGCTTAGATATCGTGATGTATCTCTTGTATTTGACATTGAGGGATCAGTAGTTACCGGCTAGTATACCTTGTAGGTTACTTGTATTTCCTGTTATAGGATTCAGACTGGGACTTAGTATACTGAGGACTTGGTGAGGGAGGTATGTGTACCTATCATACACCATCTTTGCATTGTTGCATGCCGGCGATCAGCGACTCCCTTGTGGTTGAGCCTATCGTCTTCCGGTACACGATATGCGCACACGACCACTCATGGGTTAGTGGATACCGTAGGGTGTGTGCATTTGCCCTGTATTGCTCCGTTCGGCCACTATTTGGAGGGTGGGTCCGGGCGTGGTAGCAGCCAGGGATCCCTTCTCGTACTGAGCCACGAGGAGATGAGAGCTAGACTCCCCCATTGCTTGGGGTAGGAGCGGAGTCTCCACCAGCATCCTATCCACCCGGTCACTCAGGAGCAGTGATAGCAGGGTGCGTACAGTTGTCATAGCTCTACCCTCTCAGACGTCACCTATGACAGGTGTACGATGATCTGACTGGTGTCAGGGGTGACACATGTCATTGCACCATGTGCATATTTTGCATCGTGCATTGTTTGCTGCACTTGATTTCTGCACTTGTTTGACATGCATATACTGGAGACTTGTTATCTAAGATTATATGTCTATTGGTGTTCCATTGGTATTTATTACCCTCTTTTCAGGTTAGATGGATTCTGGTATGTATTTACCTCAGTATTTTCAGTACTAGTCTTTCCCTACTGTTGATATGAGACTGTATTAGCGGAACTCTTATTGTTAGTATAACTTTCTATGCATATCTATTCTGGGTATCCACAGAGTTCCTTTGGACTCACACCGTTGGTTATTTTCCTTAATTTCAGGTTGATGTCTGCCAGGAGAGCCCTAGCCGCCAGTCCCCAGCTCGAGAGGAGCTCTGCTTCGTTTTATTTTATGTTGATTTACGATTATGGACCCTGTGTTATGTACTTTGCTTCCGTTGCCATGTTTTGGACATGTATTCATGTTTTATTTGATGGGATTGTACTTTTGAGTCCTATGTTGGACTTCGTGGGGTTTTGGCTTTGTTCCTGCCCCCTGGCAGCTCAGGTGAGTTCGTATTTTGGTTTTACGATGGTTATAGTTATATATCCGTTGTTTCTACATGGATTTGAGGTCTGAGGCCTTTTAACTGCGTGGTTGTGCTATTTGTATCTATGTATGTGTATAAATTGTCCGCCGGACAGGGGAGGTGCTGTCCGATTTCTATTGGATCAGCGGCTCCAAGGTCTCGGGGCGTGACACCTTGAATGGTAGTACATATTATTTTGTGATCATTGATGATTTTACTAGATGTACATGGACCTATTTTCTAAAATATAAGGACCAAACCTTAGATATTTTTATTTCATTTTGTAGAAGAGTTGAAAATGAAAAATCATCAACAATTAAAACAATAAGAAGTGATCATGGAGGAGAATTCCAAAATCAAATATTTTTAGAGTTTTGTCAAGAGAGAGGGTATAGACACGAGTTCTCTACTCCTAGAACACCACAACAAAATGGTGTTGTGGAGAGGAAGAACCGGGTCTTACAAGAGGCTGCACGAAACATGCTTAATGAGTACTCATTACCAGGGTACTTGTGGGCCGAAGCTGTAAGCACAGCTTGCTACGTGCAAAACCGAGTCCTCATACATAGATTTCTAGGAAAGACTCCTCATGAACTATGGTTTGGAAAACCACCTACAGTTAAACACCTTAGGGTGTTTGGTTGTAAGGTGTTTATTCTAAACACTAAGGACCACCTTAAAAAGTTCACAGCAAAAGCTGATGAAGGGATACTAGTCGGGTACTCCCTCATTAGCAAAGCTTACCGAGTCTACAACAAGAAGTCTGGAATAGTTGAAGAGTTTTCTGATGTTGTTTTTGAAGAAATTCCAAAAGCAAATGATCAACCAAAAGATGTCGAAGGAGTTCAATTCGAACTTAGGAAACTAGGTTTGAATGGAAGTCCAAGTGTGGTAGATGGTGGTAATGAGTCTGATGACGGTGAGCCTAGGCAACCCATAGATCAGCCGGATCCTGAGGCTGAGCCGGTGTCTAGTGAAACCATCCAAGAAGCACCACCAACACCAAGGCAAACTAGGTTAGCCTCTAGCCATCCCCAAGACCAAATTGTTGGAGACAATCATCATGGGGTTAGGACTAGATCATTCTTTAGGAATGAGGCTAATGAAGTTACCCTAATTTCCGAAATTGAACCTAGAAAGATTGACAAAGCATTAAATGATCCCGATTGGATCATTGTCATGCAAGATAAACTAGGTCAATTCGAAAGAAGTCAAGTATGAGACTTAGTCCCTAGACCTAAGAAGACCACCATTATTGGAGCCAAATGGGTCTTCAAAAATAAGTTGAACCATAAGGGAGAAATCATAAAAAACAAGGCACGCTTAGTAGCTAAGAGCTACAGTCAAGATGAAGGCCTTGATTACGATGAGACCTATGCTCCCGTGGCACGATTAGAGTCCATCCGGTTGATGCTTGCATTTGCAGCACATCGTGGTTTCAAGCTCTATCAAATAGATGTCAAATCGGCATTCCTAAATGGTTTAATAAGAGAAGAGGTCTATGTCGAACAACCTCCGGGGTTTGAGAGTTCCGAATTTCCAAATCACGTGTTCAAGCTTAAGAAGGCGCTCTACGACCTTAAACAAGCACCCCGAGCTTGTTATGAGCGGTTGTCGACATTTCTCATAGAAAAAGGTTTTGTGAGAGGACAAATAGACCCTACACTATTTCTACAGAGAGATGGTGACAATATATTTGCAGCCCAAGTATATGTCGATGACATAATTTGTGGCTCAAATAACAAGGGCTATTTGAATGAATTCATTGGCTACATGGAGAGTGAATTTGAAATGAGTCTAGTGGGAGAGTTGACTTTCTTCCTTGGACTTGAAATCAAGCAAACTCGTGACGGAATCCATGTGCACCAATCAAAGTACACACAAGAGATGCTCCGAAAATTTAACATGAGTGATTCAAAGGAGGTTACCACTCCCATGGCTACAAACACACGGTTAGACAATGATGAGAGTGGTAAACCTGTTGACCTAACTCAATACCAGAGCATGATAGGTAGTTTGCTATACCTCACAGCTAGTCGACCTGATATACTTTTCGCTGTGGGTATGTGCATTAGGTATCAAGTTTATGCCAAGGAATCTCATTTAATTGCTGTCAAGAGAATTTTGAGATACCTTAAGGGCACAATTGGAGTTGGTCTTTGGTACCCTCGTACCGAGTCATTTGACCTAATTGGCTACACCGATTCCGACTATGCTGGGTGCAAGTTGGATCGGAAAAGCACAAGTGGGGGCTGCCAATTCCTAGGATCATCATTAGTTAGTTGGTCAAGTCGGAAGCAACATTGTGTTGCTCTCTCCACGACCGAGGCAGAATATATCACCATGGGAGAGAATGTATCGCAATTGTTATGGATGATTCATTCACTAGAGGACTATGGATTAAGCTATAAGGGTGTGCAAGTGTTGTGTGACAACATAAGCACAATCAACCTAACAAAGAATCCAGTCCATCACTCTAG
This sequence comes from Boesenbergia rotunda, assembly GCA_024364735.1. NCBI lineage: Eukaryota > Viridiplantae > Streptophyta > Magnoliopsida > Zingiberales > Zingiberaceae > Boesenbergia > Boesenbergia rotunda. The sequence continues at coordinate 72,480 of JAGFNQ010002045.1, read as the reverse complement.
AACCAAGCATATTGAAGTGTGCCACCACTTCATTAGAGATCATGTTACTAGAGGAGATATTGTACTCTCACATGTAGAGTCCAAATCGAACCTAGCGGGCATTTTCACTAAACCACTCACCGAGAATGAGTTTAGCTTCTTACGAAGGAAATTAGGAATGTGTCGTGCTTCATAGAATTAAAAAGTGTTCAAAACCCTTCATGATCAGTTCAAATTGTTGGGAACAATTATTGGGTAACTTGGGGACATCTCACACACACTATAACGTTCAACAAAACGTTTTTATTTGCTAGATATGGGGTGAGATGCTAGGATCAACCTAATTACTCAAAATGTCAATGCATCCCTTGAGAAATTAGGTTGACGAGACAATAATCACTAAGTTGACCAAGTATGGGGAAAACCAATGCATAACATATGTGTACTTGGCTCCATGATCATACTTGGACAATCCAATCAAGGAAACTTGATTGGAGACTTTATTTTGATACAAACTTGGTTAAATATTGAATGGATGTTTGTGTTTGCATTTGACTCCACTTGGGTGGAGCAAATTGATTTGTCAAGACCATAAGGACCTTTGATCCGTGTTCAGGGATCAATTATAGTCACAGGAACACCCCGAAGATCATAAATCTTCCATCTGATCACATCAGAATTCGATAGGAAGTCTGAAACTGAAGTTTCAGACTCGTATCAGAAAATTTCTGATACCTGATCGGTCCACCGACCGATCAGACATAGGGCTGATCGATCCACAGACTGATCAGTGTTGGTGCAAGTTGCATCAATGATATTCCTCTTTAAGTGTTTTAATGTTTGACAATACACTTAAGTCAGTGATACATTGAACAGACAAAGGGGAGTAAGAGAGAAGTAACCAAAGCTGAAGAAAAGTCCTAGTTAATCTAGGTATCATAACCCTAAGACCTAGCGAAGGGCTGCTAGGCACCTAGCGAAGGGCTGCTAGGTATCATAACCCTAAGACCTAGCGAAGGGCTGCTAGGCACCTAGCGAAGGGCTACTAGGTATCGTAACCTAAAGACCTAGCGAAGGGCTGCTAGGCACCTAGCGAAGGGCTGCTAGGCATAGAAGACCTAGCGAAGGACGGTTAGGCACCTGGCGAAGGGTTGCTGGAGAATGAAGTCTTGGTCCGTTGAACTGATCAAATAAACCAAGTGAAGTCAAATATCATGTTTTCACAAGTACTTATGTCTTTCAAAGCCTAATATTCTTTCAAAAGTACTTAATTTTAAAATAAAAAAAAATTTGTATTTTTCAAAAGTACCTACTTTTTTCAAAAAACTCAATAAATTTTTTCAAAGGTATTTATCTTTCTTCAAAAATAGCTTACAAGTACCTATTAGTACTTGCAAAATATGTATTTTTCAAAATATCATTTTTCAAAACTGCTCAATCTATTATTTTTCAAAAGTAGTTGCATGCCTCAAAGATCATCCTTCAAAATATTTGGCATTAAGATTGTCTAAGTTGTCTAAGTTCAAAATACTTAAGTATTAGTTTTATGCTATGCTTTCAAAATTTTATACTAAGTATTTTCAAAAATACTCTCATTGTTGGCGCAAGTATTTCTGTTTATTTTTGATGTATGACAAAGGGAGAGAGATGTGTGCTTAAGTTAGAAAAAATTTTTCCCCGAAGATAAAAAATGTAGTTTCAAAACCTATATCATTTTTTTTTCATTTTTACCCCAAGGATAGTAAGTTAGCCCCTTTAAACCTATCTAACTTAAGTTATTGTCAAACATCAAAAAGGGGGAGATTGTTGGTGCAAGTTGCATCAATGATATTCCTCTTTAAGTGTTTTAATATTTGACAATACACTTAAGTCAGTGATACATTGAACAGACAAAGGGGAGTAAGAGAGAAGTAACCAAAGCTGAAGAAAAGTCCTAGTTAATCTAGGTATCATAACCCTAAGACCTAGCGAAGGGCTGCTAGGCACCTAGCGAAGGGCTGCTAGGTATCATAACCCTAAGACCTAGCGAAGGGCTGCTAGGCACCTAGCGAAGGGCTGCTAGGTATCATAACCCTAAGACCTAGCGAAGGGCTGCTAGGCACCTAGCGAAGGGCTGCTAGGTATCGTAACCTAAAGACCTAGCGAAGGGCTGCTAGGCACCTAGCGAAGGGCTGCTAGGCATAGAAGACCTAGCGAAGGACGGCTAGGCACCTGGCGAAGGGTTGCTGGAGAATGAAGTCTTGGTCCGAGGGACTAAGCAACTTAGCTGAGCGATGACTAAGGACAGGAGTAGAGACGGGTCAGGGTTTGGGCGTCTCGAGGTCCGGAGGTATCGAAAGCTAAGCAAAAGTCCACCCGAAGGGCTAGGTGGCAACCGTCTCCTGAAAGGAGTAGGTGAAGGGCGAGTTCTCGGGGATAGGAACTCGTGCCGGTTCGACCTAGGGTTTCGTGGAGATCCGAAGTCAGAACCAAGTCCTTAAGGCCAATATTATATGTATCTATGCTTTGTGTTTGTGGATATTGCAGGTACCAAGAACCAAAGACAAAGCAAGCTTGATGAAGGCCCTAACCAGGGCGCCCTCATGCACCAGGGCGCCCTGGTCAACATTGGTTCGTTGCTGCGAGTACGAAGCAGTGGATAAGCACTGACTGGGTTCAAGATGGGCGCCCGGAAGTTCCGGGGCGCCCTGGTCAAAGCTGTTATCAGCTGCGGCGAGGTAGACGCAGGGATAAAGTTTGACCGAGTCTTCCGGGGCGCCCCCAGCGTCCAGGGCGCCCCCAGGAGGCCTATATAAGGGGCTTCGACCCCTCTGCTTCAGACACGACTTCCAAGTGCTGTTCTGATCATTCCGACCAACGACAACGTGCTAGAAACGAGGCTCTACGACCGGGAGGCTCCAGGAGGAGGTGCGCGGCACTTCGTAGGTCCAGATTGGCCGAGCTTCATCCTTGTCTTGTTGGTTTGCATTTTGTTAATTACCGTACTTAATTTTTCTATATTATTGCGTGTAATTGTACACTGTAAGACGGGTTTTCTCCGCCTCCGGAAATTCCGGAAAGGAGACCAATAGTGGACTCACGCCGAGTACATAGGCCTTGGACGTACTGACCCTGGGGGGTTGGGAACCAAGTAAATAATCCCGCTGTGTCCTTGTATTATTGTTTTCTTCGTTCTGTTTGTTTTCCGCTGCTACTAACTCTGAATCTAGAACGAAGATCCGAAAGTTTCTCCGAAAGTTTTTAACGGTCGATATTCACCCCCCCCCTCTATCGACGGCACCGGTCCTACAATTGGTATCAGAGCCGAGCCGCTCTTCACCAGACTAACCGCCGACGGAGCAACGACGCCAGGAGTTGAGGGGGAGCCCAGGGGTGAATCAGGTACATTTTTTTAATGTCTAATTTTAAATCGCATATTATTTGTTTCACATGCAGGGAGAGAGGGCACTATAAAAATTAGTGCCCTACTCATAAAAATCGTTCATCACCGGCGGCGAAGGAGGCACCAGCACCAGGAAACCGGAGGGACAAAAGCCATATCAGATGCTTCAAGTGCGAAAAATACGGGCATTACAAAAACAAATGTCCGACGAAGGTACGTAAGATTTACGTTCCAAAAATTTTAAAAGTTCCTGCATTGTCTTTAGATAATTCAGTTAATTTTTCTAAATTAGATTTACTGCATAGTAAAATTAATATTTTGCATGAAAAAGTAGAAAATATAGACATGACTAAAATTTCAGAAATAATTACTTAATTCAGAACATTAATTTAGCAATTACTAAAATAAATTATGATAATTTTAATTCAGATAAATCTGATAATTTTTCAGATAAATCTGAATTCAAAAATTCTAAGAACAAATCTGAATTCAAAAATCTTAAGGATGATCCTAAATTCGAAAATCCTTTAGATAATTATGAATTCAAATTTGAAAATCCCTTGTATAATTCTAAATTTGAATTTGAAAATTCTAAATTTAATCCAGAATTTAATTCAGAAAATCTTAAAGATAATCCAGAAATTAATTCTGAAAATCTTAAGGATAATTCTAAAGATAATTATAAGGATAATTCTGAAGATGATATCTCTTTAGATAATAATTTAATTATCCCCTTAGATAATCCTGAAACCTTAATTAGTGGCCCAATTTACACCACCTACTGTGAGGATATTGAAAAATCTAATCTTAAAGAGGATATGGAACTATCCAAGATTAGGGCCATAATCAATAAAAATTACAAAAACTCAAATAAATCAAAATTATTAGAAAAACTTGAAAAGAAAGATAAAGATGAAGAAGAAATTTTTGAAATAATGAAAATGATGAGTTTAAACCCACAATTATTAATTAATCATTATAATCTTAATAATTCAATTAAATCTTAAAAATTCAATTAAATCTTGAATAATTCAGATTAATTCTAATTAATTAAATTAAATATAACTAAATTCAAATTAAATTCAAATTAAATTAAATTAAATATAACTAAATTCAAATTAAATTTAAATTAAATTCAAATTAAATATTAATTAAATTCAAATTAAATATTAATTAAATTCAAATTAAATATTAATTAAATTCAAATTAAATAATGATTAAATTCAAATTAAATATTAACTAAATTCAAATTAAATTCAAATTAAATATTAATTAAATTCAAATTAAATATTAATTAAATTCAAATTAAATATTAATTAAATTCAAATTAAATATTAATTAAATTCAAATTAAATATTAATTAAATTCAAATTAAATATTAATTAAATTCAAATTAAATATTAACTAAATTCAAATTAAATTCAAATTAAATATTAACTAAATTCAAATTAAATTCAAATTAAATATTAATTAAATTCAAATTAAATATTAATTAAATTCAAATTAAATATTAATTAAATTCAAATTAAATATTAATTAAATTCAAATTAAATATTAATTAAATTCAAATTAAATATTAATTTAATTCAAATTAAATATTAATTAAATTCAAATTAAATATTAATTAAATTCAAATTAAATATTAACTAAATTCAAATTAAATATTAATTAAATTCAAATTAAATATTAATTAAATTCAAATTAAATATTTATTAAATTCAAATTAAATATTAATTAAATTCAAATTAAATATTAATTAAATTCAAATTAATTAAATCAATTAGGGCCATAATCAATAAAAATTACAAAAACTCAAATAAATCAAAATTATTAGAAAAACTTGAAAAGAAAGATAAAGATGAAGAAGAAATTTTTGAAATAATGAAAATGATGAGTTTAAACCCACAATTATTAATTAATCATTATAATCTTAATAATTCAATTAAATCTTAAAAATTCAATTAAATCTTGAATAATTCAGATTAATTCTAATTAATTAAATTAAATATAACTATATTCAAATTAAATTCAAATTAAATTAAATTAAATATAACTAAATTCAAATTAAATATTAATTATATTCAAATTAAATATTAATTATATTCAAATTAAATATTAATTAAATTCAAATTAAATATTAATTAAATTCAAATTAAATATTAACTAAATTCAAATTAAATTCAAATTAAATATTAATTAAATTCAAATTAAATATTAATTAAATTCAAATTAAATATTAATTAAATTCAAATTAAATATTAACTAAATTCAAATTAAATTCAAATTAAATATTAACTAAATTCAAATTAAATTCAAATTAAATATTAATTAAATTCAAATTAAATATTAATTAAATTCAAATTAAATATTAATTAAATTCAAATTAAATATTAATTAAATTCAAATTAAATATTAATTAAATTCAAATTAAATCTTAATTAAATTAAAATTAAATCTTAATTAAATTCAAATTAAATCTTAATTAAATTCAAATTAAATCTTCATTAAATCCTAATTAAATTTAAACTAAATCTTAATTAAATTCGAATTAATTAATTCAAATAATTCAATTAAATTCGAATTAATTCAAATAATTCAAATAAATTCGAATTAATTCAAATACTTTAAGTAAAATTCAATTAAATTCAAATTAATTCAAATAAAACTTAATTAATTCAATTTACTCCAATTGAAATTTGACTTTAAATTCAAACATCAATTAATTCTTAATTAAATCCATTTAAAACTTAAATAATATATACTCGAACTAAAACTAAAACCTTACCCAAACCGCAACAATTAAAATTAATAAAATTAAATATGTCAAAGTGGGTTGACATATTCACCGGTTCACTCGACATGTATCAAATCGGGAATTTGATACATTTTAGAAACTTAAATAAAATTATTTGACTTGTTTGACTCATGCACAACTGCCATGACATGCATCTGCTATTCTTTTAAAATATATGACATGTCATTCATATTTAAATTTTATGCATATATTAGAACGGCTTTAGGAAAAAGAATAATTAAAACTTGATCAACCTAGTATTGGGTGGAGGTGAGATGATAGTACGTTAGGGAAGCCATCTTGGCGGAACTAGCCGAAGCTACCGATCCAAGACTCAAACTAGTTAGACTAGAATTTTTCAAAAAGTAATTTTGAAAATAAAATTTCATTAAAAGGCTTTGTCAAGGAAAGGGTGGATGATCCCATAAGGCTACGGCCAAAGAAGGCCTAGTGCCTCGCCAAGACCTGGAAGCCAATTTTTGAAATTCAAATTCAAGTTACTTCTTGTCAAATTCAAATCTAATACAAGCTTCGATTAAATCTTAGAGTTAATAATAAATTAAGAAAAATTATTCAAGCATCTCACAATACACCTATAAGGCAATCATGCTTGTTGTATTGATACATCTAACATAAGTGAGATGTTAAGGACTAATAAATTGAAAATTATTTTTCAAAATTATTTTTCAAAATTATTAGAATATTTTTCTAAAAATATATTTTCAAAATAGTGTTTCAACATAATAATGTTTTTATGGAATTCATGCTTGTCTGATTGAATATACATATTATACATTTTTTAAAATTATATCTTTTCAAAATTTGGTTGACTCACGCAATTAGACACAAGCCTCTTAGGACAACACTAAAGTTCCTTAAGGCACTTAGATAGAGTCAAACAGTATCGGATACAGGGGGAGTATTTTTTTAAAATTACACTGTAAAAATTACTATTATTTGAAAATACTTTTCGAAAACTGAGCTTTAAATCGTTATCACTTGTATTTTTTGAAGAAGGTTTATGTTATAAAATTTATCTGTCTTATTTGATTTTGATAAACCCTAAAGACACAGAGGAAGGTCCACTTCATGATCTAAAAGAACTCCTAGGACGGGTCAGTTTTAGGGGGAGTCTGAGTCAATATTCTGATAAGTATTAAATTATTTATTTTAAAAATTATTAGAATATTCTTTTGATCTGAATCAAACCTTAAGACTCATAGGAAGAGTACTTGTGGTCAACAAGCTTCCCAGGACTGAGTCAAGTTTAGGGGGAGGTCAAATTAAAAGAATTATTGAATATTTCAAATGTTTTCATGCGCGGTATTTTCAAATCCTATTGAAAACATAAGTATTATTTCAAAATGCTATCTATTTTTTTAAAAAAATTAATTTTTTTTAAAAGATTCATCTGATTTTGATCAATTTGAAATAACATCTTGAGTTTGAAAAATCTTCCAGGACACTTAGGAAAATATCCTTGTAGTCAACAAGGTTTCCTATGATTGTGTCAGACTGGAAGATAAACTAAATCAAGTATTATAACTTTAAAATTTTTACTTTTTTTTCAAAATTAATTATTCTGTGACTTATGAAATTTTTGAAATAATAGTTACTTGGGTTGGAAAATTTCCAGGACACTTAGGAAATGTCCTTGTAGTCAACAAGGATTCCCAGGATGGTGTCAGACTGGAAAATAAACCAAGTGAAGTCAAATATCATGTTTTCACAAGTACTTATGTCTTTCAAAGCCTAATATTCTTTCAAAAGTACTTAATTTTAAAATAAAAAAAATTTGTATTTTTCAAAAGTACCTACTTTTAAAGTACCTACTTTTTTCAAAAAAACTCAATAAATTTTTTCAAAGGTACTTATCTTTCTTCAAAAATAGCTTACAAGTACCTATTAGTACTTGCAAAATATGTATTTTTCAAAATATCATTTTTCAAAACTGCTCAATCTATTATTTTTCAAAAGTAGTTGCATGCCTCAAAGATCATCCTTCAAAATATTTGGCATTAAGATTGTCTAAGTTGTCTAAGTTCAAAATACTTAAGTATTAGTTTTATGCTATGCTTTCAAAATTTTATACTAAGTATTTTCAAAAATACTCTCATTGTCGGCGCAAGTATTTCTGTTTATTTTTGATGTATGACAAAGGGAGAGAGATGTGTGCTTAAGTTAGAAAAAAATTTTCCCCGAAGATCAAAAATGTAGTTTCAAAACCTATAGCATTTTTTTTTCATTTTTACCCCAAGGATAGTAAGTTAGCCCCTTTAAACCTATCTAACTTAAGTTATTGTCAAACATCAAAAAGGGGGAGATTGTTGGTGCAAGTTGCATCAATGATATTCCTCTTTAAGTGTTTTAATATTTGACAATACACTTAAGTCAGTGATACATTGAACAGACAAAGGGGAGTAAGAGAGAAGTAACCAAAGCTGAAGAAAAGTCCTAGTTAATCTAGGTATCATAACCCTAAGACCTAGCGAAGGGCTGCTAGGCACCTAGCGAAGGGCTGCTAGGTATCATAACCCTAAGACCTAGCGAAGGGCTGCTAGGCACCTAGCGAAGGGCTGCTAGGTATCATAACCCTAAGACCTAGCGAAGGGCTGCTAGGCACCTAGCGAAGGGCTACTAGGTATCGTAACCTAAAGACCTAGCGAAGGGCTGCTAGGCACCTAGCGAAGGGCTGCTAGGCATAGAAGACCTAGCGAAGGACGGCTAGGCACCTGGCGAAGGGTTGCTGGAGAATGAAGTCTTGTTCCGAGGGACTAAGCAACTTAGCTGAGCGATGACTAAGGACAGGAGTAGAGACGGGTCAGGGTTTGGGCGTCTCGAGGTCCGGAGGTATCGGAAGCTAAGCAAAAGTCCACCCGAAGGGCTGGGTGGCAACCGTCTCCTGAAAGGAGTAGGTGAAGGGCGAGTTCTCGGGGATAGGAACTCGTGCCGGTTCGACCTAGGGTTTCGTGGAGATCCGAAGTCAGAACCAAGTCCTTAAGGCCAATATTATATGTATCTATGCTTTGTGTTTGTGGATATTGCAGGTACCAAGAACCAAAGACAAAGCAAGCTTGATGAAGGCCCTAACCAGGGCGCCCTCATGCACCAGGGCGCCCTCATGCACCAGGGCGCCCTGGTCAACATTGGTTCGTTGCTGCGAGTACGAAGCAGTGGATAAGCGCCGACTGGGTTCAAGATGGGCGCCCGAAAGTTCCGGGGCGCCCTGGTCAAAGCTGTTATCAGCTGCGGCGAGGTAGACGCAGGGATAAAGTTTGACCGAGTCTTCCGGGGTGCCCCCAACGTCCGGGGCGCCCCCAGGAGGCCTATATAAGGGGCTTCGACCCCTCTGCTTCAGACACGACTTCCAAGTACTGTTCTGATCATTTCGACCAACGACAACGTGCTAGAAACGAGGCTCTACGACTGGGAGGCTCCAGGAGGAGGTGTGCGGCACTTCGGAGGTCCAGATTGGCCGAGCTTCATCCTTGTCTTGTTGGTTTGCATTTTGTTAATTACCGTACTTAATTTTTCTATATTATTGCGTGTAATTGTACACTGTAAGACGGGTTTTCTCCGCCTCCAGAAATTCCGGAAAGGAGACCAATAGTGGACTCACGCTGAGTACATAGGCCTTGGACGTACTGACCCTGGGGGGTTGGGAACCAAGTAAATAATCCCGCTGTGTCCTTGTATTATTGTTTTCTTCGTTCTGTTTGTTTTCCGCTGCTACTAACTCTGAATCTAGAACGAAGATCCGAAAGTTTCTCCGAAAGTTTTTAACGGTCGATATTCACCCCCCCTCTATCGACGGCACCGGTCATACAATCAGGAGTCGGCTTGATCGGTGCAATTAACCAATCTAGCTATTTCGCGAGAATGTGTCAAAACTTTCTGTGTTGGCCTGGATCGGTCCCCAGACCGATCTGGCCCCCTGTGGTGATCGGTCCACCGACCGATCAGGAGGGTCACAGAAAATCTCACGAACCTACTGTTCGCTCCCTGATCAATCGGCAGACCGATCAGGGGCTTGCCTGATCGGCCTCCCGATCGATCCGGACCAAGCCAGACCGATCAGGCTGGAGCCTGATCAGTCTGGGCGCTCCTGGATCGAACGGTGATCCGTTCAATCGCATTAAATTTTGGTTGGTGGATCAGTCTACCAACCTATTAACTCCCTCTGTGCCTCACTTCCCAAGCCCTAGCGCCGAAACCCTTCCCCTCTTCCTGCATGAGCCCCTGAGATTTCAACAAGGAGATCTTTGTTCCCTGCGAGTGTGTGCGCAAGATTCTTCTTCCTGTGCGTGAGCTCTGCTTCCTACGAGTTCTCGCATCCTGCAACCAGCGAGCTCTCTGTCTGCGCAAGGTTTCTTCCTGTGTAAAACCTTCTCCCGTACCCTGTGGAGTTGCGGTTTTCTCCATCTGCGAGTGCTGTTGGAGTTCTCCTTTTGCTCCCGAGATTTCTCTTCTCGTGCACAAGTTTTCAGCAAATCTCACCCAAATGGCACCAAAGTGAGCTTTTTGCTTTCAATTGTAACTTGATGATTACTCCATAAATCATGTTCTTTTCCTAACCATAATGTTTCATTTTGTTGTTTATTTTGGTGTTTGCCATGAACTTGTCATGATCTGGCGTGCCTCGACTATTGATCAAACCCTATTCGATTGATTAAACCTATGTTCATTTGATCATTTTCTGTTATGATTAATTTGATCAATGTCTTACCCTTATGTTCACTTAATTCTTCTATGCCGTGACCAATCTTTTTATTGATCAAACCTTAACCTTGTGATCCTTTAACTTGTGCCATGATTATCAACATGTGTCGTGATCTTATCAATGTTCGATTTACTTATATTGATCCAATCTGTTGCCATGATCTCTATCCGACATTAGAAAATCCTCCAAAGGTAAAGAACCAGTTAAGGGAACCTCGAAGGGCAAAAGCCCTTCGTCTTCTGCATCCTCCCATAGGTCTCCACCTCCATGTGATCCACGGTTTCCCAATAGTCACTTCGAATTATTCTTTCACAATCACACCTTCAAACACATGCCCTGTCGGACTGTGGACAGAGCATTCATTTATGAACATTGTCCGTCGGTACGACATATCATTAAGCATTACGAGCTTCAATCCATTCTCTTTCTCGAGCGGTCGATCAACTTTGATTTAGTCTCCGAATTTTATAACAACATGGTCAGTGGAGCGGGTTCGGGGTATAGGACCCGAGTCGTCGGTATCAACCTCAATTTTGATTTATCAACTTTCACTGCCTTCCTTGATTGTCGACGTTCGGATAATGATTTTCCACTCTACCCTTATCTTCCGGATCCTCTACCGGTTCCCTTCGATAGAGTCACTCCTGACTCTATCTACGAGTACTTTTTCGGCCATCCCAGGCCAGGGGGTCCCGGTGAGCTCGCTGGTGATTTCCCCACATTTGCTGCTCTCCGTCTTTCCCTCGTTGATTATGTCTTGTTTAAAATTATCACTAACTGTATGATACCTATTACTTCGAAGCACTTAGACGAAATTCGCTCATTCCACTGCTTGATGCTCTACGGGATGCATCAGCAGTTAGACTTTGACATAGTGACTACCATCTATTTCTCCATCATCACCAACAGCCAGATCGACTGTCAGACAGTTTATATGCCTTTTGGACATATCATTACTGCCTGGCTTCATTCGGTCGGCATCGATGTATCACAGGGCAGGATCGTGCTGATGGTTCGGCAGGACTGCCGACTTGACCAACGCACATTGGCCCAGTCTGACATTATTGTCAGACCGCAGGGGCTGAGGTGGAAGGATAGGAGAGGTGTGGGGGAGTTACCTAGGGCTGCCCATTTTCAGATACCCGCTGCTCCGGCCTTTCATCAGGAGCCGCCTATTGCTGTAGAGGGCCACTATGAGTACGAGCCGGATCCCGATCTCCGCTGGCAGGTTGCGGAGCTAGAGCAGACCATGCAGCGCGAGTTTCATATCTCCGAGCTCTGGCGTCAGGAGGTCTGGTCTGAGTTTCGGGCCTTCGATCACCGATTACTCGCGCTAGAGTCTGACGTCTTAGGGATTCGGTCCCAGCAGCAGACATGGTATGACGAGTGGCGCCATCATACGTTTCCTGGAGCTGCACCCTCCAGCAGCACTGCACCAGGGAGCTACGTCTCTATTGATGATTCATCTGACGATGATCCTGCTGGGGATTGACTATGGCTGTACTCTGATCTTACTTTCATGATTAGTGATGTCTTTGACGATACTTTGATGCATTGCTATGCATCCAACTTTGATCTTACTGGATGATGTACTTGACTTTACTCTGATGTTGTGTGATGCATCTGACATTATGCCTGATTTCTATATATGGTTACTATCTTATGTTTATGTTGTTTACCTTCATGATTTCATGCTATTTGATTATGATTTCATGCTATGATTTCATATGATGCATATGATTGGTTTATCATGCTCTATATTTATCATATGTGCTCATATACCCTTAAAATTCAATCATATCTTTGTCGTTTTGGGAGAACCCCTAGGTTTGAGGGGAAGTGTGTTTAAACTTAACAACCAGTCTACACCCTTTCCGGTGTATGACAAAGGGGGAGAGTGTGGTTTGGTTAAGTTTAGGACTACTACGAGTTTAACTGTTGTAGGGGGAGGATCCTGATTCTCCTACGATTCTGAAATTTGGGACAATTGAATTCAAATTCCTAAACATAATATCGGGTTGTCAAACAACAAAAAGGGGGAGATTGTTGATGCAGTCTGACCCTGATTATTGTTTTGGTGTTGACACCGATTTTAGTTTAGGTTAATGAGATGATTGAGATTAAGTCCTGGTCGGGGACTGGGCACGGAGTTGGATGAAATCCTAGCTTGGGAAGCTAGGTGATTGAAATCCTGGCTTAGAGGGCCAGGTCCTAGCCTAGAGGGCAAGGTTTGATGAAATCCTGACTTGGAGGGTCAGGTCCTAGCCTGGAGGGCTAGGTTGGATGAAATCCTGGCTTGGAGGGTCAGGTCCTAGTCTGGAGGGCTAGGTTGGATGAAATCCTGTCTTGGAGGGTCAGGTCCTAGCTTGGAGGGCTAGGTTGATGAAACCTTGGCTTGGAGGTCTAGGTCCTAGCTTGGAGGGTTAGGTTGAAGTCCCGGTGAGTGAAACTGGGCACAGTGTCTTGGTCCGGGGGACTAAGAACGAGTCAGAGAAGGGCTGGAAGCTTGTTCTCGTGACTTAGAGGAGATTTGACCTTGCCTAGATTGGTCTGGTGACCGATCAGGGAAGTTGGCACGGTGCTCCCTCGTGGATCGGTCTGGTGACCGATCCAGCTATATCTGATCGGTCTGGTGACCGATCAGGGAGCATACAGTGAGATTGGGAACTTACTAATCGACTCTTGATCGGTCTGGTGACTGATCAGGGAGCATACAGTGAGATTGAGAACCTTACTGATCGACTCCTGATCGGTCTGGTGACTGATCAGGGATACTATTCAGATCGTTCTGGTGAACGATCATTTGTCGCAAGGTTCTCACTATAACCGATCAGGCTAGAGCCTGATCGGTCAAGAGATAACCTGATTGGTCTGCAGACCGATCAGGCCACACCTTGATCGGTCTGGTGACTGATCAGGAGGGTTGGGCTGCGAACCTGGTAAGACTTGGATCGGTCTGGTGATCGGTCCCGGAGAAGTCACGATTTCGGGTTTCTCACTAGGGACTGATCAAGCTGGAGCCTGATCGGTCTAGCCCATCCTGATCGGTCTGGTGACCGATCAGGAGTCACTCTGATCGGTCCGGTGACCGATCAGTAGCTGACAGCTTTAATTCAAAAGCGCTGTCAGACGTCTGATTACGTGCTGATTCGCTACTGATTCTGTTCTGATATGTGATTCTGTTCGCTGGGGACCGATCAGGCTAGAGCCTGATCGGTCTGAGCCCATCCTGATCGATCTGGTGACCGATCAGGAGTCACTCTGATCGGTCCGGTGACCGATCAGTAGCTGACAACTTTAATTCAAAAGCGTTGTCAGACATCTGATTGCGTGCTGATTCGCTACTGATTCTGTTCTGATATGTGATTCTCTGCTTATTTGTTGTGCTAATGACCTGCTAAGTGTGCAGATGACAGGGATGGATTCAAACACTCAAGGAGGGTCAATGGGAGTCTTTCCTTGGATCAGGTTTGTCCATTTCTTCTTCGCAGGAAACAACGGCTTCTGGTGCGAGCTGCAACGGCTGAGAAGCTGATGACCTGGGGCTCGACTGGAGGGGATTCAGTGAGTTCAGAGGAGGTCAGGGATAGCTGGGCTGTTGCAGGTGAGAAGCTGGCAAGTTCCAGAGGAGCGTCTGTGACCTGGCGATGCTGGCGATGCAAAGCAGGTTAAGCTGCGGAGTGGAGAAGGAGCTGACACAGAACTCTAAGTGAACTCTTCTCAACACTTGTGCTCTTGCGACAACTTTGATCCATCTCTTTGAGCAAGCAACTATGATTCTTGAGCAACATACTGATACTTGAGGACTTGGAAGAAACAAGGAGCTTGGCGAGTCCATCAGTAAGAAGACACGAAGAGCAGGTAGTTATTGCGTGAGATCTGGGTTGAGTGGAGCTTGGTGAGGAGCTCGCTTGTGTTCTTACTATCCTAAGTGATCTGTAAGCTTCCTTTGTGTCTCTGCGCTTTCATTCCATATACTCTGTTGAGACATTTGTGTGGAGAGGTTACTCCACCGAGAAGGAGGTGTTATTTGATATCTGAATTTCTGGGGCTTGATCTGCCGACGATCAAGGGATTGCCCACCTTAAGGGCACGCCAAGGAGTAGGGGCAAGTTATCCCCGAACCTTGTAAACGATCCTTGTTAGCATTTTTGGTTAGCTTTTCATTCCTGCAGTTATACTCTGTTTTGTATTTCTTCCGCTGTGCTACTAACCTTAACTGCAGAGAAAACCTAAAAGTGAAAGAAGTTTGTGTCTGGCTATATTCACCCCCCTCTCTAGCCATCCAAGTTCCAACAATATATGCACGATGCCCACTAATGGCTACTCGATATCCTCTTCCTCGAGCTCTAGTGGTCTCCTCAAAATCTATTGAGCCAACTTGTTTTACATAGGTAAATAAGGAACCGAATTGGCATAGTGCAATGGCTACAGAATTTAATGCACTTCTTCGCAATGGAACATGAAGCTTAGTTCTATGCACTCCGTTCATGAATGTTGTGAGCTCTAAATGGATATTCCGTCTTAAGCATCAAGCTAATGGTTCTCTTGAACGGTATAAAGCTCGACTTATAGCCAAAGGATTTCGTCAACAACCATGTATTGACTTTAATGATACATTTAGCCTAGTCATCAAAATTACATCTATTAGATTATTATTATTAATAGTTATTAGTTCTAATTGGTCTATCCGTTAATTAGACATTTCTAATACATTTTTTCATGGTATTCATGAGGAAACAGTATTTATGGAGCAACCACCTGAGTTTATTCATCCATAATTTCCATCTCATGTTTGCCACCTCAAGAAATCTTTGTATGGTCTTCAGTAAGCTCCTTATGCATATATGGTTTCATCGATTATCTAAATGGTTACAGGCTCAAGGATTTTCTGGATAAAAACTAACTCCTCTCTGTTTTACAGACATAATGATGGATCTATGATATTTTTTCTTATTTATGTGGATGACATTCTATTAACTAGCAAGATCAAAAGGGCATCGAAAAGCGCGCCATAAAGGTTTACTATATGTAGGGATTGATGTAGCATGCCTAGGTAGCGGCCTGACCTAGCTACCTGCCATGGTAGGACGGGGGAGGGAAGAGTTCCCTCGGTAGGGGGTCCTGATTGGCTGGGAACGTCTCTGGGGTCAAGGACATCTTTTTCTGAACTTGAAGTGCTCGACAATGCCTCAGAAGCAACCCCCTTTATGTGGATGGACTGAGAATTGTCGGCCGCCTTCTTCTTCTCCTTGGGAGCCTTTCGGTGAGAGCGATGAAGATGCGTGGACACCTCTTTGCCTTAGGGAACAGCCGGAGGGTCGACCGGGAGAGCTGGGGTGTCGGCAACAGAAAGGGGCGTCTCAACGACAGGAGAAGAAGACCCCTCCCACACGCCTGAGGATCGTGAAGTCGCATCCTCGGGGATAGCCGAGCACAAAAACGCTAGAGATGAGCCTTTCTTCAACTGCTTGAGGGAGCGATCCCTTTGCGATCGACACTCCCGATGCTTCTGGCACTGCTAGGCCTACAGACGACTCCCCCACCATCTCGTCACCCTAGGTGGGGATTCCTACGGGGGTCGAAGACACTGAGCCCAGGACCAACGCCTATTCGGTAACCTGGTCCCACTTCAGGAGCTTATTCATCATGAGGGAAAATATAATGTCGCATGCAAAAAGAAAAAAAACAAGAGGGCATCAGTCAGCAGTAACCAGGAACTGTACCAGGTATGAAATAACTTACAAAGGCTGAAGCTGAGAGGTATAATTTTCAGACTAATCTCGGCCCGATAGAGGAGCTCCTCGCACTGCACCAATTGAAGTTCATGGAATTCCATCCTGACCAGGATACCCTTGGCTCTTCGATATCCCAAGTCCTATTGGAAGTCGCCAAGGTCCGGGATAGGAGGCAGGTTCTCCGTCTAGTGGATGTGGCTGAAGGGACGCTCGAGAAGCCAGATATAAAAAAATCTCTCCTTCCATCCCTTGTGAGAGGAAAGGAGGCCCCTCAGAAATCTGTGGTCAGGACGGGCGGTAAAGCTAAATGCCCCCCTCCCCCCGAAACCCAACTGGGACAAAAAAGAAATGGAAGAATCGGGGGGTCAGAGGAATGTCAAAAAGCTTGAAGAGGACGAGGGCCCCGCTCATTTGGGCGAAAGCGTTCGGAGCCAGTTGTTGGAGCGGGATATGGAAGTACTAGGCAACATTCATGAAATCAGGAGGAATAGGGAAGCAAAGCCCTAGTTCTAGTTGTCCTAGAAAGAAAGTGTAAAAACCCTCACAGGTGGTTGACCTGAGGTAGGGACCCTTACCTCCCAATCTACCGGGATACCGTATTTCTGGCAGGCAGCCTAAAGGGATTACGACCTAACTTTGGAAAAGATAGTCTATTACCACTTGGAATGAAATCCTAATCCTTTCAGGGAGCACTCGTCGTCGCCTGAGGACTTCTTTTTCTTCTCCATCGGACCCGTGGAAATAGAATAAGGGAAAAACAAGATGAAGGGAGACTTACTCTCGTCGAAAGGACGCGGCGGCAAGACGGATAGCTAAGCAAGGAGAACTCTTGACGGCAGATAGGGTGAGGAGGCCGCAGAGGGTCATTGCACCCGCTTTTATAGTGTTGCAACACATCCCTCTGAGCAATAGGAGAACAGAACGTTGGTGGCATTAACGGGCTATCTCGGGGAACGGATAGCCCTTACTGCCGTCGCTTCGTATAGCTCATAGTACGTATCAAGAAGATATCGTCACAAAACGGGGAAGAGACACGTGGCCTTGTTACATACGCTAAGCAACCGCGTCGCCTTGGCTGTCGCAAAGTTTGCAGAGATACGGGGCATGTTCAAAAGACCAGCCAGAGTCCCGAAGACTCACTGGATATATCTTAGGGCCCTCATGGGCCGCCAGCGAAGCAGTAGAGGACTAAGAGAAAAACAAAAACTGACAAGGCCCAGCTTCTTCACCACCACGGTAGTCCGATTAGTTAGCTACACTTCCTTCGATCAGACTTGAAGAGAGGGACTTGTGATAGGATTGAAGAGCCCGGGGCAAGCATGGGGGATGAAGAAGCTGCGTGGCGCGGTACATCAGATCGTAACAACCCGGGCCTCGGGACCCCCCTTTGGGGGGACACGCCCGGGAGGCTCAACTAGAAGACTCCCCTCGGGGTCACCCCGAGGGGTGGGGCCCCGAGTGCACCTCGGGATTTGCAAGAGCTCGCGCTCACCAGGGCCAAAAGGCCCCGAGATCACCTCGGGAGGCGGAGCCCCAGTGACGACCGACCTCAAGTACTGACCCCCCCCTCCTTGCTTACGGATAAGCATCCCTGTTATAAGGGGTCATCACGACCCTTAAATATCGCAACGGGTCGAAGCGTAATAACGGCGCAGACTGTTTCAAAAGCTATCCAGTAACCGCCGAAAGAAGGGGGCAACGTGGCTCAAATCACGGAGACGTGACATAGATCGAGGGAGCATGCCTAGTCCACCTCCATCAGTATAAAAGGTAGCTCAGCCCCTCCAGTAAGGGGGGTTATGCACTGTCCTTACTTAGGATTTTTCTCCTTCCCCGTTGCCTTCATTCTCCATCAAGATCCTGACTTGAGCATCGGAGTGGACTCCGTCGGACAACTTCCAGTGTGTCCGCTAATGCTCGTGTTAATCTCGCAGGGAAAAGAGTTCCTCCCCTCCACAGAGACTTCTACAGGGGCAGAACCTCGGTGACTAGCCATCGATGACGATTCCTTCTAGAACATCAGGTATTTAAGCCTTCCATTCAATTAATCCTAAATATGGTTAGTTTTTTTGAGAATATAATCAAAATTTAAGATCAAAAATATATAGAAAAGAGGAGAAAGATATCTCCATTGGTATAAGATTTTTTATAGAACCCAAAAATAAATCACAAGGATTTAATCCTAAAGCGGATAATATCATATCATCGTCCTAACAAGTGGTTTAAGAGTTGTTCCGGAAGGGAACGACGCGGACGACGAGTCATCAAAGAGCAGCCCACGAGGACGGTAACGGGGAGAAGATGATCATGTCCTGCGAGATTAACACGAGCGTTAATGGGAACACACCGAAAGGTTTTCCGACGGAGCCCACTTTGACGCTCAAATTAGGAATGTGAATTCTTCTAGGAGGACAACGAGGAAGTAGGATTTTGTTAAGTTCGGAAAGCTTACCCCTTACTTGGGTGCCGAAGCACCTTATATATCTGAGGGTTTGATATACGTGTCTCCACGTTCTCCTCCACATTCCTTATATTGGTGCAAAAAGCATCAGACATAAACAGTCAACCTCTGGTGTTTCGATGTTTGGTAATATACTAAGGTCTGGTCAAAGTGATCAAGGGTTAACCAAACATGACCTAATATTTGGTAGAGTAAACCTAGGCTTGATCAAGTTTAACCAATGGGTTACCCAAACAGGATATGATGTTTGGTAGAGTTATGAGAACCCTGGGTTGGCCAGTTGACCAAGGGATTAAGCCAAACAGGACTTGATGTTTGGCAGAGAGATTATAATCATTTGGACTAAGCCAAACAGGACTTGATGTTTAGCAGAGAGAAGACTAGTTAGGATTAAGATGACTAGCAAAGAAATCTTTATTGAGGAATGAAATCCTGGTGAGTGAAGCTGGGCAAAAGTCCTGGTGAGTGAAGCTGGGCAAGAAGTCTTGACGTGCAGGGTTGTGCATGAAGTCCTGGTTCGGGGAATCGGGCACGAAGTCCTGATCGAGGGTTAGGCACCGAAGTCTTGGTCCAGGGGACTGAGCACGAAGTCCTAGTCGGGGATCGGGCAATGAAGTCTTTACCAAGCAAGGACTATAGATAGAAGTAGAGACGGGTCGAGAATCGGACGTCTCGAGATTCGAGAGTCTCGGAGGCCGAGCACGATGTCTTGGTCTGGGGGACCGAGCAGAAGACTTTGTCGAGTAGGGATCACGGACAGAAGAAGGGATGGGTTGAAGATTGGACATCTTGAGATTTGAGAGTCTCCGAGGCCGAGCACGAAGTCTTGGTCCGGGGGACCGAGCAGAAGACTTTGCCGAGCAAGAATCGCTGACAGAAGTAGGGACGGGTTGAGGATCAGATGTCTCAAGATCCGGGTTCTTGGAGGCCGAGCAAAAGTCTAGCCGGAGGTCCTGGTTGGTAAAAGGTAGCTTCTCCAGAGTGGAGTAGGTGAAAGACGTGTTCCTCGGGAGGGAACAGTAGGCATCGGTTCGACCTAGGATTTCAGTAGAAAACCAAAAGTCAGAACCAGATAGCTCTAGCTGTCAATCACTAAGGCATAAGATTGTTTGTTTGTTTGTTGTGTGTTTTGTTGTCTTGCAGGTACCTGGAGTTGAAGGCAAAATAGGAGAACAAACGCAAAACAAACAAGAGGTTGGGAAAAGGGGTTCCCAGACTCCTGAATGAATTCAGGCGCCTGAAACCCAGGGCCTGAAGCTTCCCAGGCGCCTGAGTGCTCGTAGGAGCTTAGGAAGCAGACTTTATCCCAGAGCCGAGTTCTCTAGTTCGGATTAGATTTGACCGCTTGTGAGGTGCCCTAGAAGCTATCAGGCGCTCAAGAACCATGTATAAAAGGGGTTTCGACCCCTCAGCTCAGGACAAAAAGTTTCCCATCTGCTTATTCATTCTGTGCAAAGCAAAAGCGCTAAGTCAAAGCTTTGCGACCAAAGAGGCTCCAAGAGGAAGTGCACTGCACTTCAGACTTCCGGATTGGACGGATCTTCATTTCTGTTGGTTTGCTTTTAGTTTACAAGTTGCTTTTTAATTTATCTTTTTGTACTTGTAATATCAAACTGTAAGACGGGTTTTCTCCGCCTCCGAAAATTCCAGAAAGGAGACCACTAATGGACTCACGCCAAGTACATAGGGCTTGGACATACTGACCCTGGGGGTTGGGAATCAAGTAAATAAATCCCTCATGTATACTTTGTTTATTGTCTTTACTTTTATTATTCCACTGTACTACTAACGATTTTTTACGAAGTTGATCGAACGAACGACTTAAAGACGAAACGAAGCAGAAGTCGATATTCACCCCCCCTCTATCGATGCCACTGATCCCACAATTGGTATCAGAGCAGGTGGCTCTAATCGAACTCACCACCAAAAGAGCAAGAAGGCCAGAAATTGAGGGGGAGCCAAGGGTGAATAAGGTATATTTTAATTATGTCTATTTTTAAATTTCATATAATTTGTTTCACGTGCAGGGAGAGAGGACATTACAAAAATAAGTGTCCTACTCGTCAGATTCACACGTCACCACCAGCGGCAATGGAGGTACTAGCGCTAGGAGTCCAAAGGGACAAAAGTCATATTCAGTGTTTCAAGTGTAGAAATTATGGGCATTATAAGAAGCAGTGTCCAGACTGGAAAATAGCCCGATTCACAATGCCAGAAAATGCGACGAAGATAATGGAGGTACAAAAAGTTAATTTCTGTAAAGGTATTTTTCAAATTCCTATAAAGTTAGATAATTTTTCTGATAATTTAGATAATTATGTTGATTTTCCTATTAAGTTAGATTATTTACACAATAAGTTAAACAGGTTACATGATAAATTAGCTGATAACAAATCTAATTTAAATATAGATAAAATTAATATATTGAATATCAACTCCTTGATTTCTAATATTAATGCACAATNTCAAAGATTTTTAGAATTTTGTCAAGATAGAGGGTATAGACACGAGTTCTCCACTCCTAGAACACCACAACAAAATGATGTTATAGAGAGGAAGAACCGGGTCTTACAAGAGGCCGCACGAAGCATGCTCAATGAGTACTCATTACCGGGGTATTTATGGGCTGAAGCTGTGAACACAACTTCCTACGTGCAAAACCGAGTCCTCATCCATAGATTTCTAGGGAAGACTCCTCATGAACTTTTGTTTGGAAAACCACCTACAGTCAAACATCTTAGGGTGTTTGGTTGTAAGGTGTTTATTCTAAACACCAAGGACCATCTTGGGAAGTTCACAACAAAAGCTAATGAAGGGATATTGGTCGGGTACTCCCTAGTCAGCAAAGCTTACCGAGTCTACAACAAGAAATCTAGATTGGTTGAAGAGTCTTCTGATGTTATTTTTGAGGAAATCCCTAATGCAAATGATCAATCAGAGATGTCAAAGGAGTTCAATTCGAACATAGAAAACTAAGTTTGGATGGAAGTCCAAGTGTTATAGATGGTGGTGATGAGTCTGATGACGGTGAGCCTAGACAACCCATAGATCAGCCGGATCCTGAGGCTGAGCTTGTGTCTAGTGACACCATTCAAGAAGCACCACCTACACCAAGGACAACTAGGTTAGCCTCTAGTCATCCCCAAGACCAAATTGTTGGAGATATCCATCATGGGGTTAGGACTAGGTCATTCTTTAGGAATGAGGGTAATGAAGTTGCCCTAATTTCATAAATTGAACCTAGAAAAATTGACGAAGTATTAAATGATCCCGATTGGATCATTGTCATGCAAGATGAACTAGGTTAATTCGAAAGAAGCCAAGTATTGGACTTAGTCCCTAAGAAGACCACCATTATTGGAACCAAATGGGTCTTCAAAAATAAATTGAACCATAAGGGAGAAATCATAAGAAACAAGGCACGCTTAGTAGCCAAGGGCTACAGTCAAGTTGAAGGCCTTGATTACGATGAGACCTATGCTCCCGTGGCTCGATTAGAATCCATCCGATTGATGCTTGCATTTGCAGCACATCGAGGTTTTAAACTTTATCAAATGGATGTCAAATCGGCCTTTCTAAATGGTTTAATAAGAGAAGAGGTCTATGTCGAACAACCTCTGGGGTTTGAGAGTTTCGAATTTCCAAACCACGTGTTTAAGCTCAAAAAGGCGCTCTATGACCTTAAATAAGCACCTCAATCTTGGTATGAGCAGTTGTCGACATTTCTAATTGAAAAAGGTTTTGTGAGAGGACAAATAGACCCTACACTATTTCTACGAAGAGATGGTGACAATATATTTGTAGCCCAAGTATATGTCGATTACATAATTTGTGGCTCAAATAATAAGGGTTATTTGAATGAATTTATTGGCCACATGGAGAGTGAATTTGAGATGAGCCTTGTGCGAGAGTTGACTTTCTTCCTTGAACTCAAAATCAAGCAAACCCGAGATGGGATCCATGTACACTAATCAAAGTACACTCAAGAGATGCTCCGTAAATTTAACATGAGTGATTTTAAAGAGGTAACCACTCCCATGGCTACAAACACAAAATTAAACAATGATGAGAGTGGTAAACCTGTTGACCTAACTCAATATCGGAGCATGATAGGTAGTTTGATATACCTCACAGCTAGTCGACCTGATATACTTTTTGCTGTGGGTATATGCGCTAGGTATCAAGTATGTGCCAAGGAATCTCATTTGATTGCTGTCAAGAGAATTTTGAGATACCTTAAGGGCACAATTAGAGTTGGTCTTTGGTACCCCCGTACCGAATCATTTGACCTAATTGGCTACATCGATTCTGACTATGCTGGGTGCAAGTTGGATCGGATGAGCACGAGTGGGGGTTGCCAATTCTTAAGATCATCACTAGTTAGTTGGTCAAGTCGGAAGCAACATTGTGTTGCTCTCTCTATGACCGAGGCTGAATATATTGCCATGGGAGAGAGTGTATCACAATTTTTGTGGATGATTCATATGCTAGAGGATTATGGATTAACCTACAAAGGTGTGCAAGTGTTGTGTGACAACATTAGCACAATAAACCTAACAAATAATCCAGTCCATCATTCTAGGACCAAGCATATTGAAGTGCATCACCACTTCATTAGGGATCATGTTGCTAGAGGAGATATTGTACTCTCACATGTAGAGTCCAAATTGAACCTAGCGGACATCATCACTAAACCACTCTCCGAGAATGAGTTTAGCTTCTTACGAAGGGAATTGGGAATGTGTCTTGCTTCATAGGTTTAAAAAGCATTCAAAACCTTTCATGATCAATTCGAATTGTTGGGAACAATTTTTGGGCAACTTGGAGACATCTCACACAAACTATAAGGTTTAACAAAATATTTTTGTTTGCTAGAAATGGGGTGAGATGCTAGGATCAACCTAATTCCTTAAAATGTCAATGCATTCCTTGAGAAATTAGGTTGACGAGATAATAATCATTAAGTTGACCAAGTATGGGGAAATCCAATGCATAATATATGTGTACTTGGCTCCATGATCATACTTGGACATTCCAATCAAGGAAACTTGATTGGAGATTTATTTTGATACAAACATGGTTTGAATTGATTGAATGTTTGTGATTGAGGTTGACTCCACTTGAATGGAGCAAATTGATTTGCTAAACCCATAAGGACCTTTGATCCTTGTTCAGGGATTAATTATAGTCAAGGAAACACCTCTAAGGTCGATAATCTTCTATCAAATCGTATCGAAATTCATAGGAAGTCTGAAACTGATGTTTCAGACTCGTGTCAGGAAATTTCTGAAACCTGATCGGTCCACCGACCAATCAGACATAGGGTTGATCGGTCCACAGACTGATCAAGAGTCGGCCTGATCGGTCCAGTTGACCGATCCAGCTATTTCACGAGAAATTGTCAAAACTTACTGTGTTGTCCTGGATCGATCCCCAAACCGATCTAGCCCCCTATGGTGATCGGTTCACCGACCGATCAGGGGGGTCCCAGAAAATCTCATGAACTTTCTGTCCGCTTCTTGATCGATCGGCAGACCGATCAGGGGCTTGCCTGATCGGTCACCCGACCGATCAGGACCAAGCCAGACCGATCAGGCTGGAGCCTGATCGGTGTGGGTGCTCCCAGATCGAACGGTGATCCATTCGATCACATTAAATTTCGGTTGGTGGATTGGTACACCAACCTATTAACTTCGTCTAAACCTTACATTCCCGAACCCTAGCGCCGAAACCCCTCATTTCTTCCACTTGCGCGTGCGATCTTCACCCTGTGCGTGTGAGTTCTTCTTCCTGCGGTTGGTGTTCTCAGCAACTCCTTCCTGCGAGTTCTTTCGAGCTCTCTTCTGTTGGTGCAAGTTGCATCAATGATATTCTCCTTTAAGTGTTTTAATGTTTGACAATATACTTAAGTCAGTGATACAATGAACAGACAAATGGGAGCAAAGGAGAAGTAACCTAAGTTGAAGAAAAGTCCTAGTTAATCTTGACATCGAAACCCTAAGACCTAGCGAAGGGCTGCTGGGCACCTAGCGAAGGGATGCTAGGCATCAAAACCCTAAGACCAGGCGAAGAGCTGCTGGCCACCTAGCGAAGGGGTGCTAGGCATCAAAACCCTAAGACCTGGCGAAGGGTTGCTGGGCACCTAGCGAAGGACTGCTAGGCATCAGAACCCTAAGACCTGGCAATGGGCTGCTGGGCATCTAGCGAAGGGCTGCTAGGAGTCTAAGATCTAGCGAAGGACTGCTAGGCACCAAGCGAAGGACTGCTTGGTAACGAAGACCAAGCAAAGGGCTGCTAGGCACCTGGTGAAGGACTGCTAGAGAATGAAGTCTTGGACCAAGGGACTGAGCAACATAGCAGAGCGATGACTAAGGACAGGAGTAGAGACGGGTCAGGGTTTGAGCGTCTCGAGGTGCGGAAGTATCGGAAGCTAAGCAAAAGTCCACCCAAAGGATGAAGTGGCAATCGTCTCCTGAAAGGAGTAGGTGAAAGGCGAGTTCTTGGGGATGGGAACTTGTGCCAGTTCGACATAGGGTTTCGTGGAGATTCGATGTCCGAACCAAGTCCTTAAGGTTAATATTATATGTATATGTGCTTTGTGGTTGTGTATCTTGCAGGTACCAAGATTGGAAGACAAAGCAGGCGCTGGAGGCCTTGAAGCAGGGCGTCCCCAGCAGTGGGGGCACCCCCATCATCCAGGGCGCCCCTATCAGTCGGGGCGCCCAAGCTAAAGAAGGAAAAAACAAGTTTTGTTTAGAAGGCAGAATAGGCTCCAAGCGGGGCGCCCGGAACGTCCGGGGCGCCAGGGTTCAATCCTGTATTTGCTGTTTCGAGTCTGAAACACAGATAAACCTTCATGAGGGTGCCCGGGATGTCCGGGGCACCCTGGCCAAAGGTTTTATCAGCTGCGGCGAGGTCGACGCGGGGATAAGGTTTGACCGAGCTTATCGGGGCGCCCCCGACGTCCAGGGCGCCCCCAGGAGTGCTATAAAAGGGGCTTCCACCCCTCTGGTTCAGACACAACTGCCAAGTGCCATTCTGATCATTCTGACCGATGACAACACGCTACGAAGAGGCTCTACGACCGGGAAGCTCCAGGGGAAAGTGCGTGGCACTTCGGAGGTCCAGATCGGCCGAGCTTCAACGTTGTTTTGTTCGGTTTGCATTTAATAGTCTGTACTTAATTTCCTATACTTTTGGTTGTACTATTGCACTGTAAGACGGGTTTTCTCCGCCTCCGGAAATTCCGGAAAGGAGACCAATAGTGGACTCACGCCGAGTATATAGGCCATGGACGTACTGACCCTGGGGGGTTGGGAACCAAGTAAATAAATCCCGCTGTGTCCTTGTGTATTATTTTTCTTCTTCTATTTTATTTTCCGCTGCACTAACACTCTGAATAGATCGAAAGTTTTACGAAGATTTTCACGAAAGATTTTAATGGTCGATATTCACCCCCCTCTATAGACGGCACCGGTCCTACAATCGGTATCAGAGCTGAGCCGCTCTTCACCGGACTAACCGCCGACGAAGCAACGACGCCAGGAGTTGAGGGGGAGCTCAGGGGTGAATCAGGTATATTTTATTTAAATGTATGTTTTTAAATTTCATATCACGTGCTTCACATGCAGGGAGAGAGGGCACTATAAAAACAGTGCCCTACTCGTAAGACTCGATCTACACCACCGGCAGCAAAGGAGACACTAGCGCCAGGAGTCTGGAAAAACAAGGATCACGTACGATGCTTCAAATCCAAGAAATACGGACACTACAAAAATAAGTGTCCGGCGAAGGTATGCAAGATTTATGTTCCAAAGATGTTATAAATTCCTACACTGCCTTGTGATTATTTAGTTAATTTTTCTGAAAAATTAGATTTACTGCAGAGTTAAATTAATTTTTTACGTGTCAAATTAGAAAATACAGATATGACTAAAATATCCAAAATTAACTATTTAATCCAGAACATCAATTCAGTGATTTCTAAAATAAATTTTGATAATATTACTTCTGATAATTTTAATTCAAATAAATTTAATCCAGAAATTAATTCTGAAAATCTTAAGGATAATCCAGAAATTAATTCTGAAAATCTTAAGGATAATCTAGAAATTAATTCTGAAAATCTTAAGGATAATTCAGAAATTAATCTTAAGGATAATCAAAAAATTAATTCTGAAAATTTTAAGGATAATCCAGAAATTAATTCTGAAAAACTTAAAGATAATCCAGAAATTAATTCAGAAAAAAAGTTAAGGATAATCCAGAAATTAATTATGAAAATCTTAAGGATAATCTAGAGATTAATTTTAAATTTCTTGAAAATATTGAAGATGTGTCTGAAGATAATTCTGAGGATAATCTTGAAGATAAAATTCACCTAGATAATAACTTAATTATAGATAATCTTGAAAGTTATTATAAAATTTTAACTAGTGACCCATTTTACTCCACCTACTGTAGGATATTGAAAGAACTAATCCTGAGGAGGATATGAAACTATCTAAGATTAGGGCCATAGTCAATAAAAATTACAAAGGTTCAAATAAATCTGAATTGTTAGAAAATTTGAAAAGATAGAAAAAGATGAAGAAGAAATTTTCGAAATAATGAAAATAATGAATTTAAATCCACAACTATTAATAAATCATTAAAACCTTATCAATAAATCTTTAATTAAATTCAAATCAAATTAAATTCATATTAAATTCAAATCAAATTAAATTCAAATTAAATTCAAATCAAATTAAATTCAAATTAAATTCAAATCAAATTAAATTCAAATTAAATTAAATTCAAATTAAATTAAATTCAAATCTTAAATTAAATTAAATTAAATTCAAATTAAATTAAAATCAAATTAAATTAAATTCAAATTAAATTAAATTCAAATTAAATTAAATTTAAATTAACTTATATTCAAATTCAAATTAAATTAAATTCAAATTAAATTAAATTCAAATTAAATTAAATTCAAATCAGTTTAAATTCAAATTAAATTAAATTCAAATTAGATTAATTTCAAATTAAATCTAAATTAAATTCAAATTAAATCTAAATTAAAACTCAAATTAAATCTTAATTAATATTAATCTTACATAATTCAAATTAATTCAATTAATTAATAATTTTATCTTAATTAATTCAAATTCAATTAATTCAACATCAATTAATTCTTAATTAATTAATCCTTAATCAATATAATCTCCAACTATCGTTAAACAAGTTAAACTTGTACTAAAATAAAATTTTACCCAAACTATAACAATTAAAATTAATAACATTAAATATGTCAAAGTGGGTTCACATATTCGCGGGTTCACACGACATGTATCAAATCGGAAATTTGATACATCATTAGAAACTTAAATAAAATGATTGGACTTGTTTGAATCATGCATAATTGTCATGTCATGCATTTGCTATTTCTTTTAAATATATGACATGTCATTCATGGTTAAATTTATGCATATATTAGAATAGCTATAGGAAATAGAATAATTAAAACTTGAACAACATAGTATTGGGTGGCGGTGAGATGATAGTACGTTAGGGAAGCCTCTACTAATAAGGTCAAGTACACTCTACTTGGTCTCTTTAGATTGGTGAAATTAGCCGAAGCTATCGATCCAAGACCCAAACTAGTTATACCAGAATTTTTCAAAAAGTAATTTTGAAAATGAAATTTTATTAAAAGGCTTTGTCAAGGAAAGGGTTGATGATCCAATAAGGCTACGGCCAAAGAAGGCCTAGTGCCTTGCCAAGACCTGGAAGCCAATTTTTGAAATTCAAATTCAAGTTACTTCTTGTCAAATTCAAATCTAACACAAGCTTCAATTAAATCTTAGAGTTAATAATAAATTAAGAAAAATAATTCAAGCATCTCACAATACACCTATAAGGCAACCATGCTTGGTGTATTGATACATCTAGAATGGGTGAGATGTTAAGGACTAATGAATTGATAAGCATGTTTCAAAATTATCTTTCAAAATTACTAGAATATTTTTCTAAAAATATATTTTCAAAATAGTGCTTCAACATAATAATGTCTGTATGGATTTCATGCTTGTTGATTGCTAATACAGTATATGCTTTCAAAAATTATATTCTTTTGAAAAATTGTTTGACTCACACAATTAGACACAAGCTTCTTAGGACAACACTAAAGTTCCTTAAGGCACTTAGATAGAGTCAAACGGTATTGGGTACAAGGGGAGTGCTTTTCATTTTTTTTGAAATAGTTTTCAAAAACTGCACTTTAAACATTACTATCATTTGAAAAATACTTTTCGAAAACTGTGCTGTAAATCATTATTACTTGTGTTTTCAGAAAGGGTTTATGTTGTAAAAATGATATGTTCAAAAATTTACCTGTTTCTTTGACTTTGATAAACCCTAAAGACACAGAGGAAAGGTGCACTTCATGATCTTCAAGGACTCCTAGGATGTGTCAAATTTAGGGGGAGTCTGAGTCAAAAGAAGAATTTCAGAAAAGTTTTTTTTGGTAATTATTCATTTTATTGTTAAATATTTCTTTTTAATCTGAATCAAACCTTAAGACTCAGAGGAAGAGTACTTGTGGTCAACAAGCTTCCCAGGACTGAGTCAAGTTTAGGGGGAGGTCAAATTAAAAGAATTATTTAATAACATGTTTTCATATCTTCAAAATCTTGCTAAAAATCTAAGCCTTTCAAAATACTATTATTCTATTTGTTAGAATTTGTGTGATTTATGAAACTATTTTTGAAATAATGTTTACTTGGGTTGGAGAATTTCCAGGACACATAGGAAATGTCCTTGTAGTCAACAAGGTTTCCCAGGATGGTGTCAGACTGGAAGATAAACCAAGTCAAGTAAAATATTGGGTCTTCAAAAGTTCACACAATTTTCAAAATCCACTAGCATATATTTTCAAAAGTACTATCATTTTTTTGGCAAAATTCTGTTAATATTTACTTGAGTTTGAAGAATTTCCAGGACACTTAGGAATATGTCCTTGTGGATAACAAGGTTTCCTAGGATTGTGTCAGACTGGAAAAGAAACCTAGTCAAGTAAAATATTATGTTTCAAAAATTTCTTATATTTTTCAATGTCTCATCTTTTTCAAAAATAGTTAGTACTTGCAAAATATGCATAATATTTATATTTTCCAAAATAGCATTCTTTCAAAAATTATGCATTTTCCAAAAGTACTTAATTTTTCAAAAAAAATTCAATACATTTTTCAAAGGTACTTATATTTTTCAAAATTACATAATCTTTCAAAAGTACATAGCATCTTTTTCAAAATTATGCATTTTTAAAAAAAAATGCAATATATCATTCAAAATGCAATGCTTTCAAAAATTTTGCACTAAGTATTTTCAAAAAGAACTAAAAGTTTTCATTGTTGGTGCAAGTATTTTCTTAAAGTTTTTTGATGTATGACAAAGGGGGAGAGGTGTGCTTAAGTTAGAAAAATTTTCTCCCAAAGATAAAAAATATAGTTTCAAAACTTATATCATTTTTTTTTGTTTTTTTTCCCAAGGATAGTAAGTTAGCCCCTTCAACCAATCTAACTTAAGTTATTGTCATACATCAAAAAGGGGGAGATTGTTGGTGCAAGTTGCATCAATGATGTTCTCCTTTAAGTGTTTTAATGTTTGACAATATACTTAAGTCATTGATACAATGAACAGACAAAGGGGAGCAAAGGAGAAGTAACCTAAGTTGAAGAAAAGTCCTAGCTAATCTAGGCATCGAAACCCTAAGACCTGGCGAGGGCTGCTGGGCACCTAGCCAAGGGCTGCTAGGCATCGAAACCCTAAGACCTGGCGAAGGGCTGCTGGGCACCTAGCGAAGGGCTGCTGGGCACCTAGCGAAGGGCTGCTAGGCATCGAAACCCTAAGACCTGGCGAAGGGCTGCTGGGCACCTAGCGAAGGACTGCTAGGCATCAGAACCCTATGACCTGGCGACGGGCTGCTGGGCACCTAGCGAAGCGTTTCTAGGAGTCTAAGACCTAGCGAAGGACTGCTAGGCACCAAGCAAAGGACTGCTTGGTAATGAAGACCTAGTGAAGGGCTGCTAGGTACCTGGCGAAGGACTGCTAGGGAATGATGTCTTGGCCCAAGGGACTGAGCAACATAGCTGAGCGATGACTAAGGACAGGAGTAGCGACGGGTCAGGGTTTGAGCGTCTCGTGGTCCGGAAGTATCGGAAGCTAAGCAAAAGTCCACCCCGAAGGACGGAGTGGCAATCGTCTCCTGAAAGGAGTAGGTGAAAGGCGAGTTCTCGGGGATGGGAACGTGTGCAGCTCAACCTAGGGTTTCGTGGAGATCCGAAGTCCGAACCAAGTCCTTAAGGTTAATATTATATGTATATCTGCTTTGTGGTTCTGTATCTTGCAGGTACCAAGATTGGAAGACAAAGCAGGCGCTGGAGGCCTTGAAGCAGGGCGCCCCCAGCAGTGGGGGTGCCCCCATCATCCAGGGCGCCCCCATCAGTCGGGGCGCCCAAGCTAAAGAAGGAAAAAGCAAGTTTTGTTTAGATGGCAGAATAGGCTCCAAGCGGGGCGCCCGGAACGTCCGGGGCGCCCGGGTTCGAACCTGTATTTGCTGTTTCGAGTCCAAAACATAGATAAACCTTCATGAGGGTGCCCGGGATGTCCAGGGCGCCCTAGTCAAAGGTTTTATCAGCTGCTGCGAGGTCGACGCGGGGATAAGGTTTGACCGAGCTTATCGGGCCGCCCCGACGTCCAGGGCGCCCCCAGGAGTGCTATAAAAGGGGCTTCGACCCCTCTGGTTCAGACACAACTACCAAGTGCCATTCTGATCATTCTGACCAACAACAACGTGCTAATGAAGAGGCTCTACGACTGGGAAGCTCTAGGAGGAAGTGCGCAGCACTTCGGAGGTCCAAATCGGCCGAGCTTCAACGTTGTTTTGTTCGGTTTGCATTTAATAGTCTGTACTTAATTTCCTATACTTTTGATTGTACTATTGCTTTGTATGACGGGTTTTCTCCGCCTCCAGAAATTTCGGAAAGGAGACCAACAGTGGACTCACGCCGAGTACATAGGCCTTGGACGTACTGTGGGGGGTTGGGAACCAAGTAAATAAATCCCGCTGTGTCCTTGTGTATTGTTTTTCTTTTTATATTTTATTTTCCGCTGCACTAACACTCTGAATAGATCGAAAGTTTTACGAAGATTTCCATGAAAGATTTTAACGGTCGATATTCACCCCCTCTATCGACGGCACCGGTCCTACATCTTCTTCTCTGCTTCCTGCAGTGTGTGAGCTCGTGACTTCTTCCTGCGTAAGTTCTTTGCGAAGCAGTTCCTGAGGTTCATTGTCTGTGCAACCGGTCTGAAGGTTCTCCCTTCACGATCCACCCAACCTACTGTCATGGCACCTAAGTAAGATTTTTCTACATTCACCTTCTTGATTCCTTCAGATATCATGATACATGGTGAACTAACCTTGATGTTTGATTTTGGGGTTTATTGTGGTGTGTGCCGTGTGCGCCTTATCCATATGATCCAATCTTGTTGTCATTTGATTATTGATCAAATCTTACCTTAAATGATCAAACTCTTGTGTTCACTTCACTGATCGATCCCTTAATTATGTCGTGATCTTGATTTTGATCAATGTCTTTGAGGTGGACCTCATATTGATCATTCAACTGTCATGATCAATTCTTCAAATCCTTAGGAAATCTTCTAAGGGTAAAGAATTGGTTGAGGGTTCCTCACAATCCAGGGCTCCCTCTTCATCAGTTAGACCCCAACCTCCTTCTGATGCCAGATTTCAAAATGTTCATTACGCAATAGCCTTTCAATATCACATCTTCAAACTCATGCCCTGTCGAACGGTGGACAGAGCATTCATTTATGAACATTGTCTGTCGGTACGACATATCATTGAGCATTATGAACTTCAATCCATTCTCTTTCTCTAGCGGTCGATCAACTTCGATTTAGTCTCCGAATTTTATAACAACATGGTCAGTGGAGAGGGTTCAGGGTATAGGACCCGTGTTGCCGGTATCAACCTTAATTTTGATTTATCAGCTTTCACTGCCTTCCTTGATTGTCAACGTTCGGATAATGATTTTGCACTCTACCATTATCCTCCAAATCCTCTATCGTTTCCCTTCGATGGAGTCACTCCTGACTCTATCTACGAGTACTTTTTCGGCCATCCTAGGCCAGGGGGTCACGATGAGCCTGCCGGTGATTTCCCCACCTTTGCTTCTCTCCTCCTTTCCCCCGCTGATTATGTCTTGTTTAAGATTATCACTAACTATTTGATACCTACTACTTCGAAGCACTTAGACGAAATTCGCTCATTCCACTGCTTGATGCTCTACGGGATGCATCAGTAGTTAGATTTTGACATAGTGACCACCATCTACTTCTCTATCATCGTCTACAGTCAGATGGAAGGTCAGAAAGTTTACATGCCATTTGGACATATCATTACTCTCTGGCTTCATTCGGTCGGTATCGACATGACACAGGGCAGGATCGTGCCGATGGTTCGACAGGACTGCCGACTTGGCCAACGTATGTTGGCCCAGTCTGGCATTATCGTTGGACCACTAGGGCTGAGGTGGAAGGATAGGAAAGGTGTGGGGGAGTTACCAAGGGCCGCCCATTCTCAGATACCCGATGTTCCGACCTTTCATCGGGAGCCGTCTGCTGTTGAAGCGGGCCACTATGAGCTAGATCCCGATCTCCGCTGGCAGGTTACGGAGCCGAAGCAGACAATGCAGCGCGAGTTTCATATCTCCGAGCTCTGGCGACAGGAGGCCCGGTCGGCGTTTCGCTCTTTAGATCGTAGACTACTGGCGATAGAGTCTGACGTATCTGGGATTCGGTCCTAGCAGCAGACCTAGTACGAGGAGTGGCACCAGCATACGTTTCCTGGAGCTGCGCCATCCAACAGCACTGCACCAGGGAGCTTCATATATATTGATGATACCTCTGACGACGACCCCGATGATGATTGATGATTCTGATTTTGCCGGTTCTGTCTTGATGATGTATTTCACTATTATGACTTGGTGCAGTTCTTGACCTTGCTTTGATGCAGTGCTATGCATCTAACTTTATGACTGATTCCATGTATACCTTGCTACTCCATGCTTATTATTAGTTCATGTTTTATTGCTGTACCATATTCATATGATGCATGTGATTGCTATATCCTGCTTGATCTTTATCACATGATTTCATATGCCTTCAAAATTATCTCATATCTTTGTTATTTTGGGAGAAACCCTAGGTTTGAGGGGGAGAGAATTTTAAACTTAACAACCCGTCTACACCCTTTTCGGTGGTTGACAAAGGGGGAGAGAGTGGTTGGTTAAGTTTAGGACTATTACGAGTTTAACTGTTGTAGGGGGAGGATCCTGATACTCCTACGATAGTGAAATTTGAGACCTTGGATTTCAAATCCCTAAACTTAAAATCGGGTTGTCAAACAACAAAAAGGGGGAGATTGTTGATGTAGTCTGACCCTGATTGTTGTTTTAGTGTTGACACCGATTTTAGATTAGGTTAATAAGATGGTTGAGATTAAGTCCTGGTCGAGGACTAGGCATGGAGTTGGATAAGGTCCTAGCTTGGAGAGCTAGGGGATTGAAATCCCTGCTTGGAGGGCCAGGGCCTAGCTTGGAGTGCTAGGTTGGATGAAATCCTGACTTGGAGGGTCAGGTCCTAGCCTTGAGGTCTAGGTTGGACGAAATCCTGGCTTGGAGGGTTAGGTCCTAGCCTGGAGTGTCAGGTCCTATCTTGGAGGGCTAGGTTGGACGAAATCCCGGTTAGGAGGGCCAGGTCCTAGCCTGGAGGGCCAGGTCCTAGCCTAGAGGGCCAGGTCCTAGCATGGAGGGCTAGGTTGGATGAATTCCTGGCTTGGAGGGTCAGGTCCTAGCCTTGAGGGCTAGGTTGGACAAAATCCTGGCTTGGAGGGTCAGGTCCTAGCCTGGAGGGCTAGGTTCGACCAAATCCCAACTTGGAGGGCCAGGTCCTAGCCTGGAGGGCTAGGTTGGATGAAACCCTGACTTGGAGGGTCAGGTCCTAGCATGGAGGGCTAGGTTGGATGAAACCCTGGCTTGGAGAGCCAGGTCCTAGCTTGGAGGGCTAGGTTGAAGTCCTGGTGGTTGAGATTGGCATGGAGTCTTGATCCGGGGGACTGAGCACGAGTCAGGGGAGGCTGGGATCCAGTTCTCTTGACTTAAAGTGGGTTTGGCCTTGCCTGGATCGGTCTGGTGACCGATCAGGGAAGTTGGCACGGAGTTCCCTCGTGGATCGGTTTGGTGACCGATCCAGCGATGTCTGATCGGTCTGGTGATCGATCAGGGAACATACGATGAGTTTGGCGAACCTACTGATCGGCTTCTAATCGTTCTGGTGACCGATCAGGGAGCATACAGTGAGTTTGGGAACCTTACTGATCGACTCCTGATCGGTCTGGTGACCGATCAGGGATACTATTCAGATCATTCTGGTGAATGATCAATTGTCATGAGCTTCTTACTATAACCGATCAGGCTGGAGCCTGATCGGTCGGAGACTTGCCTGATCGGTCACCAGTCCGATCAGGCCACACCCTGATCGGTCTGGGGACCGATCAGGAGGGTTGGGCTTCGAAGCTGGAAAGACTTGGATCGGTCTGGTGATCGATCCCGGAGAAGTCGCGATTTCTGATTTCCCACTGGGGACCGATCAGGCTGGAGCCTGATCGGTCTGAGCTCATCCTGATCGATCTGGTGACTGATCAAGAGTCACTCTGATCGGTCCAGTGACCGATAAGTAGCTGATAACTTTGATTCAAAAGCACTGTGAGACGTCTGATTGCCTGCTGATTCGATACTGATTTTGTTCTAATATGTCATTCTCTGTTTATTTGCTGTGCTAATGACCTGCTAAGTGTACAGATTACAGGGGTGGATTCAAACACTTAAGGAGGGTCAATGGGAGTCTTTCCTTGAAGCAGGTTTGTCCATTTCTTCTTCGCAGGAAACAACGGCTTCTGGTGCAAACTGCATCGGCTGAGAAGCTGATGACCTGGGGCTTGACTGGAGGGGATTCAGTGAGTTCAGAGGAGGTCAGGGATAGCTGGGTTGTTGCAGGTTAGCAGCTGACGAGCTCTAGAGGAGTGTCTGTGACCTGGCGATGCTGGCGATGCAAAGGAGGTTAAGCTGCGAAGTGGAGAAGGAGCTGAAAAAGAACTCTACGTGAAATCTTCTCAACACTTGTTCTTGTGCGACAACTCTGATCCATCTCTTGTGCAAGCAACTGTGAATCTTGAGTGCTTGGAAAAAGAAACAAGGAGCTTGGCGAGTCCATCAGCAAGAAGGCATAAAGAGGGAGTTCTTGCGTGAGATCTGTGCTGAGTGGAGCTCGGTGAGGAGTTCGCTTGTGTTCTTACTGTCCTAAGTGCTCTGTAAGCTTCTCTTGTGGTTCTTGTGCTTATTTCAATTATTTGTTTGAACCCGCTATAGAGTGGATACTCCACCGAGAAGGAGGTTACATTTAATATCCGGATTTTCGGGACTTGATCTATCGACGATCAAGGGATTGCCCACCTCACGGGCACGCCAAGGATTAGGGGCAAGTTATCCACGAACCTTGTAAACCCTCCTTGTTAGCGATCTCGTTTGTTGCTTTAGTTTGTTTTTGTTCTTCTGTATTTCTGCATTTCTCTGTTTCCTTTGCTTCCGCTGTGTTACTAACCCTAAGTGCAGAAATCCAAAAAGTGAAAGAGATTTATGTGTCTGGCTATATTCACCCCCGTCTCTAGCCATCCAAGTTCCAACACTCCTCTCTAACTCTTCTCCTTCCAAGGCGACCGAACGACCCTCTCATGCCCTCGACCACTCCACCTCAACCATGCCTCCTCGGATGGCGACTCGGTATCATATCTTTTGCACTTAGAATTAATTTCCTTACCATCTTTTATCTTAAACGCATGTTTATTATTATTTTAGAAAACGTCGTGCAAATCAACCAAACCCCGGGACCGAACCTAGCCCCGACCCTAGGTTTCCGACCTTGGAACTTTGCAATAAATTTGCTAGGACAACGTATAAACCTATAAAAATGAGTTTCCTAAATAGACAGTTTTTTACTCAATCCTATCCGTTAGCTATGAATGTCATAAACTTCTATCAACTTGATAACCTTGTCTTCTGCACTCATCCTGTTAACAGAACCCTATGTGCAGAATTCTACAACAATATAGTCAGACAAAATGACCTTATGTTTGTCACCACAGTACAAGGGATGCCCTTGACAATAACACCCTTGTTGCTCAATAGATTTCTTGGACTACGACTTTCTTAGTCCACATTCTGCTGTTATCCTCCTAGAGATCCTCCCTTTGATGCTCCCTACTCTCACATTGACCTGGACACCCTATATTCCTATTTTTATAGAGATGCCCGAAACCCTTTGAGTAGACGATTTCAGTCTGTAGATCTTCAGGTCCAGGACTAAGCTCTCTATAGAGTCCTAGTTCGTTGCATTCTACTCTTGTCCACTAGGGACGTCGCGACCATGCAACCATTCCACACCTTCTTACTGTACGCATTGATCCATCACCTAGATATCGACATTGGACTCCACATGTTCCACACGATTCTATTTGCGTCTAGTGTTACTACTCAGGGGCGGGTACGCACCCCTTACTGCCACATCATCACCTCCATTCTTCATCATCAAGGTCGTAATATCACCGATGGAGTGATGACCATAATGATCGAATTTGATGAAATAGGTTTTAGAAACTTTTCCCTAGCGAGCATAGAGGTCTCGGGTACCGGGGTTTTATCATGTAGACGTCAGCGAGCTGGACCCCAGATCGACTTTGATGAGGAGATAGAGGTCGATGTCACAAATTTGGTGACCGAGATTCGAGAGCAGATGGACGAGCCCCCACCTCCGACGACTGACGAGAGGCTATCTCTACTTCAGACAGAGGTACACAGTCTCAGGGAGGATGTAGAAGCCAATTATGCAGAGTATATGGATACCCGCAGAGTCGATCGAGAGACTAGCGACGCACGGTATAATGAAATGATGTCGTTATTTCGTTCCTGGCAGCCCAGCTCATCAAATCATCCCGGTCCTTCCTCTTAGTTCAGATTGATATTGTACTATTGACTGGTTGACTATCCCTACTCAGTAGGATTGACTTGTATTTGACTGTGGTGTGACTATGCTGGTCCTCGCTTTAACTAGTTGACTTATCTAGTTGACTAGTTATTTTTTTGATTATATGATCTTTATCAGTTGTTATGCTTGGTAGAATAGGTTTGCTCTACTTCTATTTTGGTAAAACTGTTTTATTACTTATCAGTTCCTACTTAATTTGAAAAATCATTTTTTAAATAGTTTTTTGACTTAGTTTTTTTTTTGAAAAATTACCCCTTTTAAAACTAGGACTTTTTCGCAAATGGACTTAGCCTAGGTCCTAACCCTAGAACTGCATGCACCTATAGATCTAGAAGCCAACATCTCACAAGAACCTTAGGGTACTTTTGATTGATAACCTAGAATGGGTTGAGATGCTTAGGTCTTTGCCTTAATTCAAGATGTTTTAAGTTAGTGCATCTGCAGTAATTGGGGCACTACATACAAATTAAACAGTAATCAGGTTAAGTGTCAAGCTTAGAAAATCTAACTTGAACAGAATACTTAACTTGACTAACCCTAGCGAAAGTTACTATTTATAATAGTTAGTAAATAGCTAATTGAGTTAGACAGGACCCGAAATAGAAAATTAGAATTGACTTGGTCCAGTTTATACCTTGAATTGATTCAGTGCAGCACCTTACTTCTTTTGTTATATTGTTTTGCTATATTATTTTTTTTGATATATGGCAAAGGGGGAGAGATTGGAAAGGAGAGAAGAGAAGGCTTTAAATTTTTTTTTTTTCAAATTTCAAAACTTTATCTACTTGTTCAAAAAGTAAAATTCCTTACGTCAATTGCCTTTTACATGACTTAAATTATTTTCAAAATTTATTTCAAAGCACTTGACTTAAATTATTTTCAAAATTTATTTCAAAGCACTTGACTTAAATTATTTTCAAAATTTATTTCAAAGTACTTGACTTAAATTATTTTCAAAATTTATTTCAAAGCACTTGACTCAAATAGAAAAGTTTCTAAGTGTTAATTTCAAAATTTCCTTGAAAACTTTCTAAAGTGCTAAAGAGGTTGAAATTTTTTTTTCCACAACTCAAAAATATGGTAGAAATCTTTTAGGAAAGTTTCTAAGTATTAATTTCAAAGTTTCCTTGAAAACTTTCTAAAGTGCAAAAACTAAGTATTTACTTGAAAATTTTCTAAGTGTGAATTTTCTAAGTATAAATTTTCCAATGTACCCAACCCAAAATATTTTTTGAAAAATGTTTTCTAACTTAAACCTTTTTGAAAATGTTCTATGTATTGAAAAACTATATCCCTTTTAGACTTAGAAATGTTTTCAAACCCCGCGAACCTTTGAAAAACCTAGGGGGAGATTCCTTGTAGGGGGAGGAAATAAATTTGGCGCTTTACCTGTTTTTGTGTTTAAACTTAACTTTTTGAACTGGGTTTCCATAAATCAAAAAGGGGGAGATTGTTGGTGCAGGCAGCACCTAAGTCAAACCTCGGTTTTGATGATGGCACAGGGTGCAAAAGTTAAGATGTTATTTTGGTCTAATGTGTTCACTGAGTGTGCAGAAAGAGGTCCTGGAGAAGGGCTGCTGGGCACCTAGCGAAGGACTGGTAGGCATCGAAACCCTAAGACCTGGCGAAGGGCTGCTGGCCACCTGGCAAAGGGCTGCTAGGAGTCTAAGACCTAGCGAAGGGCTGCTAGGCACCTGGCAAAGGACTGCATGGTACCGAAGACCTGGCGAAGGGCGGCTAGGCACCTGGCGAAGGACTGCTTGGTACCGAAGACCTGGCGAAGGGCTGCTGGGCAAAAGTCTAACCGGAGGAGCCGGTTGGCAAAAGATAAACTCTCCTGAGAGGAGTAGATGAGGACGCGTTCCCCATCGAGGGAACAGTAGGCGTCGGTTCGACCTAGGGTTCCATTTGGGAGACCCGAAGTCAGAACCAAGACAGCTACGACTGTAAAAACTAACTAACATTCTTGCCATGTTTGTTGTGGAACTAACCTTGGATGAAGGGACCAATGGAATGTGTTTCTGCAGCTCAAAACGCCTCTAAGGAGAGGGACAGCAGCTGGGCTAGGCGCCCGGGAGGTCCCGGGCGCCCAAGGTCAAAGCCAAACGAGCAGTTAAGCAAGAATCGCTTCGAAAGCTTACCGGGTCAAGCGCCCTAATGGTCCCGGGTGCCCTGGATGTCCCGGGCGCCCTAGATGTCCTGGTCGCCCTAGGTCCAAGACAAATTGTGATCGAAGCAAAATCAGCCACGAACCCAGTAGACCAAGTCAACCGGGGCGCTTCCAACGTCCGGACGCCCCCGTCAGCTCCGAGGCCGATTCTGGAGGGATAAGCGCTGACCGAGCTACGGATGAGGTTTCTCGAATCCGAAGGCACATGTCAGGTGCCCCCAGCGTCCAGGACGCTCCCAGGAGCAGTATAAAAGGGGCTCGACCCCTAAGGGTTCAGAATCACTTTTTTCCAACGCCTCCAAGCTCTTCGTTCAAGCGCTCTGCTCTGGCAAACTCCGTTCTCGACATTCTAGCGCCGACGACGACCCTCTGCTCTGAAGTACAATCCACACTGGGTGTCGGTAACGAAGAGCACATTTGTTTATTTACTACAATAATATTGTAATAATTTCTGTAAACTTTTGCGCTATTATAGAATTGCCCACAGTAAACGACCTTGGAGTAGGAGTCAAACGCGACTCCGAACCAAGTAAAACTTCTTGAGTTCTGTGTGTGTGCTTTATTTAAATTCCGCTGTGTACTTTCTCTTTCAAATCCGAAACATTTTCACGATATTCACCCCCCCCCTCTATCGTGTTTACTCGATCCAACACTTAGGCTGTAAATAATGACTAACATGTTTGCTTCTTTTTGTTTTGGAACTAACCTTGGTTGCAGGGATCGAAGGAATGAGTTTCTGCAGTTGAGGTGCCTCAATGGAGTGAGGCGCCTCACTGGGGCTAGGCGCCCGGATGGATACGAGCGCCCCAGTGGAAGGCTAAACCGAAGCAAATGAAGTAAACTGCCACGAATCCTCTGGACCAAGTCAGCTCAGGCGCCCGGGACCATGCGGGCGCCCCCATCAGCCCAAGCGCCCCTGTGAAGAGGATAAGCGCTGACCGAGCCTGCGGATAAGAGTTCACGCAAGAGAGGCCACGTGTAGGCACCCCCATCAACACAGGCGCCCCTATGGGTGCTATAAAAGGGGGTTCACCGCGAAGGCTTCGAACAACTTCGCTCACAACGCTCCAAGCACTTTCGTTCAAACGCTACGCTCCGACAAGCTTCGACTTCGAGATTCCAACGCCGACGATGACCCTCTGCTCTGAATTTTGATCCACCTAAGGCGTCAATAAATTTAATTTATGAAAAGTGTTGCTAATTCAATTTTCAGTTCTATATCTGTACTCAATTTGTAAAAGACTTTTGACGGCTATAGAATTTCCCAATATAAACAGTTAAGGACCATGGGCCTTGGAGTAGGAGCCGAACGCGACTCCGAACCAAGTAAAACCAACTTGCGTTCGCGATTGCTTTGTTATTTTCCACTGCGTAACTGCTCTAGTTTTCGGAAAAATTTGATATCGATATTCACCCCCCCCCCTCTATCGATTTTCTACGATCCAACAACTAGGACTTCCAACCCCTGGCCAGTGGATTTTTTCCTTCCCCAGGATTCGAACTCTTGACCTCCAAGCTTAAGTACTAGAGTTTATGGATCCTGGTAACCAATTGAGCCTGGCTCAATTGGTTACCAGGATTCATAAACTCTAGTACTTAAGCTTGGAGGTCAAGAGTTCGAATCCTGGGTAAGACAAAAATCCACTGGCCAGGAGTGGGATATCCTAGTGAGTAACGACATGGTCAACAGTCGACGACATAAGGAGTCGCCAAATAGGTCGGGTCGTTACAATAAAAGGCGCGCCTTTTTATTGTAACGACCCAGCCCATTTGGCGACCCCTTCATTTTTCTATGGGTCGTCGACCGTCGACCGTGCCGTTACTTTTTATTGTAACGACCCGACCCATTTGGTGACCCCTTATTTTTCTGTGGGTCCTCGACCGTCGACCGTGTCGTTACTCACTAGGACTTCCCACCCCTGGCCAGTGGATTTTTTCCTTCCTCAGGATTCGAACCCTAGACCTCCAAGCCTAAGTGCTAGAGTTTATAAATCCTGGTAACCAATTGTGCTAGGCTCAGTTGGTTACTAGGATTCATAAACTCTAGTACTTAAGCTTGGGGTCTAGGGTTCGAATCCTGGGGAAGGCAAAAATCCACTGGACAGGGGTGAGAAGTCCTAGTGAGGAACGGCACGGTCAATGATTGACGGTCGACGACCCACAGAAAAATAAGGGGTCGCCAAATAGGTTGCCAAATGGGCCGGGTCGTTACACCTTTCCCAGCCTTTGTTTGTTTTGCGTTTGCTCTCCTATCTTGTCTCCATCTTCCAGGTTCCTGCAAGATAACAAAACACACAACAAATAGATAAACAATCATAAGCCTTAATGATTGACAACCAAAGCTGTCTTGGTTCTGACTTTGGATTTTAAATGATATCCTAGGTCGAACCGACACCTACTATTCAATTTCTCGGCGAACACGTCCTCACCGACTCCACTTCGGAGAAGTTACCCATTGCCAACCAGAACCTCCAATTGGACTTTTGCTTGGCCACCGAGACTACCAGATCTCGAAACGTCCGATCCTAGACTCGTTTATACTTCTATCGGTAGTCCTCGCAAGGCTAAGTCATTTGATTGATCCTCAAGCAGGACTTCGTGCTCAATTCCTCGAACCAGGACTTTAGTGCCTAACTCTCGGCCAGGACATTGTGCCCAACCCTCAGCCAGGTCTTCGTACCCAACTTCACTCACCAAGAATTCGTCCACCTAGCTTCACTCACTAGGACCTAGCTTCACTTACCAGGATTTCATGCACCTAGCTTCACTCACTAGGACGCAACATCACTCACAAGGATTTCATTCACCTAGCTTCACTCACTAGGACCCAACTTCACTCACTAGGATTTTGTTCACCTAGCTTCACTCACCAGGATTTCATTCCTCAATAAGGACTTCTTTGCTAGTTATCATAATCCTGACTTGACTTCTCTCTGCCAAACATCAAGTCTTATTTGGCTCAGTCATTGGTCTATCTGACCAGATATTGGTCACTCTGCCAAACATTAATCCTATTTGGCTTACCCTTAGTCATCCTGACCAATCCTGAGTACTGACTACTCTGCTAAACAACAGATCCTATTTGGCTAACCCTTGATCACTTTAATCAGACATTGGTATATTATCAAATATCGAAACACTAGAGGTTGACTGTTCATGTCTGATGCTTTTTGCACCAACACTTTGTTGGATCGGAGTAAATCGATAGAGGGGGGGTGAATATCGATCGAAAATTTTTCGGACAGTAAAGAGAAATACGCAGCGGAAATAGTAAAGCAAAGTCGCTAACACGATTTGTCTTACTTGGTTCGGAGTCGCGATCGGCTCCTACTCCAAGGCCCACGGTCGTTGACCGTTTACGTTGGGCAATTCTATATTCGTAGAAATGAGTACAGTTTCGAGTACATAAATAGAATCGAAAAAAAGAATTACAACACTTAAGAAATGACAGCTTTTATCGACGACCGGAGTGGATGGAATTTCGGAGCAGCTGGTCATCGTCAGCGCTTGAATCACGAGTTCGGAGCTTGTCGGGGTGTAGCGCTTGAGCAAAAGTATTGAAAGCGAGATTTGCAAGTTGTTTTCAAGCCTTGGGGGTGAACCCCCTTTAATAGTCGTCTTCTGGGCGCCTGTGTTGAAGGGGGCGCCACATGGGCTCTCCTGCGTGAACTCTAATCCACAAACTTGGTCAGAACATATCCACTTCATTGAGGCGCCTGAGCTGTCAGGGGAACACAGGTGCCTAGCTTGACTTGCTCCAAATGCTTCATGGCAGTTCGCTTCGATGGTCTTGGTTTGGCCTTGCACAGGGGTGCCTAAATCCATACAGGCGCCTAGCCCAGTGAGGCGCCTCCTTCCAATGAGGCGCCTGAGCTGCAGAAACACCGTCCCTTCGTTTCCTACAAGCAGGGTTAGTTCCAAAACACAAGAAGCAAATGTACGATATGTTAGACATTCTTTACAGCCTAAGCTATCTTGATTCTCACTTTGGGTCTCCCAAATGGAACCCTAGGTCGAACCGAC
Source organism: Boesenbergia rotunda (assembly GCA_024364735.1). NCBI lineage: Eukaryota > Viridiplantae > Streptophyta > Magnoliopsida > Zingiberales > Zingiberaceae > Boesenbergia > Boesenbergia rotunda. The sequence goes on along the minus strand of JAGFNQ010002045.1, from coordinate 28,046 downwards.
GCCTAATGTTCCCCTTACAGGGAACGCGTCCTCACCTACTCCTCTCGGGAGAATCTACCTTTTTGCCAACAGCTCCTCTAGTTGGACTTTTGCCCAACTTCACTCACCAGGTCTTCAGTGCCTAGTCCTCGACCAGGTCTAAGTGTCCAACTTCACTCACCAGGTCTTCGATGCTCAGCCCTTGACCAGGTCTTAGTGCCCAGATTCACTCACTAGATCTTAGTGCCCAGCATCATTCAACAGGTCTTATTACCCAACTTTACAGCAGGACTTAGTTGCCCAGCCTGCGACCAGGACTTAGTGCCCAATTCAAAGAACTAGGACTTAGTGCCTAGTGTACCTAGGACTTTCCTGCACACTTAGTAACTTTGTTAGATCACAACCAAATCTTAACTTCTGAACCCTTTGCCATTATCAAAACATAGGTTCGACTTTGGTGCTTCTGGCACCAACAATCTCCCCCTTTTTGATTTATGACAACACGGTTCAAAAAGTTAAGTTAAAAACATATTATAGAAATCTAACAATACTAACAATAGAATTTTATCTCCCCCTGAATTTCACATTCTCCCCCTGAAATTTTCAATTGTTGGTATGGCTTGGTGGTTTCCAAGACAACCACGGGGTCGAACTCGAGAGACCTCTCTATGGCTATGGATTAAAAATTTAATCTGAATAGAGACCTATCTCTCTATTGACCGACTCGTCGTGGTGTTAATTAATCCATGTTTCAACTTTGCAGAAACCGAGGTTAAGGCCTTGTAACTTTCCGGATTAATTAACCATGGAAAAGACGACGATTTGGATTGCCTGTTTTTGTGTTTCTCTTTGGGGTTTATTTAGTTAATTATTAACTATGATATCAAATCAAAATAATAAACTAACTTACATAAAATGATGAGACAAAGCAAGATGGCACAATTAAAACATAAGGAAAATGGAGCTCGGGAGAAATATACCTTGCCGTTTACCTTGCAGTCTTCTACCTTATAACCCTCCCCTCTTGGACGTCGTGTGGGCGATGATCTACCAAGTCACGAAGTCACCAAGGCACCGGATCAATCCTCCTTTCTCCTTCCTTTGCTTGCGCCAACAACCAAACCCTAGGGTTAGGGTTTGGTTCACCGTCGCTGGTCCTTCAAGGAGGAGTTGATGAAGCCAAGAGAAGCAACTCCTCTTCTTCACCATAGCCCAGGCCAACCTCTCAGTACACCTCCTATCTCACGGCCAAGAGCTCGCAAGGAGGATGAACTTCCACGGGGCTCTCCCTTTTTCTGGCGACAAACACCAAAGAGAAAGCCAACCTCGCCGGCGAGCCACCCTTCTTCCTCCATGCTTCCGCGCGTCACAAAAGGAGAAGGAAGCCTCTCCTTTGTCCTGTGTACATCCGCAGCAAGCTAGGTCGAAGAAGAGAATGGAAGAAAGTGATAACCGAGAGTTCTCTTCTCCTCCACCGTCGACAACCCTCCAAAAACCCTTGCGTCGGTGAGTCTTCTTCCTTCCTCCTTATCGCGCGCCACCAAGGGATGAATCTGAATTCTCCCTTCTCCGGTGATCGACTGTGACCTTGCGGATGCAAGAAAACAAAAGAAGAAGAGGAGGTGGTCCTCTTCTTCCTTCTACCGCCGGCACCCAAGGGTTGGAGAGGAGGAGATTAGATTAAGGGAGAGAGAGGTAGGGGTTTATATTTATAGGGGATTAATTGGAAAATATTTTCCAACTAATTATGGATTGATTCCAAAATTTTATTAGAGAATTATTCCTTAATTAATCAAAGATTATTAACTTAATCAATCCAAGATTAATTCCTTAATTACTCCGTGATTAATTCCTTAATTAACCATAGATTAATTTCTCAATTACCGAAGATTAATTCCATAATTAATCAGCCTTGTATCATGACTTTTATGGGGTTTTATTGGGCTAAGATAGGGACCATGAGGAGGAGTTGGTTCTTGGCCCACTAATGGATCCAAACCCGATCCATTAATGGAGATCCATTTCACTAAAGGATCCCATTGTACTGCCTCACTAACCCCCATATTTTCATATGGGCTCCACCTATTACGAGTCGTCCATCTCGCCATATTTAAGATATCGTATGCCTGATAATTAATTTAATTTACTAATAATTAAATTAATTATCTTCTTGATCCTTGATTAGTACCACTCAACCTTTTCGACATGCCGGACCATGGTTCACTTGCAAGATTTGACATGATGATCCTCTTGAGCTCACCAAGGGGGCATCATCACCCTGACTCACCAGGACACGGATTTCGTTGATAATCAATGGCACATCATATTGTTAATATTATCTCCCAAGTTACCGGGCCTATCGATCTAACGGAATAGATCTCGCCCATTGGTAAATCAAAGATATAATAATTAATAATATATGCCCGTCATTATTTCGGGATTAAGAGATCATACTCCATAATATAATCTGAGGTCTAATCCAATTTACTAAGGCCGTACAAAAATTGGATGACCTCTCTTTTGGTCCTACTCAATGTACACAAAGTATACTAGTGTAATCCTATGGTTAAGATAAACCACACCTAATTACACTACAACCATTCTGATGGTTTGTCCAACTCCATCTCGGTTGTGAGCCTCTTTCTTATGCATCGGTATGGAACCTAATAACATGATCTTCTATGCGACACCATGCACTATGTTATCTATAATGCCAAGCTTCAGACGTTTAGTGCACATACTAATATAAACATGCACTGTGTGATCCTCTGATTATCTTTAAAATGTAGATGTATCCTAACCAAAAGGCAAGGCTTTTAGTATACATCCTAACATCAATATCATGTGGGTTTTGTAAACTTTCTAAGTGCTAAGTGTTTTTCAAGATTTAGCAAAAGCTTTAAGTTTTTTGACTAAGTGTTTTTCAAAAATAAAACAATTGTACTTAAGAACACTTAGGCAATTTTTGAAAAGGTTTTGTAAGCCTGATTTTTGTTTCAATATTTTGAAAATTTACTTAGTCAAAATAAGTTTTGAAAACTGATTTTCCTTGCAAAGTTAATTTTGAGATTTTGAAAAAATTTCCCAACTTAGGAAATTTTGCTTAAAAACATTTTCACAAAATGAATTGGTTTACTAAGAAAAATTTACATAGCACATTTGCCAACAAGTTTTTTATGAAAAATAATTTAGCTTAGGTAAATTTGTTTACTAAGAAAAAAAATTTCCTTTAGAAATGTTTTTCAAAATACACTTAGAAATTTTGAAGCCTTTTCGAAGTAATTTAAGAGCACTTAGAAAAAGTTTGAAGGACTTGAAAAATACTTAGAAATTTAAAACCTTTTTATGTACTTTTAAAAAACTTTTACGAATAAATTTGAAATACTCAAAACAGTTTAAAACATTTAAATACTTAAAGAACTCTGAAGTATTTAAAAATTGAGAAGTACTTGAAAAATGAGCACTTAGAGCTTTCTACTTTACTTTTTGAAAAAGAGATAAAAAATTTTGAAAAATTTAACACATTTGAAAATTTTGAAAAAAAAATTCCTCCTTTCTTTTGTTCTCTCCCCCTTTGCCATATATCAAAAAAAATTGATACTAATTCCAGCAAGTACATTAGAGCTAGTAAGAAATTGAAATTCTGTATTGAACCAACTCTAATGACCAAATAAAAATTGGACCAAACCAAATTCAACCAATCATGTTCGGGTCCTGTCTAACCCAGTTAGCTACTTACTAACTATCATAAACAGTAGCTTTCGCTAGGGTTAGTCAAGTTAAGTGAACTAATCAAGTTAGATTTTCTAAGCTTGACACTTAACCTGATTGTTGTTCAACTTGTATTTATTGCCCCAATTACTGCAGATGCACTGACTTAAAGCATCATGAATCAAGGCATAGACCTAAGCATCTCAACTCAGTCTAGGTTATCAATCGAAAGTACCCTAAGGTGATTGTGAGATGTTGGCTTCTAGATCTATAGGTGCATGCAATTCTAGGGTTAGGGCCTAAGCTAAGTCTATTTGCGAAAAACCCCTAGTTTTGAAGGGGTAGTTTTTGAAAGAAAACTATGTTGGAAAATCATTTTAACTTTCAAAAACTTGATAAAATGATAAATTTGCTAATTTTTTTAAAAAGAATTAAAAGAATAGGAAAAATTTTTACGAAAACAATATAAATTAGTCCTATTCTACTAAGCGCAACCCTAACTGCCTTCTTAGTGAGCTAAACTCAGACTTAGGTAAGGGTTTGGTAAAGATATCAGCTAAGTTGGATTTTGAGTCCACATGTTTAAGTACTATTTGTTAGTAGGAGCCCTAGAGCCATGTTAATAAATGCATGTTTGGTTATTTTACTTACTGTATTTTTGTGCCAAATAACTAAGTATAATAATGTCCTTGTGTAGTAGGTTCTTATCTACATTATATCAATTGGTTGAATCGATAGTGAGATAATGTAGAGATCACTACACTAAATTATTCCTAGTCAAGCATTAATATTTAGGGACAATATTAATGCATGGAGACTAGCATGTAGGTCAATTGATGACTTGAACTCACAAGTCATAGATATGTGATATCAAGTTGACACATGAGTATACATTAGAGAATGTGTATTGAATTGACCCGCCATGAGAAAGTTTCATAGATTGGCATATGAGTATCATAAACTTTCTCATGTGACTATTGGTATGAATAGTCCTTAGACCTGAAGTCACTACGGTTCCCTACATTAGGAGGTATGTACTTTGGTATCGTCAGACGTCACCCGTAACAGGGTGGACTATAAAGGCGATCACTGGGTATGTAATGAATTATGCGGAGGGATGTGAGTGATGTAGATGAGATCTATCCCTCCCGTATGATGGGAGTGGTATCTGTGGGCCCCTTGATCGAGTAGGACTACTGAAACACATGGTCATGCTTAAATGAGTCAATATGAGATATTGAGCTCATTTGTTTGAGTGAGTCTACTCGGGGATAAGAAACACAAAGATTGATCGAGGATGACACAGTCTATGTCTCATTGGTCAATCTAGATATCAAGGATAGAAGGACAAGGTCTTACATTATCATAGTCACGGAGGTTTAGTCGTTTCTCGGCTTTTCTTATTACTTGGGTAGCAATGATGCATTGCTAGATGCCGCTCATTGCTTATGTGTCTAAGGTGTTTAGGCACATTGCCAACGTCACGAGAACCTATTGGGTCACACACTAAAGACATGATGCTTAGGGAAATTTGAGTGGGAGCCCGAGTTGGTAACTCAGGAAGTCTGATCGGAAGCCCGAGTTGGGAACTCAGGAGATCTGATCGAGAAATCTGATCGGGAGCCCGAGTTGGGAACTCGGGAGATCTGATTGAGAGCTCGAGTTGGGAACTCGGGAGACTAGTTCGGGAGCTCGGGACAGGAGCTCGGGAGCTTGGGTCGGCGCTCAGCAGACTAGGTTAGGAGCTCGGCGCTCGGCAGACTGGGTCGGGAGCTCGGTGACTAGCTCGGCAGACTGGGTCGGGAGCTTGGTGACTTGCTCGGCAGACATGGTCGGGAGACCTGGTCGGAAGGCCGAGAGGCCCGGTCAGAATTGCATGGGGAAATTCATTAAAGTGTTTAATGAAGGAAAGAGAAAAGTCTCTCTTCATTGGATGAAGAGAAGGTGAAGAGTCACATGAAAAGATGTGCTCTTTATTGACTTTAATGAAGAGAAGTCAAAGAGACAAAAGACTCTTCATATTCATGGGATGAGTATAAAAGAGACTCTAGTCATTTTGAATGACAAGTGTGTGTGTGTGCCTTCCCTTCTTCCCTTCCTCTCTTCTTCCTCTTCTCCCTCTTGGCCGAAACCCCTTTTGGGGTTCTTGGTGGTTTTGTGAACTACCTCAAGTTGCTAGCACAACTAAGGTAGTTCTTCCTGAAGTTGAGAGATCGTGTCCGTGTGGATACGCATAGAGGCACAGACACTTGAACGTGCAAGAGATCCAGCACATCTTAAACGAGCGGGATAAGCGAAGGACACGGTCCAAAGGTATACACTGTAGATAGATCTATTAGATAGATAAACTTTGTATGAGTTTTTCTTTCGCATGCATCGCTCAAGGGATCTTGTTTCCACTACGTTTTGTGTTTTGGTGCCGGGAGATCCCAACACTATTTCACCCCTAGCTACGTGATCTCTTACAAAATGATGTTTAACTTCTATATGTTTTGTTCGGGAATGTTGAATTGGGTTATTAGTCAAGTTGACTGAACTATTGTTATCAATATAGACTTGGGTTTGGGTGTAGTCAAGTTGGAAGTCCTTAAGAGTGTGCATCATCCACAAAAGTTGTGCTACACATTCTCCTAGGGCAACATATTCTGCTTCTGTTGTGGACAGTGCTACGCAGTGTTGCTTTCTACTACACCAACTGACTAGGCTATGTCCTAATAGTTGGCAACATCCACTTGTACTTTTTCTATCTAATTTACACCCAGCATAATCAGAGTCAGAATATCCTGACAATTCAAAAGTGAAAGTCCTAGGATACCAAATCCCTACATTTAGGGTACCCTTAATTTACCTAAGTACCATTTTTAGGGCTGCTAAGTGGGATTCCTTAGCACAAGTTTGGTACCTAGCACACATTCCTATAGAAAATAGGATATCAGGTCTACTAGCTGTCAAGTAAAGTAGACTACCAATCATACTTCGGTATAGCTTAAGACAACAGGCTTACCTTAAGGGTCACTATCAATTTTGACATTTGTGGCCATAGGGGTACTTATGCTTTTGTAGTTATCCATTTTAAATTTCTTTATTAACTCCTTAGCATACTTAGATTGGTGAACATAATTACCATCTCTAGTCTGTTTAATTTGTAATCCTAAGAAAAAGTTGAGCTCACCTACCAAGCTCATTTCGAATTCACTTTCCATTATTTTTACAAATTCTTTTAGAAAGTTAGAGTTGGTGGATCCAAAAATGATATCATCAACATATATCTGAACAATAAAAATATTGTTTTCTAAGGTTTTAACAATGGTGGAGTCAATTTGACCTTGGTTAAATTCCTTTGAAATTAGATAGGTTGATAAACGTTCATACCATGCCCTAGGTGCTTGTTTCAACCCATAAAGTGCTTTTCTAAGTTTAAAGACATACTCAAGTTTTTCTAAGTTTAAAGACATACTCAGATTCTTAAACCTGAGCTGTTGAATGTTAGTGGCTCAGGAAAGAAAGATTCTTATATCTACTTTACTATGCTTTTGTTTATGTTTCCTTGACAATGAATGTTAGTGATTAGGATTGATAATGAATGTTAGTGATTACACTTGGAATTCTCTTATACTTGATTATGTTATGAGTTGAACTACTTGTGAACCTATCATGTTATAGGATAACTCTTGATTAAGATGCCTTGCAATGGAATGTATAACCTCACTATCATGATTTATGTGTTACTGAATTTGCTATGCACCTACCATGTTCTAATCATTAAAGCATAATATCTGATTGGCATGCACTGACTAGTATGCTTAGCACTTGTAAATATCACTTGATAGTTTTAAACAAGCATGCTCAGTACTTAGTCCTTGCACTTTTGCTTGTTATTTTATGTTAAAATTATATGATTGATTGTACGTAACCCCGCCCCGAGAGTAGATATAAGGGCGGGCGTTACATTTATGTAGGACAATCCCCAGGAGCTCCCCAGGGAGAATGACTAGGGAGGATGAGTCCCTTGTCAAGCAGCTCTTGTAACTGTCCCTGTAATTCCTTTAATTCTATCGGCGCCATACGGTACGGTGCTTTAGAAATGGGGTTAGTACCAGGAATCAATTCAATTGCAAATTCTATATCTCTTTCAGGTGCTAACCTTGGTAAGTCATCGGGAAATACCTCTGGGTAATTGCATACGACTTTGACGTCTTCTAGCTCCGGGCCCTCTGTAGGACTGGTATCAACCACATGAGCTAGAAACCCAGAGCATCCATTTTCTAACATCCTCCTTGCTTTCAGAGCCGATAAGAATTTACTTGTCCTCTTCTTCGGCTCTCCGATAAATTCAAATAGAATTCCTCCAGAAATTCAGACTCAAAGTCCTTCCACTTCATCTGATCCACTGACCTTCTAGCTTTTACCCGTTCCCACCACATCCTGGCATCGCCAGTGAGGCAGAACGAGACACATTTAATTTTCTCATGCTCGGGCCAGTCTAATAATTCCACTGTGCTCTCAACTGCCTTGAGCCAGGCCTGGGCGTCCCAGGGCTCGCAAGTGCCAGAGAACTTTTCCGGCTTCAGTCTCTGCCACAGAATCAGATAGGCCTCCTGTCGGACTCCTCTGGCCGGAGTGTCCGGGGGAGCCTGTGCAGTTGGAGGCTCAGTAGGTATCACATTCTGACTTCCCTGCGGGGTTGCAGTGTTCGCCTGCTGGGTCATCAGAGTATTTATGATCTGCTGCTGTTCAATGACCTGACGCTGCAGATCTGTGATCACTTGCATCATATTAGATGGGGGTGCTGTCTCATTACCCCGATTGCTACGTCCTCTAGCCATATCTATCGTACAGGTGATAAATAAACTACCATAAGGATTAACACTACTTTCACTTGTTATGCAAGTATAATCATCTCCATATAATCATTACTATACATGAACTAAAGTAAAGCGAGGTTAGGATCTCTTACTTGGAAGCGGCAGGATGAAGCTTGATGTGTGTGTAGTGGAGGGGAAACTTGGCTCTGATACCAACCTGTAACGCCCGCCCTTATATCTACTCTCGGGGCGGGGTTACGTATAATCAATCATATAATTTTAACATAAAATAACAAGAAAAAGTGCAAGGACTAAGTACTGAGCATGCTTGTTTAAAACTATCAAGTGATATTTACAAGTGCTAAGCATACTAGTTAGTGCATGCCAATCAGATATTATGCTTTAATGATTAGAACATGGTAGGTGCAGAGCAAATTCAATAACACATAAATCATGATAGTGAGGTTATACATTCCATTGCAAGGCATCTTAATCAAGAGTTATCCTATAACATGATAGGTTCACAAGTAGTTCAACTCATAACATAATCAAGTATAAGAGAATTCCAAGTGTAATCACTAACATTCATTATCAATCCTAATCACTAACATTCATTGTCAAGGAAACATAAACAAAAGCATAGTAAAGTAGATATAAGAATCTTTCTTTCCCGAGCCACCACCCCACACATCTTCAGCCCTCCTGCCTCTTCCTTTAGTTTAAGTGTCCCTTACTTTTATCTGCAGCATAAGACAACACATAAACTAGTAAGCACAAATGCTTAGTAAGGATCCTATCCTACTCGCAAAATCCATACGAAAGAATACAACATGTACACATAATGAATCATAAGCATGAGTTATCATAGCATACTAACATCAAAGTTTCTAAGCAAGCAGTATAAAGTATCTTAAGCATACCCTTCACATATAATAAATGTTTTCAAAACAATTCCATAAAGGTATTACTTAAAAATACTTTAACATCATATAGGGGCCCAGTTGTGTACCACATCAAGCGCGTTCCTAATGAATTGGGGTAGCGAGCCACCAACCAATTAGAGCAGGACCCTTCCGTCCTACCGGAGCCATGACCTTCAGTTAACATGTACCCCGGATTTGTTTAACGACCCCCTTCCGAGTCGGATTTGTTTAATGACCCCCTTCCGAGTCGGGTACACAACTTTCAAAGTAAAATACTTATCATGCTTTTACATATATGCTAAGGAGTACTCCAAATCCATTCTCAAGGGACACACCACTCTTCAAGGGTGCTCATGATCCCATAAGGACACACCACACAACATAAGGGGTGCTCTTGATCCCATAGGGACACACCGCACAACATAAGGGGTGCTCTTGATCCTATACTTAGTGGAGTATCCTTTCAAGCATTTTATCATACACATTACATGCAATTCATAAGGGTGCCCCATGGGCTATAAGACATGCTCATACATACATCATAATTCAACCACTTAAATATACTTTATATATGACAAGATTGGTCACATAAATCATCTTCATATCATAGGAAGTGGTAGCATGCTTCATGAGTCGATTCAATTCTTCCCAACCCTAAACCTAGGGTTGGCCGAATGATGTAGGTTAGGGGTAGCTTAGGTTTTTGACATCAAACATCCCATACAAGCATCACATATATATACACATCATGTATCATACTAAGCCTAGCATACATCATGGGGTAATCAACCTTCACAAACCCTAATGTTTCATGTTGGCCGAAATTTACATGCTAAGGAAAGTTAAGTTCTTTTCCAATCAAGCATTCCATTTAAACATCACATACATATACATATCATCTTACTAAACATAAGCATATCCCATAGGGTAGTTTAACCTTCACAAACCCTAATCTTAGGGTGTTGGCCGAAAGTCATTGGGTAGGGGGAATTAGGATTTTTGCAATGAAACATTCACACAAACATTTATACAAACACCTTGTATACACTATCATACAATACACTAAGCATGGATATATTATAGGATAATTCAACCCTCACTAACCCCTAGGGTTTTGTTCATGGCCGAATGGTGTAGGGTATTCAACCCTAGTTTCTGTCATCACAACATAAAGGGAAACAACATATATATATACCCTAAGTTCCAAGGGGTCTCCTCATGCATCAAGGAGTAGCCAAGGCCTTCCCCTTGGGGGTGGCCGAAACCTACATAAGGGCAAGACCCTAGGGTTTTGTTCATAACATCATGAAGGGAAACAACATATACATATACCCTAAGTCCCAAGGGGTCTTCTCATGCATTAAGGAGTAACCAAGGCTTTCCCCTAAGGGGTGGCCGAAACATACACAAGGGCAATCCCCCATTTTCGAAAACAAGAGAACAAAAGAATCATGCACAACAATTACACTGCAGGCGAGGGGATACTTACATCCTTTCGCTTGAATTTCACCTTCTCTAAATCTTTAGGATACCCTTGGTTGAAGGAGGGTGAGAGTTCTCTTTGCTAAAACTTCTCTAAAACCCTTGGCCCTAGTAGAGGGCAAGATCCTTGGATGGGATCTTCTTCCTTCCAATTCCCTAGGGTTAGAACCCTAGGGTGTACTTTTCGAAAAATGAAGAAGGAGGAGAGGGCTCTAGGTTTTGGTTTTTTTTTTTAGAGTGGGGAAGAAGAAGAATGAAACTTCCTTCCCCCTCTCTTATTTATACTACTTTCATGAAGGGACATGTCTCTTCACTTCCCTAGCTTTAACTAGGGCGTTCCTTATTCTCTCAACATGAAACACTCTTGGTGCAATGGTTAAGATATGGTTAGTGCAACTAGGAGGTTCAAGGTTCAATCCTTGTTTCCTCCTTTCTACATTTCTTTTTATCACATTTTGCACTAATCCACATCAAAGCCCATTAAGCCAAGCCCATCATGAAATTTCATAATAATGTTTCATGAATTCATAACATTTTATATGGAAAAATTTTGGGGTGTTACAATAAACTTCTTCTTTGATAAACCCATTTAGAAAGGCAGACTAAACATCCATTTGGTATAGCTTGAACCCTCTATGGGCTGCAAAGGCTAACAACATTCTAATTAACTCATGTCTGGCTACTGGGGCATAGGTTTCATCATAGTCTAACCCTTCGACCTGACTAAACCCTTTAGCTAGTAAGCGGGCATTATTTCTAACTATTTCCCCTTGATCATTTACTTTGTTTCTGGACACCCACTTAGTATCTATATCAGATTTAACCTCAGATTTAGGTACTAGTTTCCAGACTTGGTTTCTTACAAATTTGGCTAACTCCTCTTGCATAGTTATGATCCAATCAGGGTCAGGTAGAGCTTCCTCTATAGTCTTAGGTTCTATTTTTGAAATTAACGTGATTTGACTAAGATTTCTATAGGAAGACCTAGTTCTGATTCCTAAGGTTGGATCACCCATAATTTGATCAGAAGGGTAACTAAGTCTGGGTTTCTTGGTTCTTCTAGTACTAGGTTCAGCCTCAGGTCTGGCTGGACGGTTCGGTTTAGTGTTTGGTTCAACTACTTGGGTCGGTTCAGTTATAGGTTGACTTGAGACCTCAATAGTTGGTTCAAGAGTTAGTTCATTTAGGGGTTCAATCAATGGTTCAATTGATGGTTCAATTGTTGGTTCATTGTCTTCCTGATCAATATTTGATTGGTTCAATTTTTGATTATCAGTTTTTGGTTCCATTTCCTCATCAAAAAATAAGTTAGTAGTTTCTTCAATTTTATGAGTTTGTTTATTGTAAACCCTATAGACCCTACTAGTTGTTGAGTATCCTAAGAAGATCCCTGGGGTTGACTTGGATTGAAACTTACCTAGGTAGTCCTTAGTGTTCAAGATATGGACTTTGCACCCAAAGACTCTTAGGTAGTGTAGGTTAGGCAATCTATGATAATATAGTTCATAAGGGGTTTTATTATGCCTTTTGTTAATTAGAACCCTATTTTGGATGTAGCATGTCGTACTTACCACTTCTTCCCAAAATTGATTAGCTAAGTTGAATTCATTTAACATGGTTCTAGCGGCTTCCTGAAGGGTTCTATTTTTCCTTTCCACTATCCTATTTTGTTGGGGGTTCTAGGACAGGAAAACTCAAGCATATACCCATTTATTTTGCAAAATTCCTCAAACCGTTGATTTTCAAATTCTCCCCCATGATCACTTCTAAATCTTTTGATTTTAGTATCATTTTGGTTTTCAATCATTTTACATAGGTTAATAAATAAGTTCAAAGTTTCATCTTTGGTTTTTAGGACCCTAACCCAGGTAAACCTAGGGTAATCATCAATAATTACTAAGCAGTACTAATTCCCACTTAGTGACTTGGCTCCATGTGAATCAAATAGGTCAAGGTGCAGGAGCTCAAGTATGGTTTAAGTTAAGTTTGATTGACTTGATTTGTGAGAAGACTTAGTTTGTTTGCCTTGGTTACATGAGTTACAGATTGTGTTCTCAAAATTCTTAATTTTTGGTACACCTTTTATTAACCCAAGTTGGGTAATTTTGGAAATTAGTTTAACATGATTGTGACCTAATCTCCTATGCCAGAGGTTGGATTCTTCTAATTGAGTCAAGAAGCATTTCGGTACTAAAGGTTAATTAATAGTATAAACATTGTTTTTCCTAGTACCCTTAAGCATGACTTCTGAGTCTTGGAGGTTTCTAATCAGGCAGTCAAAGTTGGTAAATATAACTACGTAGATAGTATCACATAGTTGACTTATGCTAAGTAAATTGAACTTGAAATTTTCAACCAAGAGTACTTAATCACAAAATCAGAGTTGAGTTCAATGTTACCTGACCCAATGACTTTTAGTGTAATATTGTTGCCAAATGCTACTGAGCCTAGGTTCTTGAACTTGATTTTGGTGATTTCAATTTGTCTCCAGTCATGTGTTTGGAGCATCTACTATCCAACATCCATTGGTCCAAATCTTTATGTTCCTACACATAAAGTATTTATTGATTTGGATCCAATTAGAGTTAGGGTAGCTTAAAATTGATTTTCACAACCTAGTCTGTCTCACCCAGTCTAGTGTTATCAATCACGTTAACCTTATGGGTTTTGTGAGATAGGTTTTTAAAAATAAAGATTTTAATTTTAAAAAAACATGGTTATTTTTGACGACATTGAATTAATTTTGAAAATTTTATAAAGTTTAAGTTTATTTTAAAAAAAATGCGTTGAATCTAAGATTAATTGAAATTTGTCTTAGATTCAAATCTAACAATCGTAATGTGAATTTGATTTTCAATAATTGGCTTCCAGGTCTTAGCGAAGCACTAGGTCTTCTTTGGTCGTAGCCTTATTGGATCATCAACCCTTTCATTGACAAAGCCTTTTATTGAAAATTCATCTTCAAGTTACTTCTTGAAAGATTTTGGTCTAACTAGTTTGGGTCTTGGATCGGTAGCTTCGGCTAGTTCCACCAGAATGGCTTCCCTAACGTACTATCATCTCACCTCCACCCAATACTATGTTATTCAAATTTCAATTGAATCTTTTGTCCTTAGTCTAACCAGTCCTAAGTCTAAGCATGATAATTAAAATTGCAAAAGGAAATAAACAAGCAAGCAATAAAAAAATTATCTAATTATAAATATGATTTTTATATTGGCTCCCCCTGGACTATAGCCACTATAAGGGTTAGGTAAGATGTGAATCTTGTCCTTGGGGATCCAATACTGATTTGGTCCAGCTTGTTTACTTAATCACAGCTTGGGGACACATGCTTGGACTTGGGTTCTAGATTGGTTCAACACAGAATAATATGCGTGTTGTCTCGACTTAGTTCGATAGCCGAGTCCGGATCGGTTAAGAACGGACTTCTGCTTTCCAAGGATCATGTCAAGACCCTTGGAAGCCGAAGTGAACCGTTCTAAGGCTACTATGAGCTCCTTGACTTGAGTTTTCAAGGAGGAATTCTCTTCCTCAAGCTTTTTAACATGAGTTGAGTTTCCTTCTTGAATTTGCTCGGTTAAGGACCTCGAGTCGGCCTCCTCTTTCAGACGTTTTACTTCCTGTCGGAGGGACTCGGCCTAGCTCTTGGATTTCGCTAAGTTGCGAGACAAATAAGAAATTAACTTTGACAATTCATATTCAGAGAAACCTCTTATCGTGATTTGCCCGTTCTCCGAGATTGTATGTCTTCCGACATCTGGTTCCGACTCTGATCCAGCGTCAACGTCTTTCGAGGCAGTTAGGGCGAGGAGATTTGCATGTGGGACTTCTTCTTCTTCTATGGAAGAGGATTCATCCTAGGTGGTTTGAAGAGCCTTCATTCTTCGCGCCTTTTTGGTTTCCTTCAGGTTGGGGCATTCTGACTTGAAGTGTCCCTTTTTGTTGCACTCGTAGTAGGTAACGTTGGTCTTGCTCTTCGATCTTGTTGAAGGTTCTGATGGATCTTCCTTTCTTCAGCTTGCTTTCTTCTTGTTCGTTTGGTGCTTTAGTTCTTTGTAGTAGTCCCGAGCTAGCCGAACCAACTTGGGTTGATCCCCTTCACTATCTTCTGAATCTGAGTCTGAGTCAGACTCGGGTGCTGGTTGAATCTTCTTCTTGGGAGTTTTGCCTACAACAAAAATACCTTTCTCGATCAAGGTAGTGTTAGTCTGTTCGTGCAGTTCTAATTGAGAAAAAAGTTCATATAATTTGATTTCAGATAGGTTCCTTGAAACTTTGTAGGCATCTACCATAGACGCCCACAGTGAGTTTCTCGGAAAAGAATTAAGCGTATACCTTATCAGGTCAAGGTTTTCAACCTTGTGACCTATCGTGTGCAGCCCGTTCATCAGTTCTTGAATTCTAGCGTGGAGTTGGGTTGCAGTCTCACCGTCGTGCATCTTGATTGTATAGAGTATGTTCAGCAGCAGATCGCTTTTACTGATCCTTGTGTCGGAAGTAACTTCGTGCAGCTCGATCAGCTTGTTCCAAAGCTCATTCGCGCAGTTGAAGGGTCCCACCAGGTAAAGTTCATCCTTGGTTAAGCCGCATTGCAAAGTTTGGGTTGCCTTTGCATCGGCCTCGATTTTCTTCTTTAGTGACGCACCCCATTCAGTATAATGTTGCACCACACCTTGTGCGTTCTTGGGAATTTCCAGCCCAGACTGGATGATTATCCACATGTCCACCTGAGTTTTCAGATGGACTTCCATCCTGCTTTTCCAGTAGGAGAAGTCTTCTCCACTGAAAAGAGGAGGTCTGGCAGTGCTATACCCCTCTTGCATGGCCATAGAATTTACTGAAAAAGAAATAACAAAAAAACTTGTTCCAAGACTGAGTGTTGATTTAGTAGTGCAGGTAGAAATTAATAATAACGGAAAAATATTGAGTGGTGTTGCACCAACCATGATTAACGAGAAAATTTGAGCGAAGAAATGAAATATTTGAAAATCCGAAAAACAAATTCTCAAACTGGTGGTTGCACTATGTTTGAGCCACCTGCTCTGATACCACTTGTTGGATCGGAGTAAATCGATAGAGGGGGGGTGAATATCGATCAAAAAATTTTCGAATAGTAAAGAGAAATACGCATCGGAAATAGTAAAGCAAAGTCGCTAACACGATTTGTTTTACTTGGTTCGGAGTCGCGGTCAGCTCCTACTCCATGTCCCACGGTCCTTGACCATTTTCGTTGGGCAATTCTATATTCGTAGAAATGATTACAGTTTCCAGTACAGATATAGAATCGAAAAAGAGAATTACAACACTTAAGAAATGACAACTTTTACCGATGACCAGAGTGGATGGAATTTCGGAGCAGCAGGTCATCGTCAACGCTTGAATCGCGAGTTCGGAGCTTGTCGGGGTATAGCGCTTGAGCGAAAGTGTTGAAAGTGTGATTTGCAAGTTGTTTTCAAGCTTGGGGGTGAACCCCCTTTTGAAGTCGTCTCCTAGGCGCCTGTGTTGAAGGGGGCGCCTACACGTGGCCTCTCCTGCGTGAACTCTAATCCGCACGCTCGGTCAACGCTTATTGTTGGTGCAGACATCACCCAAGTCGAACCTGTGTTTTGATCAATGGCAAAGGGTTCAAAAGATAAGACGTTTTGTTTGTCTAACATGCTACTTAAGTGTGCAGATTGAAGTCCTAGCAAAGGTCTGCTAGGCACCTAGCGAAGGACTGCTAGGCATCTGAAAACGAAGACCTAACGAAGGACTGTTTGGCATCAGGCGAAGGACAGCTTGGTACTAAAGACCTGGTGATGGACTGCCAGGCACCAGGCGAAGGACAGCTTGGTACTGAAGACCTGGTGAAGGACAGGTAGGCACCAGGCGAAGGACAGCTTGGTACTGAAGACCTGGCGAAGGACAGCTAGGCACCTGGCGAAGGACTGCTGGGCAAAAGTCCAACCGGAGGAGCCAGTTGGCATCTGGTAAATTCTCCTGAGAGGAGTAGGTGAGGACGCGTTCCCCGTCGAGGGAACAGTAGGCGTCGGTTCGACCTAGGGCTCCATTTGGGAGACCCAAAGTCAGAACCAAGACAGCTAAGGCTGTATAAACCTAATACTTGATTGCTTTGGACTAACCCTGGATGCAGGACCGAAGGAATGCGTGTCTGCAGCTCAGAACGCCTCAAAGGAGAGAGGCAATAGCTGAGTAGGGCACCCCCAAGGTCAAGGCAAAACAAGTTGAGCAAGAGTACGCTTCGGAAGCTTACTGGGCGGGGCACCCCCATGCTCCCGGGCGCCCCCATGCTCCCGGGTGCCCCCATTGCCCAGGGCACCCCGGGCTCAAGCCAACGAAGAGGATAAACTTCATCCAGCCGAGAAGCCCGCTAAAAGGGTCAACTAGGGCACCCCCAGCGTCCCGGGCGCCCCCACAGTCAACCCTCAGCCCTATTCGAGTGGGATAAGAGCTGACCGAGACTTGCTCGGATCGGGTGACATGTGGGGGGGGGGGGCGCCCCCAACGTTCAGGGCGCCCCGAGAGGCTATAAAAAGACCCTCGACCCCAAGGCTTCGAATATCAACTTCTTCCAATGCAAACACGCTCTTCTACTCAAGCGCTTCGCTCCAGAAACCTCTCAACTCGAGATACAAGCGCCGACGACGTCCCTCTGCTCCGAGATACATTCCACACCGAACGTCGGTAACGAAGAGCTGTCTTTTCTTTGTTTACTATATTGCAGTTGTAATATCTATTTGTAAACCGTTTTGCGCACATATAGAATTTCCCACAGTAAACGGTCAACGACCGTGGGCCTTGGAGTAGGAGCCGACCGCGACTCCGAACCAAGTAAAATCTTGGTGTTTTGTGTGTTGTTTTGTTTTAATTTTTCCGCTGCGTTTTCACTTTTTCAATCCGAAACGACTAACGATATTCACCCCCCCCTCTATCGTTTTCTCTCGATCCAACAAGTGGTATCAGAGCGGGGAAGCTCAAATTTGGTGCAACCACCAATTTGAGTTTTTTTTTCAGATTTCCTTTTAAATTTCTTTTTCGAATTTTTATTGTTAATCGAGGTTGGTGCAACACCCCTCGATATATTTTTTTTCTTCCCGCACTACTAATCCAAGACCATGTCTTCGGATATTTTCTCCTTTTTACTCGTCGTTTCAGATAAATGGCCATGCAAGAAGGATTCAGCACAGCCAGACCTCCACTTTTCATTGGAGAAGACTTTTCCTACTGGAAAAGTCGAATGGAGGTCCACCTGAAAACTCAGGTGGACATGTGGTTAATTATCCAGTCTGGACTGGAGATTCCAAATACGCTGAAGGAGTACCACAGTCGTACACTGAGTGGCATACCGCTCTAAAAAGAAGAATTGAAGCTAATGCGAAAGTGACCCAGATCCTTCAATGCGGCCTGACCAAGGAAGAGCTGAACCGGGTAGGACCATTCAACAGTGCCAAGGAGCTGTGGGGCAAGCTGATCGAGCTGCACGAAGGAAATTCAGACACTCGAATTAGCAAGAGAGATCTCCTCCTAAACAAGATGTACACGATCAAGATGAATGACAATGAAACAGCAGCCCAGCTCCATGCCAAAATTCAAGAGTTAATGAACAGACTACACACAATCGGTCACAAGGTAGAAAACCGTGACCTGATAAGGTACGCTCTCAACTCTTTCCCGAGAAATACCTTGTGGGCATCTATGATAGATGCATACAAGGTTTCAAGGGACCTTTCAAAAATAAAGTTAGATGAACTATTTTCAAAATTACAATTGCATGAGCAGACTAACTGTAATCTGGCCGAGAAAGGCATCGCTTTTCTTGCAGGTAAAGCTAGAAAGACAACCAAGAAAAAACCTCAACCTGCACCCAAGTTTGATTCAGACTCAGACTCAGAAGACAGCAAGGGAAATCAACCGAAGCTTGTTCGGCTAGCCCGAGACTACTACAAAGAACTAAAGAACCAGACCAACAGAAGAAAAACCAGACGAAGAAAGGAAGAACCAGCTGAACCCTCAAATGACAAGAACAAACCAAACGTGACCTGCTACGAGTGCAAGAAGAAGGGTCACTACAAGACGGAGTGTCCGAACCTAAAGGAGACCAAAAAGACAAGAAGGAAGAAGACACTTCAGGCAACGTGGGAGGAGTCCTCCTCCGAAGAAGAAGAAGAGGTCCCCACAGTCGAACCTGCTAGCCCTAACCGCCTTAGAAGAAATCGAAACCGAGTCAGAGTTAGAGCCGGACGACGGCAAACTTACATTCTCAGAGGACGGCGAAATAACAGTAAGTGGTTTTTCACGAATTCAATTAAATGAGTTAATTTCCTATCATTCTCGAGATTTGGCGAAAGCTAAACTCCGAGTCGAATCTCTCCGACAGGAAGTAAAACTCCTGAAAGAGAGAGCTGACTCTAGATCCTTAACTGAGAAGGTTCAAGAAGGAACCTCTACTCAAGTTGAAAAACTTGAGAAAGAGAACTCCTTCTTGAAAACTCAAGTTAAGGACCTTAGATCAGCTTTAGAACGATTCACTTCTGGTTCCAAGGGTCTTGACATGATTCTTGGAAAACAGAAGTCAGTTCTAAATCGATCCGGACTAGACTATAGAACTAAATCTAGACAAAGATCCTATTATGCTTTACTGAACCAGTCCAGACCTAAAGTTCAGGTATGGGTACCCAAACTGTGCCTGAACAAATAAACTAGATCAAATCAGTATTGGATCCTTAAGGACAAGATTCACATCTTGCCAAACCATTATCGTGGCTTTAGTCCAGGGGGAGCCAAATTAAAAATAATATTTATTGTTAGATAAAATTCAATTTTTGTTTGCAAATTGCATGACTGATTGTTTATTTAATTCCTATAATTTACCATGCTTAGACTTAGGAATGGTTAGAATAAGGACTCAACCAACTTAACTGAAATTTGAACAACATAGTATTGGGTGGAGGTGAGATGATAGTACGTTAGGGAAGCCAATTCTAATAAGGTCAAGTATACTCTACTTGGTCTCTTTAGACTGGTGAAACTAGCCGAAGCTATGGATCCAAGACCCAAACTAGTTAGACCAGAATTTTTCAAAGAAATAGCTTTGAAAATGAAATTTCATTAAAAGGCTTTGTTAAGGAAAGGATTGATGATCCAATAAGGCTACGGCCAAAGAAGGCCTAGTGCCTCGCCAAGACTTGGAAGCCAATTCTTGAAATTCAAATTCAAATTATTCTTTATCAAATTCGAATCTAACACAAATTTTCAGTTAATTGTAGATTCAAACATTTTTTTTAAATAAACTCAAAATCAACTGTTTTCAAAATTAATTCATTTTTTTAAATCATAATTTTCTAAAATAATTTTATCTATTAAAACCTGTCTCACAAAACCCATAAGGCTAACCTGATAGATAACCCTAGATTGGGTGAGACAACAAACATAACTTAATTCATTTAATAACTGCATTGTTGTTTAGATACAAACATTTAGTTTAAAACGACATTAACCTAACACTAATCTAACCGTGGTCAAAATAGTCAAACCATGGTCAACATAGTCAAACCATGGTCAAGATGGTCAAACCATGGTTAAATCAGTCAAACCTAGTCAAACAGGTCTAATCTGGTCAAAAGCAGTCAAACAGGTCTATCAAAACAAAATTAGACAAACAGCTGTCACCGGGGCGCCCGTGACCCTTCGGGCGCCCCAGTCCTCTCTTTTCATCCTTCAAGACAAAAAGGCTGCAAAAGTAGCTATTAAGGGCGCACAAACCCTTGTGGGCGCCCCGAGGCTGACCAAATGGCAGAAAATCTGCCACTTCTCTCTGACCAGGGCGCCCGGGTCCTCACGGGTGCCCCCAATTACGCGGTCAAAGGGAGAAAGTTGCCAAAAGGCAACTGCAGCCCTGCGGGGGGGGGGGGGGGGGGTGCCCTCACCCTCTCCGGCGCCCTCCTACACCGGGGCGCCCTCTACCTCCAGGGCGCCCGGGAATGCCCTATAAAAAGGGTTCCATACCCCCATTCTTCACTCCACACCCAAAACTCTTCCTCTCTATCCTCTTCTCCTTCCAAGGCAACCAAGTGACTCTCTTGCTCCCTCAACTTCGACCATGCCTCCGCGAGCGGCCACTCGGTATAATTTTCATTTCCTTTTTCTTACGCATTTACATTTATTTTTCTTAAATTCTTTCTTCTAAATGTATGATTCATAACTTAGAAAACGCCGACCAAACCAAGCGAACCCTGGTACCGAACCTAGTCCCGATCCTAGGTTCCCAACTTTAGACCTTTGTAGTAAGTTTGCTCGAACGACATATAATCCAATCAAAACAAGCTACTTAAATAGACAATTCTTCACCCAATCCTGTCCCTTGGCAATGAATGTTATAAACTTCTACCAACTCGATAATCTCGTATTCTGCACTCATCCAATTAACACATCCTTATGTGCAGAATTTTATAACAACATAATTAGACAGGATGGTCTTATGTTCGCCACTACCGTTCAAGGTATTCCTCTGACAATCACACCTTCACTACTCAATCGATTTCTTGGACTACGACTCTCACAGTCCACCTTTTGCTGTTACCCTACTAGGGAGCTTCCCTTTGATGCTCCCTACTCATACATCACTCTAGATACTTTACACTCCTACTTCTATAGGCATGTTAGAAACCCCCTAGCCAGACGATTTCAGTTTGTTGACCTTCAGGTCCAGGACTACGCTCTATATAGAGTTATAGACCGATGCATTCTTCCTTTGTCTACTAGAGACGTCGCTACTATGCAACCATTTCACACCTTCCTCCTATACGCATTAATTCATCAGCTTGATATCGACATTGGACTTCACATGTTCCATGCGATCCTACATGCGTCCAGTGTTACCACGCAGGGGCGAGTACGCACTCCCTATTGCCACATCATCACTTCCATTCTTCATTATCACGGTGGTAATATCACCGAGGGTGAGATGGCCGAGTTGACTGACTTTGATGAGATAGGTTATAGGAACTTCTCCCTAGCCGGTATAGAGGTCTCGGGTACCGGGGTTTTGTCCTGGAGACGTTCGAGAGCCGAACCCCAGATCGACTCAGATGAGGAGGTTGAAGTCGATGTCGCAGACCTGGCAGCCAAGGCTCATGAGCACATAGACGAACCACCATCACTGACCATCGACCAACGCTTCACTAGGATGGAGACGGAGCTCCACAGCCTCCGAGAGGTGGTCGAGGCCTACCACTTCGAGCAGATGGATGCTTGAAGAGCCGATCGAGAAGTAGATGGCGCCCGATACACAGAGATGATGTCACTACTCAGAGCGTGGCAGCCTAGCTCTTCTGACCATCCTGGTCCCTCCTCCTAGATTTGATTAGCATTGTACTGATGACAACTTGACTACCCCTACTCAGTAGGGTTGACTCATATTTTGACAGGTGTATGACTGTGCTAGTTTGACCAGCTAACTTATGAAGTTAACTACTTGCCTCTATATTATCTGATCTTTATGCTTGGTAGAATAGGTTTACACTACTTTTAGTTTTTTTTTTTGCTTTGAAAAATTAGTTTTTTAAACCGCTTTACTTGATTTCAATATCAGCTCTTACTTGGTTTAAAATCTTTTTAAATAGATTTTTTGACTTAGTTTTCTTTGCAAAAATTACTCCCTTCAAAAACTAGGGCTTTTTTTGCAAATGGACTTAGCCTAGGCCCTAACCCTAGAACTGCATGCACTTATAGATTTAGAAGCCAGCATCTCACAAGCACCTTAGGGTACTGTTGATTGATAACCTAGAATGGGTTGAGATGCTTAGGTCTTTGCCTTAATTCAAGATGCTTTAAGTCAGTGCATCTGCAGTAATTGGGGCACTAAATACAACTTAAACAGAAATCAAGTTAAGTGTCAAGTTTAGAAAATCTAACTTGAACAGAAAACTTAACTCGACTAACCCTAGCGAAAACTACTGTTTATAACAGTTAGTAAGTAGCTAATTGGGTTAGACAAGACCCTACAGAGATAATTTTTTTGATTTGATACAGTTTATCTTGCATTGGTTTAGTACAGCACAGTAATTATTTTTGGAATTTATTTATGCAATTTATTTATTTATTTTTGCTATATTCCTTTGTTTTTGATATATGGCAATGGGAGAGAGGTAGGAAAGGAGAGAAGTCTTAAAAACTTTTTTCGAAATTAAAAATTTTAAAACTTTGTCCTTTCTTCAAAAAGTACTTAAACTATTTGTTTTCAAAATTACTAAGTTTTCTTCAAAAGTTTTTCTAGCTTAAGCTGCTTTCAAATTTTTAAGTACTGAAACTTAAGCTGCTTTCAAATTTTTAAGTACTAAAACTTAAGCTGCTTTCAAATTTTTAAGTACTAAAACTTAAGCTGCATTCAAATTTTTTTTACTGAAACTTAAGCTGCTTTCAAATTTTTTTTACTGAAACATAAGCTGCTTTCAAATCTTTTTAAGTACTTAAACCTAAGCAGTTTTCAAAAATCTTTTTAAGTACTTAAACTCAAGCTGTTTTTCAAAAAGTTTCTGTATGTACTCAAAACTTAAGCAGTTGTAAATTTTGCTAAGTACTTATCTTAAACATAAGCAATGATTCTAAGAACTTAAAACTTCAGAAGACGTTTCTTTTCTACTGACTTGATATCTTTTTAAAGTGTAAAACTTCAAAAGTGCACAACCAATTTGTTTTGAAAATATGTTTCTAAAGTTTTTTTTGAAAATGATTCTAAGTGTTTGAAAATTTTCATCTTGAGACTTAGAAATTTTTTAAGAACCCCACGAACTTTTGAAAAACCTAGGGGGAGATTCCTTCCAGGGGGAGGAAACTAAACTAAAATATCATCTGTTCTGATTAACTTAACTTTTTGAACCGGGTTGCCATAAATCAAAAAGGGGGAGATTGTTGGTGCAGACAGCACCCAAGTCGAACCTATGTTTTGATCAATGGCAAAGAGTTCAAAAGTTAAGACGTTTTGTTTGTCTAACATGCTACTTAAGTGTGCAGATTGTGTAACGCCCCAAAATTCCCATTTTTAGTTCTTAAAGTCCTTAGAATTATTTAAAAAAGGTTTATAAATATTCTAGATATATTTAGGGATTTTTAGAATATTTTTATGGAATTTTCCGAGTTCGTTTAGTATTTTAAAAAGGAAGAAAAAAAAAGAAAGGGAGAAAAAAATCGTTAAGGGCAGCAGGGGGTTCGAACCCGCGACGAGCAGGAGACCAGGCAAGCGCGCGACCATCCAGGCTAGGGTATCAAGCACAGCAAAGGGTGGAGAGTCATATATTTAAGGTGTAGTTAGGTCGATCCGCCCCCATAAGTATAAATAGATAAGTTAAGAGAGGAAATTAGAATTTTGGTTTTTCTCTTCCTCACCCTAGCCGCGCGACATCCTCCCCCTCTCACGCACGCACGCCAACACCAAGCCCTTTCTCTCCTCTTCCAAGGGGCGCCGGCCAAGGAGGGATCAAGGAAAGCGGAGTGTTGCGTTCGTCTCGACGAGGAGAACGCGTAGGTGCGAAGAATTCTCCGAGATCTCAAGTTTCTCCCGAGTCCTAGACGTCAATCTTGGTTGTAAGTCCAAGATATCAATGTAAGTACTGCTCACCTGCAGTAAGAGGCAGTTTTTTCGCGAGAATTTCCTTTAAAAGTTATAAAAGAGATAGTTTCTTTAGTTTATGATTTTTGGCATGTGATATTAGTTCATTATATGTTTGTATAAGTTGATTAAGCACCCTATATGAGATTAGGGCTAAGAAAGTTATGAGAAAAGAAAAGAGAAGATAAAGATAAGAAAAGAAAAGGCCAAGGCCTTAAGAAATCCCCAAAAGTCAAGACTTAGGGATTTTAGCACGCAAGGTGCTCAAGAAAATGCCAAGGCATTTACAGATAAGAAAGAAAAGAAAGAAAAGCTATTTTATTTTCTAAGGCCAGTACCCGGCGTCCAAGGGCGTCGTTAAAGAAATCCAGGTGTCCAATTCCAAGGTCTTGGCCCTGGTAGACCACGGTCTGCTCTATTAGGATTGGTGGCTCGCTACCCCAACCTTTTAGGGAACGCGCATATGAGATGGTACTTACGTCTTCAGTGGATCCAAGTGATTATTATTTTCAAGTATATGCTTTAGCAAAGTTTCGAAAGTTTAAGAAAGTTTTCAAAAGTTAAAGAATAGCTAAAGTTTCAAGTTGAGCCAAGAAAAGTAAATTGAGATTTATTATTGCTTGAGTATGCATGTTTTGAGTTATACATGTTCTTAGTTTTCTTTCAAGCATATTAGTATCTCATATGATTTTCATATTGTTCTAGAAGCATGTTTGCACATTTCGAGATTTTGTGAGCTAGATAGTACTTACTAAGCTTTTTGCTTACTAGATGCATTTCCTCTTATTGCAGATAAAGGTAAAGGCAAGCAATTCTGAAGGAAGGCGACGAGACGGTGCTGAGAAAAGTGTGTGTGGTGGCTGATTTTGGAGAGATCTTTGAGACGAGACAATTTAACTATTTAAATCACAATGTTATAGTTTATTCAGATTTCAAGTTCTTATTTTATGGAGTTAGCGAACATATAAGTTTGGATAGTTTTAAATACTCAATTTCTTAGAGTATAGATTCCATGTTATTTCTTTTAGCCTACATATTCTTATGATTGCATTGGATGAGTAGAAATGTGAGTAATTGGAGATATTGATACTTTGTTAGAGAAATAGATGCATGTGCCATGGTAGTATCAATTTCTCCTTGAATCAAGTTTTTACTTCTTAAATATGTTTAGAAAAGTTGCATTCACATTTCATAATGCTTTAGCAAGGTTATAGAACATATATTTGGTGTTATGAATGCATAGGAGTCAAGATTGGTACAAACTCTAAGGTTAAAGTTCATATCAACTTGAATAGCTTATTTACTTCCACAAGAGTTCTAATTTCAAGTTTATGGATCCGTCTTGATTGGCTAAATTGTTTAGAAAACTAGTATAGAGTATAGAAATGGTGTCATGATTTTGTATGGCTCGAAAGTATAGGTTTGGTGGAGTTTTGAAACAAGTTTCGAAACCTGAATTTCAGATTTCAGGCCTATCAGTCGACTGATACCCGTAAGCTGAGTTGGGCGAGGCAAGTTTCAATAAGTATTTTCTTACGAGTTTTTGAAAGATAAAGTGTGACATGATATCATGCATGACTAATTAAGTTAGAATATCATTCTTAGATAGATAAAAAAAAAGAAGGATTTCCGCATTTTTAGTCGTGCATTAGAGTCGAGAAGCAGAGAAAAGTAACGATCCGTCTAAGGCAGAGAAGGCGGGTCGCTACAGGTGGTATCAGAGCAGTTCCCATTCTCCAGCATCACACACACATCAGCATCAACCTTGCCGTCTTCAAGTAAGAAAGCTAAGTTTCAGTTTTTCTATTGCTCCTTTACTTAATTACAGTATAGAGAAATGCTTAAGTACTTACTCATATGTGCATAGAACAAGGAAGCATGTTTAATACCTTAGTACCACGGAATCATGTTTAATCCCTAGAATGGATATTAGTGAAATGCTTAAGTACTTACTTGATTTGCCCAAAAGTAAGTTTTGGGATTATGGCACGCATGGTGCTTGATAAAAGTATTGAGCAAGACCAGGGTCTTACTAAGCCCTAGAACGAGTTCTAGGATTAAGAAATGAGATAAGAATCAAGACCAAGGTCTTGTTATATCCTAAAGCAAGTTTGGAACATTACCATTAAGTGTTAAGTTATACATTGAGGACGTCCTAGAAAGGCCCAAAAACGAGGAGCAAGCTCCTAGAGGGCAAGAGGCAACAGAGTCAGTACCCCCACAAATCTGTTAGATGTGGTGGCTCAGTTACAGAGACAGTTAGCAGAACAACAGCAAGTTATTGCCACTAGGATGGCTAACCAGCAGGTCGTTATTATTACCTCGCCAGTGGCGAATGTAGTGGCACCAGTTGTGATCGAGACCCATCGATTACATCTGTAGTTCGGCAAGGGGAGTAAGGCAAGAAGCGTACCTCATTCAGTAGGAGAAACCGAAGCCAGGGAACTTCCCAGGCACAAGCAAACCATGGGATGCTTAAGCATGGTTCAAAACGTTGGAAAGAATAGTAGGGCTACTGGACTGGCATGAGGTAGAGAAGATAAAGTGTGCATCTTTCTGCCTTACGGGAGATGCTAGAATATAGTGGAAGAGAGTCAAGGCCAAGAGAAATGTCAGCCAGATGACATGGGCCGACTTCGAGACTGAGTTCTTCGAAGAATACTTTCACATGCAAGTAACCAACAAGCATTATGATGAATTCACGGAGTTCAGACAAGGAGAACTATCCGTGGATGAAGCAGTGAAGATGTTTAAGCGGTTAGCTCATCTGTGCCCAGAGCTAGTTAGCACAGAAAAAGAGATAGTTAGGCTAATGCTCAAGATGTTTTAGCGTTGAAGGGGCTAGCGGAAAATAAGTAGTATCACTGAGCACTACTTAACAGTATAAAGGCCACCAGAAAGGTTGAACGATGAAGTTCTTAACAACCTTACCGTCAGGGAAGTAATGGCCTCTACTGAGAGGCTAAGGGCAGTATCAATCTAGATTTCCAACCGAGAGCTCTACAGTGACTTGTTAGTCCTTGAGATGAAGGATTACGATGTCATTTTAGGAATGGACTTCTTGAGCAAGTATAATGCTTCTATAGACTGCCGCAAGAAAAAGTCAAGTTCACACCAGAAGCAGAACCTTCATTTGAGTTTATTGGAGACCCAAGAGAAAGATAAATAGGTTCCTCTACCTTACAAGCTCAGAGAATGTTAGAGAAGGGTGCTCTGGTTTTCTAGCTCATATAGTGGATGCGAGTCAAGGAGAAGGATTGAAGAGAGAAGAAGTGAGGGTAGTCTGTGACTATCCTGAGGTGTTTCCTGAAGAGTTACCAGGACTCCCTCCCAATCGGGAAATTGAGTTTGAAATTGAGTTGGCCCAGGAACCAACCCACCTTTCGCATGGCACCAGCAGAACTGAATTACAAGAACAATTGCAAGAGCTGCTTGACAAGGTTTCATCCGCCCTAGTCATTCACCTTGGGGAGCTCCTGTTACTGTGAAGAAGGATGGGTCTATGCGTCTGTGCATAGACTACAGAGCTCTGAACAA